>CP125851.1:28412500-28870000 GCA_030408175.1 Trifolium repens
AAGAGACATAAGAGTGTATAATTATGTGTTTTATGATAAATTTTAACAAAAGGAATGGCATGGTGTTAAATAGACAGACTTCTAAACAAAATACATGGTCCCAATATTTTGTTGGTAAGGATGCATGGGATAAGATTGTTATCCCATTTCAACAATCTTCCTATGTTCACACATTTTTCCATTATGATGATGGGTATGGAGACATATAAGTTTGAATAATTCCCAACCCTTTGAGAAACTTGGTTAACGGCCTATGCTCCCAACCCCTATATTGAACAGATTTAAATTGAGCAGAAAACTGTACATTAGCCACAGTTAGAAATTGTTTAAAAACAGTGGCTGAGATTATTTTTGTGTGGATAAATACATGTGAAACAAATACATACATTATACTTAAACAGAACATGATACATAACCAAAACTGAGATGTAAAACATATAATACAAATCAGAAGCAATTTTATTAGTACTGGGTAGTATATTGCAACTGATTGAGCATTGCTGATGGGAAAAAAATCACTATGTGGAAGGATGAGGTGATAAGAAATTGGGAAAGGCATTAAAGTGAATGAGAATGAGGGAACCTGAGCAAAAATTTTACATGGTACATTGGTGGATATCTTATACGTGGTTCAAGTATATGGTGATATACACTGTCACATTGATATTTCTAATATGGCAAATTCCTGCACATGTTCTAGCGCCATGCACTTATGAAAAACATGTATACTTCCCCCTTTCTGATTTGGTCTATGGTTATGGGTTTTGTTTTACTGTAGTTGGAAATGTCAAAGACCTGGGCACTTAGCAGAAGATTGTCTAGTAAAGAGTAGCAATGAGGTTTGTCATCAATGCTATTTTTGCATAAAAGTTAACCTTTTTTCTTTTTAGTAATGATTTGTTTTTATAATATAGATCACAGTGGGAAGAAGTAATAGATCTAGCTCCATTCCAAAGGATCTTCTTGGACTGTATAGAAGGTTTGTAAATTTCTTTTTACTTGTCTTGGCAATTCTATGTTCCTCATGCTCTATTTTTATTTTATCACTCTCTAGCTTGATACTGAGACAAATACTGAATCACTCTTTGTTTACTATCACGTTTTCTATAGTATTTTTTACCTTTTCTTTTCCGTCCAGTCTTTCTTCTCGATCAATTGATATTATGAAATGTGCATGTTGCATTGTTGGGTTATATGGAATGTGAATGATAAATATATGTTGGGTCAGGATCAAATGACACCAAGGTGTCAAACTTAGTAACATGACACCTCCGATAAATCTTTACCAGATAATCGTATTACAAAATCCACCGTTGGATTCAAACCTATTATTATATAGATCATGTCTATAAATTTTAACATCAATTGGAAATAATATGATATGTTAACGAGATGCATAAAAATCAACGTCTTACAAAACTTCGTCAAAACCGTTAATTTTGATCATTCTTTTTAACCCATCAAATGGTTTCCGATTGATGTTAAATTTTATAGACATGATCTATACAATAAAAACTTTGAATCCAACGGTGAATTTTGTAATACGATTATCCGGTAAAAATTTATCGGAGGTGTCATGTTACTAAGTTTGACACCTTGGTGTCATTTGATCCTGACCCATATATGTTATTGTGGAGAAGCCCACATGCTAGGTGCTTAATGGTGAATTTGTGTATGACCATAGAAAAAATTATTTTTTCCTAAGTTCTCCTTGAGCATAAAGGGAGAGCTGTTTTAGGTAGAATGGCTTGGATATTTGCTATTTGAATTTTATTTTGAATTTTATTTTCTACCGCAGAAACTAACTCATTATTTGCAGTTGTACTACTATTTAATGTATACTTGTATGCTTTGAATGCTCTTTATTAAATTCTCTGAAGAGTATATGTTGTTGAATGGTTTTACTTCTTTAGCGGGTCAACATTTATCTGCTCTGATGCAAAGATTGTCATAGAAGTGAAGCAAACTCAGCAGACTTGATTGACTTTTTTGTGCAGATGCCACCAGCTTGGTAAAGACTTGTTGGCTGCAAACTGTAATACATGCCGCAGCTTATCGAATTTGGCCACATGCATCGATTGTAGTATTGTTCTTTGTGATGGGTAAGCTTGAAATTTTTACTCTGACTATGCACCATGTCTCAGAATTACAAGTGACAATGTAAAGCAGCATCTAAGAATTTCTCTATCCACCCTCTCTTTTCAAGTAAATTAATTCAGATGATTATTAGTGTGGAAACTATCAATGTATAATAGTAATCAGGCATAGATTATCGTATTTGTAAGAATGATGGTTGTTGTTGATGCTATGCACCAATAAATAATAGATGTTTTTAATGCCCATTCTGAAACAGTGCTGCACCTTTGATTGATATAATAAGCAGCTTTTTCTGTCAAATTATTATGTGCTTATAGTCTGTGTCTATGTTGGTGCTAATTGGCAACTGTGGAACATACACCAAAGCATGAAAATAAAGCATGGATGCAATCATAGGTGTAGAAATTACTATGCATTCCTCTGTGATCTTTATGACCTCCCACAGGTGATATTTTCACTGTGTTTTTTGCATTCTAGTGAATTCTAATATTCCTATTTTCCAGGGCAGGTCACTTGGATGATCATATAAGAACACACCCTTCCCATCAAAAATATTACTCACACAAGCTAAAACGTCTGGTCAGTTTTCTCCTTTAAATGCATTGCTTGAATAGATGCTAATTTTGACATTGTATTAATCTTACCATGAAATATGCATCTACCAATGCACATAAAAAATAACAATAGTCAAGATTGTTCCCACTAGATGAGGTTGGCTACATGGATCAGATGACGCCATGAAATCAGATCATGTATTTGCGCCAAAGATAGACCATTTACTTCCTAACCTCTCAATCGTTTGGCCTATAAATGTTTCTTGCTCCCTCTCTATCTATAACCTTGTCAAGTCTATATGGCATGGCATGAATGGCTGTTGTTGTTGTCTGCTTTTACCTTGTGACTTTTGCAAGTCTTTGTAGATATAGTCTGGTCCACACATTTTTAATTAATCTCTCTCTCTCTCTCTCTTCTCTCCATTTGTGTTACTGATTTGTGCTTGTTGAGATCCATGTCGGTTAGTTAGAGATATGTCCAAATTAATTAATTCTTACAAGACATGCGTAATCCTCATTTCTTGAGCTAGCTTTTGGGATTGAGTTAGACTTATAGCTCAAATTTAAGATGATATTAGAGTCTATCTTAGAGCCGTTATTTTACCACCCGTAGTTGTCTATGTGTGAGAAAGAGAGAGTCCCCATAAACCATTTTACACAAGGTATGTGGTTCAGGGACCCAAGAGATACCATCAAGCAGGTATCAATGTATGCATATATGTGTTACGGGTAACTGATAGAACTCAAGAATTTCAATAAAGGAAACTATATATTATCTGATGGAAATGTGATGAGCCAAGCTCTACAATGATGAAAAATGAAAAAAGGAAAGCAGTAAAGACTGAACCAGGGTTGCAGAGAACTCCTACCTGAGCACTAGTGCTCCTAGACCAGAGAGATATCTCCCTTAAACAAACTCTTATTAACTTTCTGAATGCCCTCCCTCACCCCTTCCTTGTCTCTTTCATAACTGATTTCTTCTCCCCCATTCTAATTACTTCTAGAAAGAGTGCTCGTGTAAAATGGACCCAATAATTGGGTCAGCTAGCGTACTGGATCTTAGTGTTTTATCAGTAAAACATCTTTGAATGACTTGATTTAGCATCCTACAGCTTATGAGCTCATGTCAACCTGTGTTGCTATAAGATATATGTATATCTATATATGTTTTGCGTGACGTCTTTGATTGGCAACCCTGTTTCATCCTACAGCTAATCAGCTCATGTCAATTTATGTTGCTATAGGTTAAATGCTGCAAGTCAACTTGCAAGGTCACTGACATCAAGGATCTCTTGGTTTGTCACTATTGCTTTGATAAAGCCTTTGAAAAGTTCTATGACATGTACACTGCAACATGGTAGGCATCTTCAATTTCTCATATCATATTCCTCGTCAATTTACTTTCAAACAATGTAGTTCTATAAAATGTATTTCTGCATTGAGCCCCGTTATGTGGGTGCTCTATAGCACAGGGTTCCCCCGTTATATTCAAATATACTTTTGTACGATAAAGGCAGACTTTTAGTTTAATAGGGTTAGAGTATCAGTTGTTCAATATTTAACTGTATTATCTACTGTCATTTGTTCAATATTTAACTGTATTATCTACTGTCATTGTCCCTCGTTTCTTCTTATTAGCTTACTACAGATATGTTATTTACTTGTCATGTGAAGGAAAGGAGCTGGGTTTTCGATTATATGTGGTTCTATATGCTGTGAAGATCACTTCACGTGGTAAGTATTGTCTCTACTCCTAATCAGGAGGTGTTTGGTTTGTAGATATCTTAAATGTCCTGATATTTTGAATGAATGGGCACAAGATGCTACAATATTAATGGTCACCGTGTTTGGTTACATAAAAAATTTGTTTTAACATGACAATTTTCATCATAAAGTTTAATATGTAATTTTTTTTCTATTGACTATAGAATTAAGCCTGTGATTATTTATTTATTTATTTAGACTGTTTGGTTTGAGAATTTTTTTATTTTTTTACATTAATAATTACAAAAATATCGCCTTGATTTTATTTTGTTTTCATATATTTCTGTGAAAAATGGGGAAATGACATAATATTATTTCATGTTTTGTGCTCATAAATTCCACACTATGGCTGTAGAGGGCCAAGTTTTGCGTTGTCTTCATCTATCATACATGTTGATCCATGCAAATAACTTTTTTTCTGCCTTGGGTCAGGCACAGGATGAATTGTTTGAATGCAGGTGTGGAAGAAAGTGCATATATTGTAAAAAGCAATGGCCATGAAGGCAAACGTACGCAACTTAGTGATTTCATTTTTTGATGGTTGAACCACTTTGGTCCTGAGTTTTGATCGATATTTTAAAATTGATCTTCAAACATAATCAATGGGTGAATGTCTTGCTCAGTTTCCCATTCTTTGAGGTTTTGACCAGTGGAGAGTTTAAATGAGGCACTGTTGAATTGAAAGTATAGATCCTGTTGAGATAGAGGTTGGGATTCTCCTTCACTGTAGTCAAATGTGTAGATCTTGTTCAGGTTGGTTAATACTGTTCAAAGCTTGTTACCTCCAAGAACTAGAAGCTAAATTATCACATTTGAAGTTTCACCTGACATAGCTGAGACCCAACATTTTACTAATTACCTCCCACCAAAACATTCTATCTTAGTGTCTTATTGTCATCGTATTTTCTAATCTATCTAAATTTCTATTAATGTCGTCTTATTTTTATGATTATCTATTGTACATTTTTAGGCTTTCATATGTCTCCACTGCAATCTAGATTTGTTGACTTGAGACTGATGTTTTAAGGAAATCAAAGAAATTGAAAGTTGTTTACTTTGTTTTAAATTTCTTTATTATTTGAAGTTGCTTGTTCTGTTTGAAGCTCTCTATTTAATACTTTGAAGGGTTTGGTCTTTTTACTAAATTATTTTTATAGGTAACAAAAGTGTTCTTTTCTTTTAACAAGTTCAGACACAAACAAACAGAGCATGGAATTGGAATTGACCAAAAACATTACTTATTTTTTATTTTATTTATAAAAAAAAATCAATCAACAGAATCAAACCGTATATCATCAGTTTAGTTTTGTTCGGTTATATTTTTGAAAACCGTTCATAACTGAGCAAAATCAAGCCGATGTATATTAAGTTGTATTGGACAATTTTTTACTAAAAACTGAACCAAACCATTACACCCATAACATTATCAAAATAACAGTCAATTTAATATGAAACTGATGAGCCCCACTCACAATCATTGCGAACTATTTTAAAAATTTCTTTCTTTTAAAACTATTTTGATTCTTGTTCTTTGTCAAATCACTATTTTTTATATGAGAAAATGGAACATGTATTGTTGATGTAAAACAATTATTTTACACTGAAAATCGATAACAATTTGCCAACCCAATAGAAAATTACATAATAACATTTTTAAAAGTTAATAAAGCGCATCATTTACTTTGGTGTCTTTGTTGGGACTATCTCCCAGTGAGATCTTGTTTGTCACAACCGCATGTGGATTGTTCATTGCTATGTTCTATTTGTGATCATGATGGCGAAGATGACTTGCATGTATTTTTTGAGTGCACGACAACGCGAGATAGCTTGCAAGCAGCAGGTCTAGGCTGTCCTACACAATGACGAGAATCGATATGAGTTTGTAGCTGCTAGGAATTTTGCAATTTGCAATAAAGAGGATAGTGGTATTGTAGGATGTGTTGCAACACTGTTTTGGTGTTTTGGTGCATATGACATAATCGAAATAAACAAGTTTGGAATTATACGAAGTGCACGCCAACTCACGTAGGAAAGACAACTTTTGTTATTTATGTCGAACAAGTGGTTTTATGTTAATACACTACAACAACCTTTAACAGAGTTGAATGCGACTACTATTGTAAGCCATTGGTTGAAACCATGGATAAAGTGTAATATTGATGCAGTTTTTTTTTTTTTTTTTGTTGAAACACAACATGTTACTTCTGCAACCATGAAGATTAGTTTGTGGTTGTGGTTACCACATGACAGCAGACATTATTGTCCACAGTGGAGGGTGAAGCTATTGCTCGGCTTCGTGCGATGGAATATGCTTGTGCACGAGGCTTTTATCATGTTCAATTTGAAAGTGATTCTCAATTGTTTGTAGATACGATCCGATTGAAGCAAAGAGGCCACTCTGAATTTAGTTTAATTGTTGCTAATAATATTCATATTATTAGGGTGGGTGGGGTAGCTCAGTTGGCACTTGCTGACTGAGCGGGTGTAGGCTGTTGGTCAGGGGTTCGATCCTTGGCAGCAGCAAATATAGTATTTTCTTTGTAAACAAGTTGGTGGTACTTATAAACCATCAACTTTAAATAAAAAAAAATAAAAAAATATTATTGTTGTCGTTTGTAAACTTTGAGATAAAGTTTGTTAGGAAATAAGTAAATTCGATTGCCAATTCTTTGGTTAGTTTTCATTGATTTTAGCTTATTCCTTTTTGTATTGAATATTTATTGATTAATGCAATGCATTAAGTTTGCTTTGGTAAAAATAAAAAAAGCTAACAAACATGATATTACAAATTGAAGAGTTATGATTGAACATTGTAAAATAATTATTATGAACATACATAAAAGAAATTATTTTATTTCTTTATAAAGAATATTTAGAGTAAAATCTTAAGGCTTAGAAAATACTTATAAAGATTTCCACTAGACCAATTTTTTGGAAAGTTGAAATTAATATTATTATTTTTAGGCTTAAATATCATTTTTGTCTCTGTATGTTCGCGAATTTTTGGTTTTAGTCGCTGTATCTTTTTTTGTTATAAATAAGTCCTTGAATGTACAAAATTTGTTGGCTTTAGTCCCTGTCGACTGCTAGCGTTACCAAAAATACTGATTTGTCAAACGTTTACACACGTGGCCACTATGATGTGTCAAGTTAAGCTGACCCTATCATAAATGAAGGACCAAAATCAAACCATGGTGAAAATTGAAACAAAATTATGGTGTAAGCATGCATTTTCTTTCTATCCTAAGTGTGATTTTGATCCTTCATTTATGACGGATCAACTTAACTTGACACATCATAGTGGCCACGTGTGCAAACGTTTGATAAATCAACGTTTTTGTAACAGTAGCAGACAACAAGGATTAAAACCAACAAATTTTGTACATTTAGGGACTTATTTGCAACAAAAAAAGTTATATGGATTAAAACCAAAAATTCGCGAACATACCGGGACGAAAATGATATTTAAGCCTTTTTTAAGTAGCTTAACAACTAGATTTTTACTGTTTAATGTGAAAAAATTGGAATATAACATGCAATGTCCCTACTAACTTTGATTCCTGGATATAACATGCAATGTCTCTACCAACTGATGGGAAACAAAATTGATATAATTGCTTTTGTGCACATATATGATATAAGTTAGAGGTGTACATGGGTTGGACAAATTCAATCGACCCGATCAAACCCACTCAATCCAACCTAAAAATGTGGGTTGAGCCGGGTTATTGGGTGAGTATGGATTTTAAAATGAAAAATCCATTAAAAAAATCGGATTTCAGACAAAATCGAACCTAAATTCAAAAAACTCACTGACCCACTGAATCGGTTATTTTGCTCAACTCAATCCGGACTATCCTATATGGTTCAGGTTTTGGTTAAACTGAATCCAATCTGACCCATATAAATTTTATGCTATAATAATCCAGAGATGCAGTTACTCAGAAGTGGATTTTCCATCGTGTTACACTTCGGTCATTCCAACTGTTCACTTTAAATGTTGAATTTATTCCACTAACTTGACAAATTTTTTTAATGTGTTTGTATAGTTACTCTAAAGTCTACTAAATTTTTTTTTAAAAAAAAAAAAAGTCTAAATTATAAAGTCAGGTGCGACGATGCGTTTTGGTCATCTTGTTCCTTCGTCAAGTTAGGGTCCGCAGAGCTTTTTCTCTTTGCAGAGAGCATTCACAACACCATATCGCAAATTCATCCTTCATTCAATTCACAAACTACCAAATCAAAACTCTCGGCGTTCAACAATATCCTTAATCCTTCCAATTTATTCCCGTATTGTGCGCGAATCGTAAAGTAATCAAACAATGGGTGGCCATGGTGGTTTGAACATCCTCCCTCAGAAACGTTGGAACGTTTACAATTTCGATAACAGAGAGAAAGTTCGCAAAGACGAAGAAGCCGCCGCAAGAGACGAGCAGGTTAAACGCGAACAGTCGCGAAAACGCGATACCGAGGTCCGTCTTGAGCGCCTCCGTACCTCTCGAGGTTTGGCACCGACTATTCAGCCTCGTGAATCCGAACCTGAATCTAAAACCGAACCTAAAGCCGAATCTGAACTTGAAGTTGAAGCAGAAACAGGTGATCCAGGTCACATTAATCTATTTGAAGGAATAAAGATTTTCGATCCGATTCGATTACCGAAGAGAGATATTGATGCCGAAAAAGAGGAATTGAAGATGAAAACTAAGAAATTGAAGTTGAGGAAAGAGCCTGGAGAGTCGTCGATTCGCGCAGTTGGTCCTGAAGATGAGAAATATAAATTAGGGTATGGAATTGCAGGGAAAGGGGTTCAATTGCCTTGGTATGTTCAAAATAAGAAACTCAATGATGATGATGATGATGTTGGTGGTGTTAATGGTGAAAATAGTGGTGGTGATAGAAGGGGTGAGAAAAGGAAGAAAACATTGGAAGAGTTGAGAGAAGAAAGATTGAAAAGGGAGAGGAAAGAGAAGGAAAGGGAAATGGCGTTGAGACACCCGAAGCAGCAAAGCCGCGGAGAAGCTTATGGCAGTAGTAGATACTACAGGTGAGAATGATTTTTTATTTTGTTTTCTCTTTCTATTGGTTTATATGATTTTGTTAAGTTGTTCATGATAGTTTAGTTTATAATGTTTTATGTGATTGAAAGTTTGAAATTGACTAGGAAGATATGTAATTTTGGTTCTACAGTCTTCATATAAGGGAAGATAGATGAATGTAATTTAGGTCATAGTCTTATATATATATATATATATAGATACCGACCCCTCAGAATTTAGCGACTTCAACTCCATTAACAACCACTTATGAATCTTTTTTTGGATTACACCCATTATCTCAAGTTTTAGATCGAACCAATCCATTGACCCAAATAGTTCATGGGAGAAAATGGAGTTATTTGGGTCCTGGGGGATTGACGGGGCGAACTGCTAGTTTTCGGATACGGGATATCCATCTTAGTCACTATGGACGCATTTGTCCAATTGACACCTGTGAAGGAATCAATGTCGGACTTATTGGATCCTTGGCAATTCACGCAAGGATTGGCCGTTGGTATATATATATATGTGATGTTGGAACTAGGTTGTGAAATCAGTAGTGATTTCGTTCAGACTTTAGAGGCATGGATACTATCCAACATTGAGCTCTCAGCTCTCCTTATTCCTTAGTTTAATTATGTGATTATGAGTTGCATAATAGCTCAGCCCTTACGACTTAAAAGTTCCTAATACTCAGGATGCCACGATATGCAATACTTTTATAGTGATGGGTGTCATATATGCGCCAACGGGCGATGCCAAGGAAACAATTGAAAAAGGTTTCAATTTTAATACAAGTATATAGATGTGTTTGGTATCACTGATTATTATTTAAAACAATTCATATTGAACCTAGTATTCTTTATAAGTAGCTATTGCATTTGTTTTGTTCACTTAGTTACTGCCACTATTTCATTATTCTCCAATATATATTTAGAAACGACACTGTTCCAAGCTGAAGATTTGAGTTTTACTATTCATATAGATTATAGATTAATACATTATTTAGTTTATCTCCACTCTTCCTTTTGAAGTATTAATTAATCAGATTTTTCCAGTAACTGGAATGTTATAGAAAGCAAATGCCAAAATTTATCGAGTGTCTCTTGGTTGTCTGTAGTTCTGTGTTAAAGTTAAGTTCTGCAGTTTACAGTTTTATTCTAGAGTGGCAATAACCCTCCAATGCTTGAATTAGAAGACAATAGGTGGCAAATTCCTAGTCATAACTAATACAACTGTTGATTGAAACGTTTAGATCAACGCAAAGCTATTTCGTACTTGCACTAATAAGAATTATAGAACTTAATAAGAAGTGAAGATGTTGGCATCAGATTGACAATAGTTGAAAAATGCATGTTATAGCTGATTTTTTGAATTAACAAATAAATTGATTTCTTTTATTCGTTACTTTGTTTGATGAAAGAACATATTCTATGATTTTACAGGAGATGATTGAATCAAGGGTTCTGCACTTTGTGATCTCCCAGGATTTTTCCTTCATATGGGAATTGTGCTGGCTACATTCCTGTAAATTTATCGCAAATTTGCGCAAGCATCTTCTCCCATCCCTCCTCTGCCTCGTTGAGAATATTGTGACCTTATTAAATACAGGGTGGTTTGAGTGCGCTGATGAATCCGTATTTTGTATCTGCGATATACGTCCTTGTTTTGTAATATGGTCAAGATCAATGTGTTACCTAATGAAAATTAAGAGTTTAATTTCGCATTCGTTTAACTTCTTACTTCTTGGATTGGTAATGTTTCTTAAGCTTGTGCTAGGTGAATTGCATACTGAACAAAATTTTAATCATTGCCTTGTATATGAAGAAGTTATCTTTATTAGAATAATGCAGTTGTTTGGTTTGAAAGGATTATGCAAATGCAGCTACTTGTTGATATTCAAATGCCTTGAATATTTGCATTCTTGTTGGTTGGCAATAATAGTACAGAACTCTATTTGCTTTATGAAGAGAAATTAATAATGAAATATTTAATAATATATTAATAAATATAAGATAATTACACATAAATGAAAGACAAACATGCAATGAATTGCGTCACTACCCTTTTAAATGGAAAAATCGATCCTTTTAAAAATAACATTCATAGTTCTAGGAAATACATAAAAACTAAATAGCACTTTTTTACGTTTTCCTCTTTTCCCTTTTCAACTTTGAGGTTTTCGTACAAGTCAAACTCTACAAGTTTATACCCTTGTTTTGTTCAATGAATTTCTTTAAAATAATCAAGTGGATTTCGCTTTGATGGTTTCCCAATTGTTTTTTGAGTTGTGTTATTTGTACAATTTATTTGGACAACTTGTGTGGACAACATTTTTGTTCCTTCATTACTTAGCACAAAAAATAATAAAGTGAGAGAAAGAATGAGAGAGTAAAAGTATATATGTGAGTATGAGAGAGAGGGTTGTCCACAAAGTTGTCTCAAATGGATGTACAAATAACATTTTTCTTGTTTTTTTATGTCTAATGATAAATGATAAATATATTTATATGATTTGGAATCACTATGGTAAATAAAATACAGTATATATTTTCCATTAGGCTTAATCATCATTTTCGTCCCTGTAAGTTCTTATTTTTTGGTTTTAGTCTCTGTATCTTTTTTTATTGCAAATTAGTCCTTGTATGTTCAAATCTTTTGGTTTTAGTCATTTAAAACTAAAATTCGCAGAAAAATCTGCAGGAAACCAGCGAACTTTCCTGCAGATTTTCCTGCGAATTTTAGCTTTAGGGACTAAAATAAACAAGATTTGCATATGCAGAGACTAATTTGCAACAAAAAAAGATACAGGGATTAAAACAAAAAAATTATGAACTTACACGGACGAAAATGACGTTTAAGCGTTTCCATTATAGTCTTTTAATTGGCAACTCACATATAACTAATATTTTAAGACTTCCATTGTCCCTAGTTTAAACTTATATCTATATAATTTAATATCATAAACACATTTTATTCGTTAGGAGACCGAGTAATATCAAAACCTAAAAGTCTGCTAGTTGAATTTGATAGTTTTTATTTTTTATTTTTTTTGACCAAGAATTTGATAGTTGTTGAAACGTGCCAAACCTGCAGGAACGCCAATCAATCTCTTATGTTTAAAATAAATTTATTTTGATGCTTGTTATCATCACTTTAATTTATTTTGAAGAGAAATGTGCTTGTAATGCCAACCTTTACATATTGTAAGTTAGATGAATAATTCAAACAAGATCAATTTGAAAATTGTTTGTTCACACATGACATAATCAAACTAGACAAATTCCTATAACACAGAAAGTTTAAAAACGAGATTAGAGAAGCAAAGCTTGTAGATAAATCATATGGGCTATGGCCTCAACAAATGAAAATGAAAACCGTTCTCTTTTATACTTAGAGAACTTGACACTCCCCACGGTAGGTTTAATAACACTATTTTCTTTTCAGTTTTAATCCAAAATCTTAATATCTATCTCTTGCAATTTGATTGTTTTTAGCTGAGATGAATGATTGTCAATACAATAAAATCCATTATGAATCATATTTTTCCCTCTTTTCTTCATCTCCTTCTTGCTTGCTAGTGAAACAATTGTAATTCTTACAATAATGAGTTATTTTGATATATCACAAAATAGATAGTTGTAGTTGTGTTGTGTCAAGTTCAATGCTTTAATTTATTTTGTAATGTTTTGTAAAGCAGTTTCAAGTTGTGGTGATAGCGGCAAATATGAGGTGTAATGGTTGTCAAGGAAGAGTTTCAAGAGTTATCTCAAAAATGACCAGTAAGATTCCAAACTGTGTTTTTACTTTTAAATCATTAAAAATGGTAACGTATAGTTTGTTTAAATAGCCTTGGTTTGATGTAGGTTAGACCATAAATCCCTTTTGGAAAGCTTAATTTTTTTCCTCGTTATATGTGAATAATGTATAATAGATAGATAGACAGATAAATAGTCTCAGTTTATAATTACTTTGCCTATCGATGTCCCAAGTTTTTTTTTTTGTATAAATCGAGTATTGCAGACTAGAGTATGACAGGCCACATATTTGACTAAGATCGCTGTCATTATTTTAACGATGCTGGTTGTTTCATTCTCAAAGTTCAAACTCAAAGATTTTGATTAAGATACAATAAACTTGTATCATCTCATCAAAGTGTTTTTAACTGTGTCACAAGGTTTCATTAATGAAATTCCTGGCGCGCTATGCACAATGTGCAACACGATGCTCTAAGCACTGTGTCAGTTCTAGCACGTAATAATGCAAAACAAATAAAGGAAAACAAATAAAGAAGACAAGGTATTTGTTAACTCAGTTCGGCGAACCTACGTCTGGGGGATACCAATGCAGGAAGGAATATCACTATAATAGCCCTAGTTCTAAGTTCTCAGCAAACGCCCCGTTTACAACTTATAACCTAGGCACTACCAATGATTCTTCAACCTAGGAACTCCTAGATCAGAGATCCCATCTCACTCCCTTACAACCTTACAAACAGCAAGGATTTCAATAACACAAATCAAAGATGTTTTAGAGACACACTCCTAAAACTACACACTCGTACCTAAAGGCTTAGAGTGTTATAACCACCAAAGGTCCTAACTCCGTACTTCAAAGCTTAAGAGAGGATCACACACAGTACAACTCAATTAACAATGTCCTAAGCTTGCATCAAGGTGACACAAGAAAGGCTCACAAATAACAAACACACGCAAAACCTAGTTCTGGACTCAAACACAATAACGGCGTGAACAACCACAGAATTAGGGTTTGCATCTTCCTTAAATACTTCAGCCAAATCTTCATTGATTCAGAAATAGCATGGGCTTGATTTGTTTGACTCAAGCAATAACTTCACATTAATTAAAATAGATTCTTTACAAATATATTCTTCAAGGAGATTCTCTTCAGAAATATTCTTGACAAGGATCTGAAGCATTAAATAATAATCCTCATAATAAACCTGATTAAAAGCGCCATGCAAGATTCATGAGAGAGAAACCAAACATTCCATCAATAGATCATGTCACGAAGACTCCTCGTGAGATGTCATGATGCTTAAGGCATCCTGTCGCACATCCTGCTTCAAAGTTTATTTTACCAAAAATGCAGCCAATACCAAAGACTCAACAAACTCCCCCTTTGGTAAATTTTTGGCTAAAACAAATTATGACCATATAGATACTACTTAAAACAGATACTTCAACTACATTTCTTTTTCTCAACATAAACACACAAGTATAAAGATCAGTATTAGCTATCCTTCAAAACAGTTACCATACTACTCCTTCATGGAGAACAGTAGAAAAGAATAAGATGTGTCTTTTTAAGATTATCAGAGAGGCATGCAACAGCGGAACACAAAACAACTACTTCGCCTTAAATGGTCAGGAAAATAAACATTGATAGGATGTGGAATAGAATGCTTCAGCATTTCACAAAACTACTCCCCCTGCACATATGCATAGGATGTTGGAGCATCGTATCCAACATCTCCCCCTGCAGAACACAAATCAGCTCCCCCTAAACACCTGCATATATCAGAGCACACACACCCACACATCTACATACTCCATCCATCCAGACTACACTACAATCCAACCAGCAGACTAATCAAAACTAATCAATCAAAACATAACCAAATTTTACTCCCCCTTTTTGCCACAAATTTGACAAATTAGCAATACAGAGAGATAAGAAGTACAAGAGCTTACTACAAACCAGTAGGCACGCTAGGTGCACAAATATCCAGCACAAGGCTAAGAATCAGAATAGAAACAGCATATCGGATGTCAGCCAAGGCAAGGCCACAGATGCTGAGACATCTGGCACAACATTCGACTCATGTAGAGTTACCTTTGTAGGTGACATATTGGCACATTCAATAGCAACATTCAAACTAGGTTGTCCTAGAGTTTCATCAGATTTAGGCTTAACTAGTGGCCTGGTTTCAGTACCAAAAGGGACATAAGTCGAGGAAGAGGGAGACTCACTTACAGGCATAAATGTTCCTTTCTTCACAGTAGAAGTTTTATTCTTCTTTGCGGTAATTACTGGAACAGTAGTAATGGGAGTTGCCTTGGTGATTAAGGTAGAGGAGCCATCTTTGGGTTTCCATTCCTTCTTCACATTTATCACTTCAGGTGTAGGCTTTGCTTGCTGATACCGCTCGGGATACCCATACAGCTTGAAACAGAAAGGCCTTATATGTCCCTTCTTACCACAATGGTGACACACCCACCTTCGATATCTCCTCTGATTTTTAGGTCTTTGATGCACATGGGGTTTTGAATCGGACTCAAATTTTGGAACGGGGTAGGTTCTAGGATGTTGAGTATGATGCTTCAACATCACGTTTCCAGTGTAAGGATCAAAAGCTCCTTCAGCGGGCATAAACTTGGTTTCCTGATTCTGTTGATGCTGGTTAAGACTTGTGTAATTGTACCCAACTAACTTTATCTTTCCACTTGGTACATTATCCAGAATTTCTTCAAGGAGATTTATCCCTGAGTTCAGCTGGCTTACACGTTTCCTTAGGTCATCCATTTGAGCATTAACTTGGATGACTTTTTCTTCTGCTTGTGTTGCCTTTTCAACCTGTATGTTTACTTCAACTTGGAGTTTGTTAATGGTCTTTTTCTGCTTCTCAAGAATTCTACACATCTTTTCGTACCTTGTGAGTAGTTCTTTGTAGGTGGCAGCTAGCTCATCAAAAGTTATATCTTCATCACAAGAATCTTCATCAGATTCATATCTACCAGTGAATGCTGCAACATGCTCAACAGTTTCATCATCGGGTTCACCTTTTCTCTGAACATTACTGTTTTTGCTGATGTTGAATGACATGTTCTCAACATTTGGTCTTGGTTTCCTATCCATCTTTTGCAGCACCTTATTAAATTGCTTCCCAAGATCTATAATAGCATTCGAAATTCCTTTATTCGTCTCCATGTCACATTGAATCTCATTATCATCATCAGTGTTGGAGATAGTCGTTATGCTTTTGTTCTTCATTTCAGATCTTTCATTTATAGATAATTCAAAGGTTTGAAGTGATCCAATAAGCTCATCCACTTTCATGCTTGAGATATCTTGAGCTTCTTCAATGGCTGTAACTTTCATGTCGAATTTTCTAGGTAAAGACCTTAGAATTTTTCTCACAAGCTTTTCTTCAGGGATCTTTTCACCAAGTGAGTCAAATGAGTTGGAAAAATCAATCACGTTCATATGAAAATCATGTACACTTTCATCTTCCTTCATTCTGAGGTTCTCAAACTTAGTGGTTAGAAGTTGGAGCCTTGACATCTTTACCTTGGGTGTCCCTTCATGAGTGGTCTTGAGAATTTCCCAAGCATCTTTTGCCACAGTGCATTTTTTGACCAGCCTGAACATGTATTTGTCCACTCCACTAAATAAAGCATTCAGGGCTTTGTTGTTTGCAAGAGCCAACTCATCTTCTTTCTTAGACCAGTTCTCTTCTGGCTTTAAATTGGTTGTGCCCCTCATCACAGGGTGTTCCCAACCTTTGATAACTGCTTTCCAAGTTTGGCTATCCATAGATTTTAGAAAAGCCATCATACGCGACTTCCAGTAATCATAGTTGGTGCCATCCAAAAGCGGTGGTCTGCCAGCAGATGCTCCTTCCATGTCCATAGTACCAGAAAATAACTTCCCTGGAGCTCACCCAAATATGTTAGGGTGCCCGCTCTGATGCCAATTGAAATTCCTGGCACGCTATGCACAATGTTCAACACGATGCTCTAAGCACTGTGTCAGTTCTAGCACGTAATAATGCAAAACAAATAAAGGAAAACAAATAAAGAAGACAAGGTATTTGTTAACCCAGTTCGGCGAACCTACGTCTGGGGGATACCAATCCAGGAAGGAATATCACTATAATAGCCCTAGTTCTAAGTTCTCAGCAAACGCCCCGTTTACAACTTATAACCTAGGCACTACCAATGATTCTTCAACCTAGGAACTCCTAGATCAGAGATCCCATCTCACTCCCTTACAACCTTACAAACAGCAAGGATTTCAATAACACAAATCAAAGATGTTTTGGAGACACACTCCTAAAACTACACACTCGTACCTAAAGGCTTAGAGTGTTATAACCACCAAAGGTCCTAACTCCGTACTTCAAAGCTTAGGAGAGGATCACACACAGTACAACTCAATTAACAATGTCCTAAGCTTGCATCAAGGTGACACAAGAAAGGCTCACAAATAACAAACACACGCAAAACCTAGTTCTGGACTCAAACACAATAACGGCGTGAACAACCACAGAATTAGGGTTTGCATCTTCCTTAAATACTTCAGCCAAATCTTCCTTGATTCAGAAATAGCATGGGCTTGATTTGTTTGACCCAAGCAATAACTTCACATTAATTAAAATAGATTCTTTACAAATATATTCTTCATGGAGATTCTCTTCAGAAATATTCTTGACAAGGATCTGAAGCATTAAATAATGATCCTCATAATAAACCTGATTAAAAGCGTCATGCAAGATTTATGAGAGAGAAACCAAACATTCCATAAATAGATCATGTCACGAAGACTCCTCGTGAGATGTCATGATGCTTAAGGCATCCTGTCGTACATCCTGCTTCAAAGTTTATTTTACCAAAAATGCAGCCAATACCAAAGACTCAACAATTAACATATTAGGAAAGTAAAGTATATTTGTTGTTTCAACGGGGTGTAATCAAAGTGAATAGTGGTTACACTTTAACCATTTGTTTAGGCTTTGAATTCTGGTGATGGAAATAAAGTCACATCTATAGGGTGAAAAGTTGTCCCTGTATTTGTATTCCATATGATATTCACCACCAAAAAATTCCATATGATAGCTCGACAGTTATCAACAACAGTGGAAGCTATGAAGATTTGTTTACTCGTCACATATTTTAAATAAAAAAACTCTGATTGAAAAAGTATAAGAATAAGAATTTGATTTAAACAAAATAAACCATCACTATCCCTCTTCTAGTTGATCTATAAACTAAAAAAATAAAATAGCCCTGAACTATTCTCAATCTAGACTAGTCTCTAAACTATTCTCAATCTGTCAATTTATTCCATAACCTATCTCTCACTCCTATTTTGAAAGTAGTTGAGGGACTAACTTGATGTATTGATATAGTTTAATCATTTATTATATTTTGATTTGATTGTTCATGATCAAATAAATAGGAGTGTTATTGTTTAAGGACATAAATGAAGGTAATCTTTGTTATCCGTAGACAAAATGATGAACTCCAATTAATTAAAAGTCATGCACACAACTGTGAGATATTTCGAGTGAAAATATCAAGTCTAATAATATCGTCATTGTCAATTAAACCAGTACAATATTCTATCAAAAAAATTAATTAACCCAGTACAATAGAGCCTATGGACAGTTGTAAAATGTATTAATAAAAAATTTCTCCTCCAATTTTTTTAATGCTCGTTTAAACTAAATATGCAGGGTTGACAGAGTACACAATAGATGTTGGTAAGAATGAAGTAACTGTAAAGGGAGATTTCATGGCACATTCAAATATACAATATAAAACCTTTAGAAGCAGCGCCCTGAAGAGTGCCAACGATCCACCCAAGCCATCGATTGCCTGTTTAACTCAATTCGACAAACATAAATGTAACAAAAAGTAGATAATGGCACAAGCTTCAAATTATAATAAGGCTCAATTTGTTGTTTCTTTCTAGTATACCACAAGATTAAACTAACTGCATAAAATGCAAAGTTGCAAAACTAGGAATTTCGCTCTTAAGTAAATAATAGTGAGAATTAGGAGTAATATTTCAACATTTATGATTTATTTTGCATGTGCATATAATATATTATAAACACTCATTTGTTTATTTGTTTATGAAAGGTTAATGTTACTCACTTTACTCTTTAAAGTGAGAAACTAACACAAATATGAAAGGAAACAATACCAGTATACCACAATCAAAGACCAATAAATGGAGAGAGAGAGAGAGAGGCCCTAAAAATTTATGTTGTGGTCGTGTTGACAACTTGATATTACTCACTTTACTCTCTAAAATGAGCAACTCACACACAAATGAAAGCAAGCAATACTCACCACAATCAAAGACAAAAAAATATGGTTACATAAAGGGAACAGCCTCTAAGAGAGAGAGAGAAAGAACCCTGAAGATTTATCGTGTTGACAACTTGATATTACCATGTAGCCACTAGATGAACCACAAAAGAAACGACAGACTTTTCCACTTAAGTTACAAAAAGAATGCATGTCACCCAAAGCATGAGTTAGTTCACATTAAGAGTAACAATAGACCCATAACTTCCCCTAAAGTATTCTACTTCCAAAATGTTATCCACCCAAAATTACAAGCAAAAATAAAAAGAACCAACACCAGATGAATTGATCTACTTTAACTTTCGTCACAATTGCTTGAACAGTCAAGAACAAAGTAAAAATCTATGGTGAAATCAAACAGTGCAAATGCTTAGGTCTTCTTCATGACTTCATGAGATACCCCATGATTATGCCAAGTAAGCCGATTAATATGACAATGATAAATGACACTCCACCACGTTTTTTGTTTCCCTCACGCTTCAGCAGCTCCTACAAGTAACAAATAAATCCATTCAATAAATGTTCATGTCCATAACTAATATTGAAAGAATCAGTTAATGGCTGTAGCAGAAATTAAAGTTCATGTCTCGCTCAAAAGAAAACAAATGGCAGATACTGTGCAGTTCTATTTCCCCTCCAACTTGTTTTTGATACAATGTGATAAGATTATATTGTTCAATCACCATAGACGTTTCTATCGAAAACAAATTTTATCCTTATTCAGACTAAAAATCCTGGAAGACTGTAGTCTCAACACAAAGTGATCAAACAACAGAGTATATATAGAATATGTATAGTGAATCCTCACCAGTTCCTGGCGGAGCCTGCTAGTTTGTTGAATTGCATTATTCTTTTCTTCAGTCAGCCTTGAGATAAGAGCTTTTGCCTGCAACAAAGCCAATTTAATCAAAACACGGTCGCCATACCATCAAAATTACAGCATATGAACAAAAAAGAAAATAGAAAACCACAATTATTTTATATTTGGTTGCCATTGCATTGTTCCTCCTAATCTAATATATGGTCAATAAGTCAATCATCAAGTAAACAACCCTTCTTGTGGATATTTAAACCATGAAACTATCCATCAGTTTTGATCTCACAGGAAAAAGTGAAATGCTTCGATATGTATTGGGTATTGGGCTTTCTAAAATGAGAGTTTTTTTAAAAACTACTCCCACATTGAACTTTATTCATCGAGTCCACGCTAATTTAATAGAATGTAAAGATTACAAAGGAATAAAATCCAAATAAAAACGAATTTCAAAAAGCATCTTTATAGGGACTAAAACCATGATTAGGCAAATCACTACACATAAGTTAAGTACGGAAAAAAAAATTATGCTAACTAGGAGAAAACAACTTTTCGAGTTTTCAAGTTGGGAGCAAAAAGATATCAAACCATCTACAAGTTACATTCACAACACTTGTGTAGATTGAAAATAAAATTATAAAATTCATATTTGGAACTTGGAACAACTGCTTTTTATCATGCTATGGGTACATACACAACTGGAAATGGAATAAAGGCAGCAACTGTAACTTGTATGAGGAAGTTCAAAGTGTCACAGTTTTGCAACACAAGAAAGCTGTATATACTATAAAGCTATATGAATTGGATTACTAAAAATCCGCCATATCACTTTAAGTCCAGCAAACATTTTTTTCTTAAAGCCATCTCTTTGCCCAAGTAATCTGCGTTGACGAGAGTATCATCTATATTCCTATGTATACTATGATTTGCTTGGAGTTAAAAAACAATATAAATTCTGAATAGATTCAAATGGGGAAAAAGAAAAAACGACATTTTGAAACCGACAAATTTACGGAATTAATAACAATGAGTTTTGACAGAGCAAGAAATCTCTAAGCCACTATTTAGTATTTACTACTCCCTCACAAGGTTTTAAAAAACGTCCCGTTACCGTGAAAACGGACGTTACAAATCGCTTCAGCCACTGCCCGTTACCGTTTTTGCAGGTTTTAAAGGTGTGAAAAAAAATCACAACCGAAACGCCGTTACAACCGATATGAAACGCCGTTACACCCGTGAAATGCCGTTACACCCGTGAAACGCCGTTACGGCCGCAAAAGATTCAGATTCATTTTTCAGACATAAAAATCGCAAATGAGTACCTTTTAGCAGGAGAATCAGAATCTAATCAATTTGTTTTGTTCTTTAATTTCTCTACTATTTCTTCTTCAATTCCTTCCTCTATTTCATTTGCGTCATTCTCAAATCTGTGAGGCGGTTGTGTTGTATTGTGTTGTTTGTTTGTTTCATTTTTTTGTTTTTGAAAAGGTGTTGTTTTGTTTATTGTTTGTGTGGTGTGAGTCTGTGTGTGATTTGTGTGAACTAGTGGTGAGGGTGAGTGAATAGAAGAATAGATAGAGATAAGTCAAGTTTGTGTGGGTGGATTATTTTTTATTTAAAAAAATAGAAAATAGTGGATATTAATATTATAAGTGTGTGGTGTGGGGAGGGGACGGTGGTGAGGGGATGTTTTTGAGAGGGATTTGTTTTTTTTTAAGGCAAATGAGAGGGAAAATTTGGGTTGGGAAGGAATATATTTGGGTTAATTGGTATTTTTTTATTTTGTAAATTGATTGGTATTCTTAATTAGATTAAATAAGACTTTTTATTATTATATTTGCTTTAAACATCTTATAATAATGATAAAAATGGTTAGTTTAAGTTATTAAACAATGATAAATATATTTTTTAAGATTTGTGCAATTTTGTGATTAATTCACACCGCGATGACCGCAATTTGTAACGCAGCATCCGTAACAGCCGAAACCGTGAAAACCTTAACGCGACCGTGACCGCGACCGTTTTTTAAAACCTTGCTCCCTCAGTCTCATAAAAAGTGTCTCATTTGCACTTTTTCTTTGTCTTAAAATAATTGTCACTTTAGAATATCAATGCAACATTTATTATATCTTTCCACTAATATACCCTTATTTATTGACTTTCCCTCCACTAACTACAATTAATATGGGTGTTTCAGTAAATGATACTAAAATCAACCCAAATAGGAAATTGTAGTTAGATGCTATGATGTTAATAGCGGCGCTATAGCGGAATAGCGTAGCGTTTGGCACCTCCCCGCTATGCTATAGGTCCGCTTTCCGCTATTTAGAGAAGCGGAAATAGCGGCCGCTATTTTCAGTTGAATAGCGGTGTCATAGCGGTGGCGTAGCGGTGCGGTAGCGTTTTCTGGCCGCTATTGCCTTTTGGGGGGAAAAAGTTGACGAAAATCTTAATTTTGGAATTAAATCATAAAGTTAGGGGTATTTTAGGCTTTTCAACACCCCTTTTTTGCCCTTAAGTTTTCATCACGTGATTACTTTTTGTTTTTGCGCCGTTTCAACGCACTTTTCTTCTTCTCCAAATATTTCACGCTCTTCTTTTCTTCTCCTCCAAACCGATTTGCTCTGTTCTTTTTCAGAATCGATTTGTTCTGTCTTCTTTCCAAATCGATTTGTTTTGTTTTTTCTCCAAATCAATTTGTTCTGTTCTCTTGTTACAAGGTTTGTTCCTTTCTCAAAACTATTTGCAATGGCTTCATCTTCTGGCTCTGTAGCTGCAAGTGGAACTGCTGAGAACAGAGGCTTTATTAAGCCTACTGGTGACAACCTTGATATGGCTTGGAAGTAGAATTCTTATACAGACATGAGCAAGAAAACAATTGTTTGTGATTTAGTCTTTATTTAGAACCTATTTTGATGGTAAATGACAATATTTAGTATAATTATTAAGTATGAAAGTCCCTTTATTTTTGTGTATTTTTCTATTTTTTTAGTATTTATGTATATTGTTGGAATTTATGTTTAATTTATATATGGTTTTTTGGTCTTCACAATAGCGGTCATAGCGCTACCCGCTATACCGCTATAGCATTTTTTGGGGTCGGCGCTACGCGCCGCTATCCGCGATTAACAACATAGGTTAGATGGAGAGCAAAGGATTCCAGCCTTTCAATTAGTTGAAAGTAAGATGGTTAGAAAGTGCAACAGAACAGCTAATCAACAGTTAGTTAGTTGTTGTGATAATTACCGGGGAAGAGATTTAAATGAGATGAGAGGGAGGAGAGAACGCATTCAGTAATCAGTGTGATCATTATTGTGAGAGAGTACTGGTTTCTTGAATACTATACAGGTTGTACCGTTCCCAGCTAGCTACGGTAGCTGGAAGGGAAGAGAATTAAAAGGAGTACTGGTTTGAGGTTTCTCAAATACTAAGGGTTGTGCTGTTCATAGTTATCTGTGATTGTTACTAGGGAAGAGAATAAAAGGAGATGGCTTGGGAGAAAGAAGACACCGAGTGTGGTCATTATTGTGGAAGAGCCAGTCTCCTGAAACTGTTTGTAACTTCTATCCTATAGCCTAGTTCAGTTACACCCACTGATACCGAATCCGGGAATTATGTCATATAGCTATGGTAGCTGGAAGGGAAGAGAATTAAAAGGAGCATTGGTTTCTCAAATACTAAGGGTTGTGCTGTTCATAGTTAGCTGTGATTGTTAGTAGGGAAGAGAATAAAAGGAGATGGCTGGGGAGAAAGAAGACACTGAGTGTGGTCATTATTGTGGAAGAGCCAGTCTCCCGAAACTGTTTGTAACTTCTATCCTATAGCCTAGTTCAGTTACACCCACTGATACCGAATCCGGGAATTATGTCATACGAACCCAGAAATAACAGTACACATTAATGGAAGAAAGAACAATTCAGTAATGGGTGAGCAGTGTTGTCAAAATCGCGAGTCAACTCGCTGACTCGGACGAGTTTACGCTTTACCCATCCCTAAGCGATCGGAATCGTGCTCAGAATCGCCGGAGAAGAGAATCGGCGCCGGATCGGCGATCTGAATCGCAGAATCGTGGATACGCTGTTCGTTCCGATTCTGAAAGGGTGTGTCGCGAGAAAGAAGAAGACTTGAAACGCACCGTTTTGTTTTTTATTAAAACACACCGTTTTGTGTTTTACTAAAACGCACCGTTTCACTTTTTTTTTTTTTTTTTTTTTACAAAACCGTTTCACTTTTCTAATAAATCCATGTTTAACTTTTCTAATAAATCCACCGTTTCCTTCCTTATCCCTTTCCATTTTTTTTGCTGACTAATTCTTATCCTTTCTTTTTTATTTAACTAAATCCTTACCCTTTTATTTTGTTCCCACCGTTGCTTCTTTTTACTTTTTTCTTTTTTTAATTAAAACTCTTCAAACACACAATCCCCACATTCATGGACGTGCAGCACCATTTTATCAGCAAAAGCAGTTGAAAAACCATTTCAACACACAAGCCCCATACCCATGGATGTGAAGCAACTTCCCCTAGTCTATGCACTAATTTTTTTCCCTCCAATTGAACAAAATTTTCCCTCCACACTTCTACTATATAACCAACTTCTCTCCCTCTCTATCACTTGGATTAACATACCAGTCAATTACCATTTATATTTGTTCAGTTTCCTTTGTTTTTTTATCACCTTCATCTCTTTCTGTTTTGATTTGCTTCAACTAGCTTCTAGTTTGGATTAAAGTTAGCTTCTGTTTTGGTTAGCTTCTAGTTTGAATTAAGATAGCTTCTGTTTTGATTTGATTTCGTTTCAAGTTATGTCATTTGTCTATGTTTGAACTTATGTTGAATTATTTGAGTTTTGAGTTTAAGTTTTAAATCTTAATTTTTATGTTGAGTTATTTTTAGAGGTTACGATCCTACGATTTTGTATTGCGATCCTTCTCCGATCTTTGATCCTTTATTTTGGTAGAATCTTACGATTCGTGTTACGATTACCCGAGTTACGAACTATTACCCTTCTCCCGATCCTAATCCGATTTACGTGTTTTACAACATTGTGGGTGAGAAGTGTGTAATATTAGATAGTTGAAGAAATTACAGAGGAATGAGTATTGCTACTGCTTAGAGCTAAGAAATAAGTATTGCTACTGCTTAGAAATAACAGTACACATTAATGGAAGAAAGAACAATTCAGCTGCTAATTTTAGAGAACAAAATATTCCCCGCCCATAAGCAACTCAATAATTATCCAAGATACCACATGATTCTGTCTCTACACCCTATATAACAAACTAACCTTTTTTTCTCTCCCCGTAACAAACTCTACTCCCTTCTCTAATTTCCCTCTTTGGGTGACTCTAAGAGGACCTTGGACAACTGGGCCTACATGTACATGTACCTATCATTGTGGTTCTTCGATGAAATATCAATTCAATTGCCTTTTTCTATCCAGATCTTATCGACATAATAGCTTAGGCTGTTGTACATATTGCAATATGTAAGAGGGAAGGGGGGTTTGAATGATAGTTTGTGAAATAAAGAGTGATGGCATTATGATTTTGGTGATGGATTTGTTATATACAGGTGGTGTATGGATGTGATGGGGTCCTTTTAGATGTGAAATTTCAACATATGTCAGTTACTACAAAGTTGCCTTTGTTCTATATAACCATATTTAATGGTCCTTTTTGTGTGTTTTGAAATTTTGAAACTGTAATAGATAGCATTGCATTATGCTTACTGTAGTTAGGAAACTCCAGAATAAGACAAATGAATATTTCATAGAATTGTTGTACAATTATTATCATATCATTATATTTTACAGAAGTACTTGCTTAATACAAGTCAATCACGTAAAAGAGTAACTCTTGTGCGGGCTAAATGCTAGTTACCAATTAATGCATGCACACTAGAAATCCCAACTTATTTTCATATTTCTACAAGATAACAGAAATTCGAGACCATAAGATCAAATGTACCATAAGATCAAAAAAAAGAAAAAAAAAGTTGCAAAGCAGTTTGATATACACATTGATAATATCTTTAAAATATAGAACAAGAAAATTAAATTCAATTTTATTCATCCCTACAAAATTCATGTGTATTCTATAGTAGCAATATAATGAATTCGATTAATAGTAACCACAAATCAACATGCATTATAACAAACAACAAATACATAAAACAGAAGTTTTTTTACTATACCTCTGCAGATTTTTCTTGAGCTTCAGGTCGTTCAGCAAATCCTCTCGATACCTGAAATATCCCAACAAGAAAAAGACATCTCAATCAATTTCCTTGAACGGAAAAATGTAGGTTCACCTAAAACAGGACAAGTTAAGGACTCACTTGAGAGAAGTCAGGACCATTGGCATTGCCATTTTCTGAAACAGAACCTCTCGGCGACGACCCTTCCTCAGAACCCTCTGCAACTGGAGATGGTGGTTGCGGCGGAGAGACATACACCACTCTCAATTTGCACTCCTCAACCACATGCCCTGCCTCCTTGTTGAACTAGGCAATCCCGAATGGCACAAATCTTGTAACTTCACACATCGTAATTGTAAACAGAAATTAAATGAAAATGCAACAGCAACTAGCATGTTAATCATACCATATCTGCAGAGATATCTTTCGGACTGACACCATCATTGGTTTTTACACTCTGAAGAAGAAACTTATCCTTGCATTGCATATCAGCCGGAGCTTCTTTTTGCGCTTGCATGGTAACTGAACAAATACAAACATACATAACCTTATAATTGATTAACAACAAAACATAAAGGAAATAAAAAAACTAATATGCATTCTAAATAATCGTTTCGGTACCCATAACATCGCAGGTAGATCTTGGCATGACAATTCCAGTGTTTGGACGAACACAATACTTCTTTGGATTGGTTGTTTTAACCTAAAAAAGATCAAAATACAAAAATAAACACACAAAATCGTTCTATACAATCCAACATTGCGAAATAACTAACAATTAAAAACTGAAATCACTTAATCACATTAACTTAAGAAATAACAACAACACTTAATCGCTAAAATCAAATTAACAGATCTTAGAAGAGAAGCAAAAGTTAAACTAAAAAATGAAGTAAAAATGAAATTGGTGTTACCTTGAAAGCTACATAGCTTTCAGTCTTATTAGACAATTGAAGAGAACACGAGATCTGCTTCTTCAGCTCAACTGCAACAGAAGAAGAACAAAATGAAAATTCAAAATCGAGTGATTAAAATTTGAAACCCTAGAAGAAGAGAAAAAGAGATCGGAAACTGACAGGGGAAGGTGAGTTCGAGAGGTTCGATACTGAGGAGGCCATCACCGGAACTCATATCGGAGTAATTGAAGCAGAAAAAGCGATTATTGTGAGAATATTCGAGAAAGTGCGTTTTGATGTGAAATTGGAGGGAGAGAGATCCAGATCGAGAAGACAAAAATAATTGAAGTTTGGGAAAAAATGGGATTATGATTATGATGACAGGGATTCAGTTTTTTCTTTTTTTCTTTTTTTCTTTTTTTGTTTTCTAATTTTCTATGCGGCGGTGAAAGTGGCAGTATCAACGTGGCTTTGAAACTTTTGGAATAAATAAATACAGTAATGAAATTAGAAAGAAAGCTCATATAAAAGAAAATGGTCTTGCTAACATATGTTAGCTTTTTTCGAAGAAAATGCTAACTAATGCTTTCGGAATATTAGTTTAGTTAAGATAATTTAATATAGTAAAATTATATTAGAATTTGTATGATTAATGTTTATAGAGTATAAAAAATATTATTTTTAGTGTAAAAGTTGTCATTTATATATTTTTAATTAGTGTCTGAATGATATTAGATAGTACGATCTTTCAATAAAACACCCTAAACCAATGATAAAAATGAAGGTCTCTTATTAATGTATTACGTTCATTTATATTAACATATCTTCACTTATGTTTAGTGCAAACTTTTTACAAAAGAGAAATAGTATAGTAAATTATCAATGGATTGTTTAATAAAAGGGACAAGGGTGAAATTCTCAAGATTGCACGTGTAAGAGAAGAGAATGAGGATAAGCTCGTACGAAAATTTAATAATAAAGGTTCTTATACGTCAAGTCGGCTTACCGGTATGCAATGGAGTCTCTTGTAGTTGTAAATAATGAGGAGTATATGGTACCGAGAGATTGGATGAAACTATGGAAATTGTAAACTCCTCAACGTGTGAAAATCTTTCTTTGGAGAGTCTTGAGGGTATGCCTTCCAGTGCGTATGAGATTGCAAGACAAAGGAGTGATGTGTCTTGATACATGTCCACATTGTGAAAACTGTTACAAAAATGATTGGCATCTTTTTTACGGTTGTGGAAAAGCAAGACAGATTTGGGAAGCAGCTGGAATATGGCACAATATAAGTGACTACGATCTGGCACGTGTACCAGTCTGTCGTCGAGTAATAATTCACACTCTACTGAGTAGAATGAATTTGTATCCAAGGGACAGCGCCTCGGTTACTAAGTTTATTCTAGGATTTGTTGAGATTGCCTCCGCTTTATAAGTTGGGATAATTTTAGATTCAAGAAACAGAGAATATAACTAGAAAGAAAGACAATTTAAGAAGATATGTTAAATAGTTAGAATCCCTCCCTTATTCCTGCTGGTGCTATATTGTTGACTATTCCTTTTTATTATTGGTGAACTAATATAATTAGTAATAACCGTGTACGGTAATTACCTCAATTACGAGTATAAAGAACCTTAATTACTAGTTAGAAACCTCGTGTAGACACATTGTCACATTCCTATACTAATTCTATAGATTCTGAATATGTAGTCAATTAAGTTCGGTTGCATTAGTTCTTTAACCCTTTTACCACTAGTGTGATTAAGCTATTGTATAATTGGTCGGGGTTGGCTGCCGGTTTTGAGGCACAATACTAGATCACTAACCCTATAAGTTAGTTGCCGACCCTTGGGTAATCCTAATCTTGAGGCACAATATTAAATATTACTAACCCTATTGAGGTTAGCTGCCAGCCAGTGATAAACCTTGGCCCTAAGGCGCAATGCTAGATATCACCATCCCTAAAAGCATTCCCTAATTGTGTACATCAATCGGGTTATGTAGTTAAAACATAGACAAAAAAATAATTAAACTGAATAAACAATAATATAACTTTTAAACCAAATTACATAGTTCCAGCATTCATAAGGGAGTTCATCTTCTCCACCCAACCTAAAGGAGTTTAGCTACTAATAGACATAATTAAATTACAAGAATTAAAATAATGCATACCAATAACCTTGCTACCTTGCGGAGGAAGGTGCCTTTCCCGTTGAAAGGAGAAAGTTCCTTCCCTAGAGCTCCTCATCCTTTGCTCCTTGTAGAGAAATAGTTCTCTAAATTTCTGAATGAATAATTGTGAAGGAGGAGAGCTCTATTTATAATTTTTTCGGACTTGGGCTACAAGTAATATCGTAGCACGATGGGCCAATCGTACTGCGATGGGAGGATTTAGTTCAAAATTATAACTAATCATGTGCGTTTCATCAGCTTGTGCACCAAGTAAGGCCATCGTACCACGATACATGTCATCGTGGCACGATGAACAGATTTCTTTCAAAAATATAACTTGTGCTGTCTTGGCCAACAAGCAGCTCCATCGTGCTACGATGAATGCCATCGTGCTACGATGGGACGTCAAAATTACATTTTTGCTTCAACACGAAAGTTGTAGCTCTTCGTCTTAGCTTTCCAACGCAACTGACCGCGCCTCAATCCGATACACGTAGTTCAAGTTATCGTCCGCAGACTGAAAGCTGCGCATTTTCTTCATTTTAGCCTCGTTTTATGCATTTTCTTCAATCCTTGACTTCTTGGACAAGTAGCTTTACTTCTTTAGGCTTTTGCCTTTGAAATTCTGTTCCTAGGCAGGACAGATGTCATACACAATGTCTAGGACAATGTGTCTGTAGTCCAGATGTCTCAGACAACTAGTTCGGCAATTGGTTATGAGGATCACAGATATTATTGCAGTACTGAAGTAAATAAAAGCAATAAAGAACACCAGTAATTGTTAACCCAGTTCGGCGCAAACCAGCCCTACTCTGGGGGATACCAATCCAGGAAGTGAACACTACTAATCTGAATTAATACTTAGTCTTACAACCATACCAAAAACCTTATTGGCATGTATGCCTTTTCTTAATCCTAACAATCTTCTACTCAAGGGCTAACTTCCCCTGAATATGAGAACCTACCCAACTCCCTCTAATCACTAATCCCAAGTGACGACAACTTTAAACTACAAAGTTTAAAGACTTAGTTGAATGACAACATTCAACAACAAAGCTACAAAGTATCAAAACCAATACTAAGAGCCACAAAGCTGCAAAGTATCAAACAACGATACTAAGAGCCACTAATGCTTTGCACAGTAGGCACAAAGCTTTGAACTCACAATCTTCAGTTCTTGTGGGTTGAGTTTTAAGCTCTATGTTGAGTTCTATTTATAGGCGTGCAAATCTTCAGATCGTCTTCAGTCTTTCAGATGCACTACAATTAAGAGTTACAAACTTGTTTAAAAACAAACTCCAAAAGAAAAAGAAATTAATCTTTATCCACAAATTAAATACGAATCCTAATCGTATCTAACACTTAAGATTAATAACAAACTTTATCATTAATCCTAATCTCAGCTTGTTACTTAAAGATTCGCGCTTCATTCAAATTTAAACAAACACGCGTGCTTAATGGATAAGCATTATCTTTTAAGCTGAACTGGGTTCAGATGTCCTACCCACATGTCTTGGGACATCTTGTTCGACATGTTGCTTTAACATGTTCTGAACCCAGTGACAAGATGTTTAGGACATCTTGTTCAACATGTTGCATCTGCACATCTTCAATATGCACAAGTGGTTTAGACTTAATTATTTTAGCATTGGTGCTTCAGTTAAGTCATTCTGACCAAGTTGTTTTAGCCTTATGATGCAGCCAATCTCAGAAGAACTACAATCTCCCCCTTTGGCAAATTATGGCTAAAACAACCACAAACCATTTTGTTGAATATGCACTCTTCAGTCTTCAATCTTCAAATTCTTCAATCTTCAAATTGATCTCTGTTGATGCAATCTTCTGTTCTGAAATCTTCAGGTCTTCAAGGTCTTTGATCTTCAGAAACTTGTGTGTCTTCAATTTTCAAGACTTCTTTAATCTTGAGTGTGTGATGAACCTATTCTAGTATGAGACAGTCTTAGTCTTGTCTTCATATGATCCATTACAAAATTTTCTAAGTCTAGGGATGAGATACCTAGTGACTTAGTGAACCAAAGTCTTGAGTTGCAGCGAAAAGTACTTAATCAGAGTGATCAAGACTTACTAGACCTTTTAGAGGTTCAAATTGAGCATTTAAATTATGCTTCTGGACACACTTATTAAGCACAACTTTTAGTTTTTAATTTTTTTAAAGCTTGCCATATTCATCCGTAAAGCAAGAGAGTGATTCTACTTGCCAAAAAGTTGTTCTAAGCATCAATTATTTCTCCCCCTTTTTACCATAATTTGACAAAGGTTAAAGGAAAATACTCATTGATTTAAAGAGAACGAACAGCTTACAAAAGTGCACTAGCATAAGTGCCGGATGTCAAAGCCTCCAATGTCTAGGACATTTGGTAGGCCACAATTACAAGAAGATGAACAAAAAAAGGAAAAATACAATAGTACTTATTTTCCTATATTCAGAGTCTGTTCTTCAATCTTCTTCTTCTTCTTCTTCTTGTTGCTCTGCTTCAGCTTGAGCAGCTCCAACTTCTTCTTCACCTTCCTCCTCCATGATGGACTTGATCAGATTGTCCACATGGTTTTTCCTTGCTGTGCTGGTCTTGATGGTTTCTCCCAAGGTCTTGGATATTTGCATCAGTTCAGCAAGTACATCATCTTTGTTTGCCCTTGGCAGAGAGCTTGATGCTTCAGCAGCTTCCTTCATCTTTGGGAACACGATGTTTGGGACATGTGTACCAGCAAAGAGCTTGTAGTCAAAACTTAAAACTTGAGGTTTCTTGGTTGGAGCTTCATCAGGGTACAAGATGTTTGGATATTGCCTTAAAATTATTCCAGTTATTAGGCAAGGGAATGCAATTGGCAGCTTCACTGCATATGTGTCAGCATGCTTCATGGTTTGGTTAAAAACGTGATCACCAAAGTTGAGCTTCTTCTTTGTTCCTATGAGGAAGATCATCTTTGCTAGCATGGGGGTGATCCCAGAACCATGATTGGTAGGTGCCCAGTTTGCAGCTCCAATCCTATTTAGGACAGCATACTTTACACTCAAACATCCTGTAGACAATAACCCTTTCTTAGGCCATTCATTTACTTGGCCTCCTGTAATTTCCTTAGTCACCTCCCTGACTAATTCAGCTTTATCTCCTTCAATGATTGGGTTCCTTCCAAGATACTCATTGATGGTGGTTGGAGAGAATTTTACATCTTTTCCTCTTACTCGAACCGTTCTAATTCTTCACTGCTTTCACTGCAAGCACTGGTGATGTTTACTATAAATTCCTTCACAAGCATCTCATAGCAATCACCCAGGTCCTTGACTGTCTTCATCAGCTCAGCCTTCTCTAATAACTCCATAATCTCCTTGCATTCAAGAGCTTCTTGGTTGAGTTCTCTTTCTTGAGCTATTCTGCGCTGGTAGACAAACCTCCACTTTTGAGCACATTCTTCAGAATGGAAAGAAACTCTATCCATTGGTGCTGGTGGGATGTTTGCAGGAATTCTTCTTCCTCCAATCCTCTTTTTCCCAGAAGTCGTGATGTCTAGGACATTGACTTCGACATCAGTGTCAGAGTCACTTTCAGCCACGACCTGTTTCTTCTTCTTTGAACTTTTCTCACCAACAGCTTTCTTCTTCGTCTTTCTTTTTCCTTTCTTCTCAGTGATGGATGTCTCCACTTGCTTAGACCTATACGTCTTAGTTATTCCTTTGACTGGAATGCTAATGTGTATCCCTTCACTTTCCTCTGAGCTTTCTTCTTCCATGCTTTGATGTGGTTTAACACTTTCCTTCATCCCTTGAAGAATCTTGGCCAGAGGGACCTCATCTTCATCATCTTGATCATCTTGTCCTAAGTCTTGAACCTTTTCTTGTTCAGAAATCGGGGCAGAACCAGATGTCGGGACATTGGGTTCAACATCCTGTGTAATGACTTCTTCTGAAAGAAGAGTTTGAGTTAGATCAACTCTTTCTTCTTCAGGTCCTGATGGAATGTTGACGAAGTCTTCTGTTGATCTAGTTGCGTTGGAGGTTGGATCAGCTGACTCTGTGGTCTTGTTTTGATGTTCATCAGGCGATGTTGTTGTGAGTGCTTCACCGGATGTCTTGACATCTTGCTTAGGTTCCTCAGAAGGCTTTGGTTCAGAGTTCACGTTTTCTTGATCAATGCCTGTTGGTTTTTCATGATCATCTTTTTTATTCTGAACCAGAGATTTTTCTGAGGACTTACCCTTCTTCGTCTTCTTTGTTGATCTTTTGGACTTTTTCTTCTTGATTTCGCCTTCAGTTGGAGGAATCATGCTGATTGGTACAGCGTTGATGATAACCCCTTGTTGATCAACACATAAATCTGAAACCCTAGGCATTTGAGAGGATGCCTCTTCTGTTTGCGTCTTTGAATCATCTGAGTTGTTGTTCTTGGATGATTGTTGAGACATTGTTGAAGGAGGTTCTTGAGAAGAATGAGTTTCTGATTCTTGAGAAGGATGTTAGACAAGATGTTGAGACGTTTGGTAGTGTCACATATGAGGTCCTAGTAGCCTTTTATAGATTTGATTGAGAACTTAAGGCTACCTCTTTTTACGTGCAGATGTTTAATGTTTCTTTACTCTGCACGTTACCTCTATAATGCCTATGACACGTTTTTGAGCGTGTGAATACCCAGAGGCACTCTTACACTCCCAACCAAAATCTCTTCAGCTTCTTGTCCGTTGTTCAGATGTTGGGACATCTGGTGGGACATCTTGTCAATATCTTCCTTGGCAGACAAGCAAGCTATTTCTGGACCATTGTCTTGAGGTGTCCAAGTATAGCATTTGTCACTTGACTTTCTCCCTTTCATCACTACTTCTTGATCATTTGCTATGGTGCATTCATGGTTGTTGAAGTGCACTTTTAGTCCTTGTTCACATAGTTGACTAATGCTAATCAAGTTTGCAGTGAGACCTTCTACTAGTAGGACATCATCTAGGCATGGAGTGTTTGGACCAGCTAGTTTTCCAATGCCTATGACTCTACCCTTGACTCCATCACCAAAAGTAACACTTTCTTTTAAGTGAGACTTTAGTTCTCTAAGGTATCTTTTATCTCCAGTCATGTGTTTTGAACACCCACTGTCAAAATACCAATTTTTAGATGGAGATATTCTTGGAGAAGTATGAACCTGTTGGGGTGGTGTTGGCTTCCATACTTTAGTCAGAACTTCTTTGTATTTCATTCTTGGTGGTAGGATCTTCCTTTTGTTCTGTCTTGGTGACTTAGGCTTCTGAGGGTAGCCATGGAGATAGAAGCATTCTGAGATTAAATGCCCAGTTTTTCCACAATGTTTACATCTTTTTAGTGGTCCCTTATATTCTTTGTATTGAGGGGACACATGTTGAACATGATGTTGGGACATGTGGTCTGACATGTGCTTCTTCTGTTGAGCTGAAGGCTGAGTCCTTTGTTTAAACCTTTTCTGCTTGTGTTGAGTCAGATGATGAGTCTTTGTCACCTGTTTCTTTTGTCTAGCAGGTTGTTGAGGTTTGGATTCTGTCTTCTTATGCTTGTGCTGAGAAGGATGTTCTGACATGTGGTTTGACATCTGGTCCTGAGAGTTAATCTTTGGGGGAATTTTCTTCTCAGGCGCGTTGCTATAGTTGTCATACCCTAATCCCTTCTTGTCACTTGGGTTTCTACCAAGCTCAAGGACTTCTTCAAGCATGTTAATTCCTTTGTTTAACATTCTCACAGATTTTGTCATCTCAGTGACTTTTGAGTTTGACAAGGTGACTTGTTTTTTCAACACAGCTGTTGATGATTCTAATGCCTCCTTTTCTTGTGAGAGCAAGGTGACTTGTTTTCTCAATTCAGCTGTTGATGCCTCATTTTCTTGTGCAAGTAGTGTGACTTGTTCTTTTAAGTCAGCTGTAGAAGCCTCTAGTGCTTTCTTTTCATGAGCTAGTTTCTCCATCTCCTTATCTTGTCTTCTTATAAGTTCACAAGATTGTTCCCATTTAATGGTGAGATTGTTGTATCTCTCATCCAATTCTTCTTGTAGGAGATCTTCATTACTAATGCTGCTGCTAGTTTCAAATGTTCCAGCAAAGGCTTTATTTGTTGGTTCTTCTTCCTTCTCTTCCTCAGAATCAGATAAAGTAGCTGCCATTCCCTTTTTCTGTTTCCTGAGAAAGTTTGGACATTCTGGTCTGATGTGTCCAAATCCTTCACATTCAAAACATCTTACTTCTTTGTTTTGCTCAGAAGTATTCTCCTCCTTGCTCTTGCCCTGTGACTTGATGTTGGACCTTTTGTCTGGGACATTTGGCTTATACCTGGCTTGTAGCAGACTCAAAGATTTATTGAAATTCTTTGTAAGGTAAGCTAATGCTTCTGATAGCTCATCATCAGTTTGACTTTCCTCAGATTTAAAAGCCAGGTTCTTCATCTTCTTCTCTGGTTTGTCATCCAGAGACATCTCAAAAGTTTGTAATGAGCCAATAAGTTCATCAACTTTCATTGTGCTCAAGTCTTGAGATTCTTCGATTGCAGTCACCTTCATGTTAAATCTCTTAGGCAGTGATCTAAGGATTTTTCTGGCTAGCTTTTCTTCGGGTATCTTCTCACCTAGAGCAAAGGTTGAATTTGCTATATCTCGTATTCTAGTGTTGAACTCAGATATAGTTTCTTCATCCTCCATTCTTAAGTTCTCAAATTTTGTGGCGAGAAGTTGCAGCTTTGACATTCGAACTTTAGAGGTTCCTTCATGTGCTGTTTGAAGAATTTCCCAGGCTTGTTTGGCTTCAGTACAAGTGTTGATTAACTTGAACATCTTTTCATCAACACCATTGAATATGGCATTGAGTGCTTTAGAGTTGCCACTGGCCTCAGTTTCTTCTTCTGGACTCCAATCTGCTACTCCTTTTAGACTTGTAGAGCCATCTGCTGCCGTGATTATTGGATGATTCCACCCAGTGATAATTGCCCTCCATGCCTTTTGATCCATGGATTTGAGAAAGGCAACCATTTGCTTTCCAATAATCATAATTTGATCCATCCAAGACTGATGGTCTGTTGATTGATCCTCTCTTGTCCATCTTGAACAAAATATATCTCCCTGGAGCTCACCCAGCAGGTTAGGGTGCCTGCGCATTTTCTTCATTTTAGCCTCGTTTTATGCATTTTCTTCAATCCTTGACTTCTTGGACAAGTAGCTTTACTTCTTTAGGTTTTTGCCAATTGAAATTCTGTTCCTAGGCAGGACAGATGTCGTACACAATGTCTAGGACAATGTGTCTGTAGTCCAGATGTCTCAGACAACTGGTTCGACAATTGGTTATGAGGATCACAGATATTATTGCAGTACTGAAGTAAATAAAAGCAATAAAGAACAGCAGTAATTGTTAACCTAGTTCGGCGCAAACCAGCCCTACTCTGGGGGATACCAATCCAGGAAGTGAACACTACTAATCTGAATTAATACTTAGTCTTACAACCATACCAAAAACCCTATTGGCATGTATGCTTTGCACAGTAGGCACAAAGCTTTGAACTCACAATCTTCAGTTCTTGTGGGTTGAGTTTTAAGCTCTATGTTGAGTTCTATTTATAGGCGTGCAAATCTTCAGATCGTCTTCAGTCTTTCAGATGCACTACAATTAAGAGTTAGTTTTAAAACAAACTTGTTTAAAAACAAACTCCAAAAGATAAAGAAATTAATCTTTATCCACAAATTAAATACGAATCCTAATCGTATCTAACACTTAAGATTAATAACAAACTTTATCATTAATCCTAATCTCAGCTTGTTACTTAAAGATTCGCGCTTCATTCAAATTTAAACAAACACGCGTGCTTAATGGATAAGCATTATCTTTTAAGCTGAACTGGGTTCAGATGTCCTACCCACATGTCTTGGGACATCTTGTTCGACATGTTGCTTTAACATGTTCTGAACCCAGTGACAAGATGTCTAGGACATCTTGTTCAACATGTTGCATCTGCACATCTTCAATATGCACAAGTGGTTTAGACTTAATTACTTTAGCATTGCTTCAGTTAAGTCACTCTGACCAAGTTGTTTTAGCCTTATGATGCAGCCAATCTCAGAAGAACTACAGAAACAAAAGCTTCAGGTTCTTTTCTGTTGTGCCATATGCATGCAATAGCATGACAACACGGGATACCCGTTAAATCCCATTTCCTACAAGTACAAGTCTTTTGGACTAAATTCACAATATATGTTTCAGTTCCATTTGTCACTCCAAATATGGCATAATCATCATCGTGATGCCAAGTTAGGGACCATCCATTAGCTACCCTCTTTGTCTTTTCAAGTTGTTGTTGGATTATAGGACATATGTTCCCTCTATACCTTTGCATGAGATCCTTTTGGGCTCCAATTCTTTTTGTGAGGTAGTGCTTAATTCCTTCTAAAAGAGTGATGATGGGTTTGTCTCTATACTCCAATATTGCCCTATTAAATGCCTCACACATGTTGTTAACCTGTAAATCTGATTGTGTGTCCAACTTGAAATGAGATCTACTCCACATTGCAGGTGGTACATCCTTCATGTCTTTCCAAGCCTTCTCATTCATTGCTTTCAACCGGTTCATTGCTCTCTCCCATGCTGGTATAGTTGTAGCCCTTGCTGCCATCCAAAACACTTCCTTCAATTCCAATCCAGGATATTTTTTCTTCCAATTAGCATAAAGATGCTTCACACATAGCCTTTGCTCCACATGATTACCAAGATTTTGAATTGCTGGAACCAAACCCTAAAATGAATACCAATGGTAAGAAAGTATTACAAATAATAGAGAACATTAAATATTGCATATTAAGTTATTAACAATGACACTTGTAAAGTATACCTTCTGCTGGTCTGAGATAAATGCATATTGATTGTGTTGTATAGTATTTAGATCTTCAAGTAATAGATTAAGAAACCATTGCCACGACTCTTTTGTTTCTGCTTCTACTACGACATAAACAATGGGAAACATCTGATTGTTTCCATCTTGACCGACAGCTGCCATCAATTGTCCTCCATGTTCTCCCTTTAAGAAACAAGCATCTAAACCAATGAGAGGCCTACATGTGAATGCAAAGGCAGCCTTACATGCCTCTAGACATACATAAATTCTCTGAAAAACAGGACCCACATTAGCCATATCACACTGAATAATAACTGTGCTATTGCGATTTGATTCTCTCAACTCGTCTGCATAGCTCCTCAGATATAAGAATTGATCACGATCAGCTCCTTGGATAATTTCTATTGCCCTTAACTTGGCCCTGTATGCTTGATCATGTGACAACTTCACGCCCCATTTTTCAATGGCCAAAGCCCTCAACCCCTTCACTTTCATTTCTGGAGTATGTCGGAGTGTACTCGCAAATTTCTTAGCAAGATACTTTGTTTTGGCTTGTCTATTTCTAGGTGTATTATTGCATGTATGATCATCAATGAAGCTTACAATTTGCCAAAACTCATTTCCACTCCTCTTACTAATCCTCAAATGAAAAGGGCACCCAACTACACACTTTACAACTATGAATTCTTTCTCATTTTTCTGTAGGTGTAAACTTTTCCTAGTCTCCATTGCATACTCTTTAATTGCCTCTTGTGCTTGCTTTTTATTGTTGAATGTCAAACCTATTTGAAAGTGAACTCCAATACTACCATCACTCATCTTACGAGTTGGATAGTTGTTAATAGGTTCTTCATCTTCACTCTCTGGTGGAGTATGTAAGTAATCAGAATCTTCATATATCTCATCTTGAAAATCAGCAGCAGTTGTGGGAGTAGTCTTTGCTAAAGCACCTACATTAGTATTAACGAAGCAAAATGTTTCAGGTGGAAAAACAACACTCCAATCCACACATTCATCCTCTTCACTGTCATCAATGTAACTATCATCATCATCATCTTCCTCATCACTTGCAATATAATCACTATCTTCATTCTCCATCTTTTCATCGTCCAAATCATTAATACAAGCCCTAAAATAATTTCCAAAAAAAAAAAGACAACACAAGATTGAAGAAAGAATATGGAAATATGTCTTTCTAAATCTTAATATGGAAGATGAAGGAATGAAACATAATCTTACACCAAAGTTTAATTCACACATGATAGCAAAATTTTACATAAAATAGCATACCACAAGCAAAAACACAAGGAACATTAGTCGCAAATTGAAAAAAGAAACAACTTTCAAAATCAAAAGTAAACTCACAAATTAGAGAAAGAAATACCTAATTTATAAAATCAAAAGTAAACTCACAAATGCTGCAACATATTTACATACATATAAAATTATATTTAGGCATCAATTATGGACAATAAACGGTAAGGAAATTACACTAAACATATTTTTTGAACACTGCTAAATTTTATATATATGAAAAAAGGAAAAGCACTATCAATTTTATATATATGCGACAGTAGCAGCATATCATATCCTAAACAAAAATAGGCTGCAAAAGCACTATCACAGCGACAATAGAAGTTGCAAAGTTTGATGTTATTATTGTAAAAAAATTGATATTTGATTGGTGAAGAAAAATACTGCATCAAAACTTGGTATCCCCTTTATAGGTATAGATTCACACTCTAGACTTGTCATGAAAATTAGAGAAAGAAATACCTAACATTAGTCATTGAACTTGAACCATGAATGAGGGTCTTGTTATTCTCCATTTTAATATTGTGACTGGAATCGACGAAGGAAAGCGGCTGGGGACGGGAATCGACGATTCTGCAACCTTGCGTTTTCTATATTTTCTAAATTCTGCAACCCTTATGTTTCAACTTGCAACCTTTAGGTTTCCCACCATAGTGTGAACGTGTTTCAAACCTTATGTTTTTCACTCTTTTCCTTTTAAGATTTTAATTTAATTCTATTTAATAGTAAATAACTAATGACATGGATAATGTAAAAAACACATAAGCACTGCCACATAAGCAAAAATTGTCAAATATTATAGGGGGCAAAATCCAAAGAATTATAAAATAGGGGGGTAAAATTCCGATTCATTCAAAATAGGGGGGGTAAAACTGCATTTAAGCCATAAATTTTTTTTTGAAAAAAAAAACCAGAAAATAACTTTTAATTATTTGTTTTTAAATTAAAAAATTTTAATTTTAATTAGTTTGCTGGTTTATCAAATCTGCGTAAAATGATAGAACGTTGCCATCATTTGGATTCGCCAAAATTGCTCTTCCACAATACTCTTCAGCTTTCACGTAGTCCTTACGAACCTATTATCATTCAAGAAACCAAATCAGCATAACTAATTAAACCTAAAAACTACTTTAAGTATCTTAAAATAGTGTAATTAAGAATCTAAAGTACCTCTTTCAAGTACTTTGCGTAGTTGCTAAGAAAAAGTGGATTCTCTGGATTAGCTTCGATCATTGTACGGTAATACAAATCGGTACTATCGTTTCCGTGATTTGAATCGCCGAATCTTGAAATTCCACTGTCGTTTTTTGTCAAATCCACCATTACCGCCTTCTTCAACTAACACACGCGTCAAAGCAGCGTCTCTGGTATTGACTCCACTCTGTTGTTCTTCCAATTCAGAAAGAGAACATAAAGCGGAACTAAACGACGCCGTTCTGGAACGAGCACCGAAGCTTGCAGTTCTGTTCTCTTCCTCTTCTTCATCGAATTGACGACTGTGGAATGGCTTTTTATTGAGCGGAGAAGAAAGATCGGTTTCTGATAGTGCTCGAGTCAGTTTGTTGACTGAACCGAAAATCGGAGACAGTGAACTCAACGAAGAAGATGACGCAGAGAGCATAATAGATCTGGATTTCAGGATTCGGTGAAAGATTTCCGGTTCCGGAGATGAATCCTTTAAGTTTGAATGAGGAATCCATGGATTCATAACCGGCGTGGATTGTTGCGAATTTGGTTATGGTGATGATGATGAATCTGGTTTTGTATTAAACCCTAAGCAAACTAATTAAATTTTTTATTTTTTAATTTAAAAACAAATAATTAAAAGTTACTTTCTGGTTTTTTTTTTTTTTTAAAAATTATTAAATGACATGGTGACGTGGCAGTTGACGTGGTAGATGACGTGTCCAGATTCTGCTTGCCACGTGTAGATTCTAGCTTAGTCAGCAGACAGGGTGTGCATTTAGGGGGGGAATCCTAAAAAAAAACTTTGCAAGGGGGGAATCTTTAGAGAATTTTTAGTAGGGGGGTATTGCAAAACACGCCCACTTAGCAGGGGGGGTAACGACCTATTAACCCTACAAAAAATTTATAGCTTAGATTTTCTTTTTGCAGAAACTTAAACATCTTACCATGTTTTTAAGATACATATTTTAGTATGACCAATAAAATAATCCACCCACACCAAACCAGCTATAAATAAAATTTAAAAGATAAAATGGCAACTCACGTGTAATAATGGTACCATGGTACCGGTGGTACCAGTGGTAGCATTGAGTTAATCAGCTCAATTACACAAGTAATGCAAAAAATAATTTGGTTTACAATTTTAATCATTTATCCCTCACTTACATTATAATTGGGAATTTTTTTCTGTATGCACCTGACAGAAAAAAAAAAATTAATTTACACTACCTTTTCAAAAAAATTCGAAAATACACTACATTTTGATGTGTCTAGGACGCGCCATTGGGGAGTGAGTGACCATGTGAAGGACGCGCCAATGGCAGGCTAACGTCCTATGAAGGACGTGCCATTGGCGTTGCAGCGTCCCTTTTGCTGTTTTCTTTTCTTTTCATTTTTTCTGATTTACGTGGGAAGGGTTTGAGAGGGTTGGGAGGGTTGGGGTTAGAGGGGTTTGAAAGGGTTGGGCTTAGAGGTTTTTAGTGGTTTGGGGTTTTGTAGTGGTTTGGGGTTTTGAGGTGGTTTGACGTTTGGATGATTTTTTTTTTGTAAAACTATTTTATAAATTTTACTAAAATTGTATTAATTAGTATAAATATAATACTAATATTAATTATTTTTTTTAGACTAATTATTATATTATAAATTTAAATGAAATAGATGTTACAGAAACGATAACGGAAAAACCACTTAACAAATATATACATAAATTTATTATTTATCAAACAATACGAAAACTAGAGTTACATTTGACAGTGATTATTGTGAAGCTCGTGAAAGTCCAGCAGCATTTGGACAAATGTTTGCTTTATGGCCCGGTATCCGATATAACCCACACCGTTTCGGTTTATCCAAATCGTCCATTTCTGTCGTAATGCGCGTACTTTGCGGACGACCTTTCTTACTTCTTTTCATCTCCGAGTTTGGTAGAATTGTATGGCCGTGGTATACGGGCCAATATGATTGGTCTTGAATGCTCAGAAAGTTGTTATCGTGGACAGAAAATACGCTAGCAGCTTTGTATACATTGTTTATATACATTTGGTAAGCTTGTCGAGAATGAGCGCATGCAACAATTACATGTGAGCAAGGCAAATGTAATGCTTGGAATTTTCCACAATCACACCAATTTTCAAGCAAGTTGACCAAGAAATCACCCATTGGTCGACCCTCATTGTGATTCATAGTTTCTTTGACCTTGAAAGTTTATTTTTGCCGATCAAAAGTAGCGACTCGGTGTGTGTTTGCCATAAGCATTACATCTGCAATTCGTTTCTGGCAAGCTTCTGTATATTCCTGACCAGATTGTAACACAGCTGCTATTTGAGTGCCTTTTCTTTGAAACAGTTCAACGCACTTATAGAAAGTAGATTGGACCAAAGCTGCGATCGGCTCATTGCGGATACCTTTAAACACATTGTTAATTGACTCGGCAAGGTTGCTTGTCATGTGACCCCACCGACAACCTCCATCGAACGCTTGTGCCCATTTCACTCTGGGGATATTATCAACCCACTTTAATGCTTTGTCGTTCAGAGCTGCAATTTCATTGCGGTAGTATGCGAATGAAGGACGATTTATTATTTTACTAACCTTTTCCATGAAACTTTTTCAGAGTACTAAGACGTGGAACAAGATATAGTGGAAATCCAGCACACGACATTGTTTCAATGAGGGTTAGGCTCGACTAAATGAAGCAAACTGATGTAAAATTATTAATTATAAAAATTATCATAGTCTAGTTCCTAATTTTGTTCCCAAACTGCATGCACTAACAAATATCTTAATTGTTTAATAAACTTGCAGTTTGTTTGGAGGCCTTATCAGAAAATTGTAGCTCCTATAGAAGAAGACACTCAGTGTTGGTCGACAACAACTTACCTGATATGTTTTGACATTATTGAATACCACCAAACAGACAGAGTAAAACTCCAATTTGGAATAAAACAAACTCGACCAACACCCCAAAGAACATGCATAGATATCATAAAGTAACTAATCGTGGACAAAAGATTAGTTTGTGGGATGTCCATTATGCTGATGAAATTGAAGAATGGAATAACCGTCACGAAAAAGTGGTTACTGGCACCCCTTCCCCGAATCTTAAACATCCGAGCAGTTATTTTAATTGGTATTATCCAAAATACAACCCGTTCATTGTTTTCGACCCACGTACCCAACAAGGGAATCCATCTACCTCAACAAGGGAATTTACCCCGGACCCATCCCCAATTCACACAACAACACAAAATAAACCAGCTTATCATCCAGATTTTAACATTCCCCAACACCAAACATACATTGAAACAACACAAAATCAACCACTATAACACCCCAACTAAAACTATCTAGAATATTTAGTCGAAGCATAAATAAATGGATCTGAGTACAATAAAATTACTGAATATTTAAAGAAGTTACAACTTGTCACGAAATACAACATGATAAACTGGTAAAATACAGCGGAAAGGGAAATAAAATGCCGATTAAACAGATTAACTATGAAACAAGAAGAAGACTAAAATCTTCTAGTCTGACAATCCAAGCTCGGCTCCAACTGTCAGTCTCCTACCTGATCCTTGCTCCGGATAACCTGTCTACCTAAAAAAAATTGAATTGGAGTGGGTTGAGACTACTAAGCCTCAGTGAGTCCTACTACCCTCCTAATGGTGACTACACCGGGGAACTAGAGTGTGTAATCTCTAAGTCAAACTGATTTACATACAAATGTATTAATAACAAATAAGGTGTAACACAATTATTAATCTTATCAGATTACTCTTCAAAGGTCACGCCGAGGCAAGCCGGTCTCGGGTGCCTGACTCTGCATACTACCAATACGAAGATCGGATTCCGATGTTGGCTCACATAATAAATAACAGAATTCAGAGGAATTCTTTAATATGGCATATAATTACCATTTAATTTTTAATGAGTATAAACAATTATAACCAATATATCCCCCCAAGGTATCCTAAACATGTTACTGATATATATAATTATACGTCTCTTCCTCTGACCACATAATCTATTTAATACTATTAAACATATTCATGAATTCTAAGTTGCATTCGGACATAAAACGAGTGTTTAGAATTTTCAGAAAAGAAATTATGCAGGTTATGTCCCTGATAAACTCGCTACGGCGAACTCCTACTCGCTACGACGAGTTTCTATGCTGACAGACCTGTAATGTAAGACCCAAGATTTCACTGTACAGTTTTTCTAAGGAACTCTAGTGTCGGCTACGAGTTTTAGGTTTTTGGTGAAGCGGTTTTGTGAGTATCGTCACATTAATGGAATTTTTGCTGAAAAGGAGCCTGTTTTGTGCTCGTGCGCTGGAAAGGCACAGACTTTTGGTTCGTAGTCCTCTTTTATGTGTGAGAAGATTTCTGTGAAGTCAGAATGACGAGTTTTGGATTATTCTCGCTTTTGGAAAAACGAGTAAGAATTTTACCCGCTGATGTAAAATTTTACGGCTTCTGAATTTCGTAGAAATTTAGATGGAGGTTTTATATATCTGCGCGAGTTAGGATATGTCCTGAGAATCATTTTCGAGGGTGAGGAAGAAAATTATAGTCGCGGAAAAAGATTCGGCGATAATATTTGGAAACGGTTTACGACGGACGTTTATTTGATAGATTTTATATTTTTGTGATTTCCGTCCGTTAGCGAGGCGCGACTCGTCTGTGAGGCGTAAGTTTCTCATGAGAAAGAAAATATCTTGTGAGGATAGACTTGGGTTGATCCAAGGGCTAGGATTTGGTCTTGGCTTTTAGGCACTATTTGATCCAATGGTGGATAATGAGCAAGACCATTATTTAGTAAGGAGGTTTGGTCTTTGTGGACTTAAGAAAAAATTGCACAAGACTCTCATTCTTCTCTTCCATTGCCGTGGCTTCCACCCTTTTGTCTCCACCATCATGAATTCTTCATTCCTTCACCAAATCACTTGATCTTAGGCTTGTTGGATCATAGGACTTGCAAGGATCATCATCTTCTTAAGGTAACTAAGCTTCCTTCCTTTCCTTAGCTAGACAAACTCATAGAATTTGATGATTTGTTAGATTATGTTCTTGAGAGGATTTTGTGAGAAATTGTTAAGGAATGATTTCTCTGTTGGAACAAAGTGGGTCTGACATGAACCTCTAAGTTTTTAAGTAGTTTTGATGATAACAAAGTATTAAAATTGCAATTGGTATTACTAATGATTATTCTAGTGTGCAGAATTATAAGTTAAAATTCATTCAGAAGCACTATGAATAGTAGCAGAGAAGCCAGTCAAAACAAGCTCTGAAAGCACGACACTGTTCATCAGAAGCTTGAATTTTGAATGCTGAAGAAAGTGACTCTGAGGATAAAACAAGGCTCTGAAGGACTCAGAAGCTAAAAGACCTCAAGAAGCTATGACAACAGCATCAGAAGCAAAAAGAATTTACATCACTCAAGAACTGACAGAATCAAATTCAATGATTGAAGAACTATCTACTTCAAGGCTCTGTCACATCCACAGGAAGGAATATTCGTTGGTACAACGTTAACCTTATCCATAAGTGGAGCGCATTTGAGGATTGTACGATCGTACTATTATTACTCAAAATGGATGAGTGATAAATTGAATAGCTAGGTAGTGGAATTGGAATTCCTTACCAAAGAAGGCAATATACAGCTATCAATTGTACGAGTAAATTCCAGCTGACACAAATCTCTCTGCAACGGTCATCATCTTCCTCCAAGTATAAATAGAAGACTCAAATGGAAGAAATGACTACGGTTCTATTACTAAGTTTAAGGCTCTGAAGCATTCTGACATTATTGTTCTATCTGTCATTCAAATTCTTAAAACAAATTGAGTTGTATTTTGTAAACACCTCTGATAGTATATCAAGTGTTCCTTAACATTCATTCTTATTCTTAAGTTTGTTTGAGAAGTCTCTTGTTAAGATTAACTTGAGCATTTGAGAAGTCTCTTGTTTAGTGAAACTTGAGCACCTGAGAAGTCTCTTGCAAGTGTGCTTGAGCAGTTTGTAATCTTAAGTAGATTATAGTGAAAATCTCTTGTTAGTAACAAGGGGACTGGAGTACTCTCGATTTGTGAGAGGAACCAGGATAAATTTTGTGTCTTTCTCTCTTTCTCTCTTTCTCTCAGCATCTCTTTTAGTTTTGTGTTTATATCCGCTGCATACTTAGTCTCTATTAGGCAAAAAGTTTTAATTTTTAAAACACAATTCAACCACCCCTTCTTGTGTTTTTCCACCTTCAATTGGTATCAGGAGCTAGGTCTGTTGCCTAACTCACCTTACAGTGAAACAGTAAAGATCCAGGAGGAAAAACATGTCTGCTGAGAAGAATCTCAATGAAGTTCCTTTTGACTATGATTCAAACTCTCGTCAAAGAAGGGCATCTGATAAGGTTCCTTTCTTCAATGGAACTGAGACCAGCTACCCTTTCTGGAAAACAAATATGTACAGCTATATCATGAGTATTGATTGTGATTTATGGGACATGGTAGAAGATGGAGTCAACTTTGAAAACATGGACTTAGAAGGTGTTGTCAGCTCTCAGAACAGGAAAGCCTTTACACCTACTCAAAAGCTAGAGTACAAGAAGCATCACTCTGTAAAAGGAATGATGACTAATGCTATCTCACATGATGAGTACCTTAAAATTGGAGATAAAAGAACTGCAAAATCTATTTGGGATTCCTTAAAATCCAAGTATGAGGGCAACAAACAAGTTAAGGAGGCAAAGGCTAACTTGTTGGTGCATCAGTATGAGCTGTTTAAGATGAAGGATGGAGAGGACATTGAAACTATGTTTTCACGGTTTCAAATCCTTGTATCTGGACTTCAAGTATTAGACAAGAGTTATACTGAAGCTGATCATGTGAGAAAGGTACTCAGAAGCCTACCACCAAAATGGAGACCCAAGGTGACTGCTTTTCAAGAGTCTAAGGATTTGGACACAGTATCTCTTGAAAGCTTGATTAGTTCATTAAAGAGTCATGAGATGGAACTAATGACTGATGAATCAACCAAGAAGATGAAAGGGATAGCCTTAAGCTCCAAAAGTTCATCAAAGGCTCTGAAAGCTAAAATTATGGAATCTGAAGATGAGGCTTCTGAAGAGGGTCAAGAAGATGGGTCTGATGATGAAGAAGAGATGGTGCTGATGGCTGCTAAGGTTTCACAATGGGCAAAACGAAGCAAGAAATATGCAGGCAAATTTGGAGGATCTTCCAAGAGACTTAGTACTGCTAAAGACAAGAAGGAAGATCAAAACAAGTGTTTCAAATGCAACAAGCCTGGTCATTTCATTGCTGATTGTCCAGAAAACAAAAGTAGATCATCAAAGTAAAGCTCTAGCAAGGAAAGGTATAAGAGTAAAGTCAAGAAGAGCCTTCTGGCAACATGGGAAGATCTTGACAAAGACTCAGACTCAGAGGGTGATGAGGAAGCAAATCTAGCACTGATGGCAACTACCTCTGACAGAGAAGACTCTGAAGCAGGTTCAGACTCGGAAGATGAGGAAGAGGTAATTGCTAAACTATCTAGAACTGAATTAGTTGATTCTCTTAAAGATGCCTTAAAAATGCTCACTAAAAAGGCAGGTGAATGTAAGGTCTTGAAAAAGGCTTACAATAACCTAACTGAGAAAATGAACATAATAGTTGAAGAAAATGAGTCTCTAAGTAGTAGAAACTCATTTATGGAAACTCATTATGTTTATGATGATAAGGTTCCTCCAGAGCATGAATTTGCTCTGCAAGAACTTCTTATCAATGGCATGAAGAGAAGTAAAATAGCTTCCTTGATATACCATGTTAGTAGAAACAGAGGTGAAGGTCTTGGATTCTCACGTTTTAAAGATAATCCATTATTTTCTAAACCCTCTAAAAATGATAACTCAAAACCTAAGGCGGTATTTGTTAAAAGCCAATCAGAAGCAATAGGTATACCAGAACCTGAAAAAATAATTGTGTCAGAGGCCAAGAAGCCTCAGACTCTGAAACCCTCAGAGCCTAAGGTTTCCAAACCTCAGACCAATGTCAAAATAAATAAAACTCTGGTATATTCTAAAGCTAAGCACAAGAGTTATACAAAGCCTAAAATTTTTTCAAAATGCTTCAATAACTCTAGAGCTCCTGATAGGCCTTATAAACAAAAACAATCTAAGGTAATGAGAACTAACTCTAAAGGACCCATAAAGGTATGGGTACCAAAGTCTGAGATTGTCTTTGCAGCAGATCTGCACTCAAAGAAGGCCAGAGCAGCATTCTTGGTACCTGGACAGTGGCTGCTCGCGTCATATGACAGGAGACAAGCATATGTTCCAAACCCTGACTCTGAAAGAGGGAGGAGCTGTGGGATTTGGAGGAAACCAAAAAGGGAAGATCACTGGTACTGGTACAGTTGGTAATTCTTCTCTTTCTATTAAAGATGTTTGGTTAGTTGATGGCCTCAAACATAATCTACTAAGCATTAGCCAATTCTGTGATAGTGGATTTGTTGTTAAGTTTAATAAAGATGCATGTACTGTAATCAGAGAGTCTGATGAGTCTGTAGTATTCAGAGGCTTAAGGAAAGGCAATGTTTATAAAATCAATCTGTCAGAACTCTCAGAGCAAAAGATAGTTTGTCTTCTATCTTTGAATGATGAGAAATGGGTCTGGCACCAACGCTTAGGACATGCTAACTGGAGATTAATCTCTAAGCTTAGCAAACTAAGCTTGGTTAAAGGTCTACCCAATCTTAATTATCATTCAGATGCTCTGTGTGGTCCTTGTCAGATTGGAAAGATTTCAAAAACCTCGTTTAAACCTAAAAACATTGTCTCTACCTCAAGACCTCTTGAATTGCTTCACATTGATTTGTTTGGTCCTGTAAGTACAGCCTCAATCAATGGAAAGAAATATGGACTTGTTATTGTTGATGATTACAGTAGATGGACTTGGGTTAAATTTCTTAGAGTAAAGGATGATGCATATGATGTGTTTACCATCTTCTGCACACAAGTGCAAAGTGAGAAGAGTCTCAAGATCTTAAAGATCAGAAGTGATCATGGGGGTGAGTTTGAAAACGAACCCTTTGCAACTTATTGTGAAGACCATGGAATTGTCCATGAGTTCTCAGCTCCTAGAACACCACAGCAAAATGGTGTTGTAGAGAGAAAGAACAGGTCTTTACAAGAGATGGCAAGAACCATGATGCATGAGACTAAACTTGCTAAGCACTTCTGGGCAGAAGCTGTGAACACAGCATGTTATATTCAAAATAGGATCTATATCAGACCTATATTGAATAAAACAACATATGAACTTTTTAAAGGAAGAAAGCCCAACATCTCTTATTTTCATCAGTTTGGATGTACCTGTTACATTCTGAACAATAAGGCCTACAAAAGAAAATTTGATGCCAAAGCTTGTAAGGGAATCTTTATAGGTTACTCTGAACGCTCAAAGGCATACAGAGTGTATAATTCTGAAACCAATACAGTGGAAGAATCTATACATGTTAGGTTTGATGACAAAGAGCCTGACAATAAAATGTCAGAGCAAGATAATAGTTATGCAGGTATTCCATATCTATATAACAATTCAGAACCTGAGAAAGCATCAGAAGGAAATAAAACTTCAGACGCAGTTTTGGAAGAAGCCTCTGAAGAAGCATCTCCAATAGAAGCATCTGAAGAACATGATGATATCTCAGAAGATGATATCCAAACAAGTGCTGAAACTAATGAAGCTCCAAAGAGAAAATTCAAATACAGATCATCACATCCAGAAGATCTTATCCTTGGAAACAAAGAGAGTCCAAGAAAAACAAGGTCAGATTATCAACAACATGATTCACTTCTAGGACTCATATCCATGATAGAACCTAAGAATATTGATGAAGCTCTTTCTGATGATGGATGGATTGTAGCAATGCAAGATGAGCTCAATCAGTTTCAAAGAAATGATGTGTGGGATTTAGTACCAAGACCAACACACAAGAACATCATTGGAACCAAGTGGGTATTCAGGAACAAACTAAATGAACAAGGTGAAGTAGTAAGAAACAAAGCTAGACTAGTAGCACAAGGCTACAGTCAGCAAGAAGGGATTGACTTCACTGAAACATTTGCTCCAGTGGCAAGACTGGAAGCAATCAGGTTATTATTATCATATGCTGTTAATAATGGAATAACCTTATACCAAATGGATGTTAAGATTGCCTTTCTAAATGGTGTCATTTCTGAAGAAGTATATGTCAAACAACCTCCAGGTTTTGAGGATTTGAAAAACCCTGATTATGTTTATAAACTTAAGAAATCACTCTATGGTCTCAAACAAGCTCCAAGAGCTTGGTATGAAAGACTGAGTAATTTTCTTTTAGAAAATGGTTTTCAAAAAGGTCAAATTGACAATACACTATTCAGAAAGACAACTAAGAAAGACATCTTAATTATTCAAATTTATGTAGATGATATAATTTTTGGTTCAACTAATGACTCTCTTTGCAAGAATTTCTCTAAGCTTATGCAGGATGAATTTGAAATGAGTATGATGGGTGAGCTAAAATTCTTTCTTGGAATTCAAATCAACCAAGGAAAAGATGGCACTTACATTCATCAAAGCAAGTATACAAAAGAGCTTCTAAAGAAGTTTAATCTTGAAGACTGTAAGATAATGTCAACACCCATGCATCCTTCAAGCAGCCTAAGCAAGGAAGAAATTGGAAGCAAAGTGGATCAGAAGCTATATAGAGGTATGATTGGTTCTTTACTCTACCTAACAGCTTCTAGACCTGATATTTTATATAGTGTATGCTTGTGTGCAAGATTCCAGTCAGATCCTAGAGAACCTCACTTAACTGCAGTTAAGAGGATCTTTAGATATCTGAAAGGAACTACTAATCTAGGACTCCTTTATAAAAAATCCCTAGATAGTAAGCTAGTTGGATTCTGTGATGCTGACTATGCTGGAGACAAGATAGAGAGAAAATCCACTAGTTGAAACTGCCAATTTATTGGTGAGAATCTCATATCTTGGGCCAGCAAAAGACAAACAACTATTGCTTTGTCTACAGCAGAAGCAGAATACATTTCAGCTGCTAAATGTTGCACACAGCTTCTCTGGATGAAATATCAGTTAGAGGATTATAATATAGCTGAGAGTAGTATTCCACTATATTGTGACAATACTGCTGCTATTCATTTATCTAAGAACCCAATTTTGCATTCCAGAGCTAAACATATTGAAATAAAACATCATTTTATAAGAGATCATGTTCAAAAAGGCACAATAGATATTTAATTCATTGATACTGAACATCAATGGGCTGATATATTTACTAAGCCTTTAGCTATTGAAAGATTTGATTTTATTAAAAAGAATTTGAACATGCACTATATCTCTGAAGAAAATTAGCTCTGAGATGTAAATTAGATTTAGCATCTGAAGCTCCTTCAGAACCTCTGGTAATTTAGAGTCTCCTTTGGGAAGCTCTGAATTAAAACGGGTTCTGAACAGTAACAGATTCTGATGAGGTGAAAGATACAAATGAGTTTGGCTCTGAACTAAACGGAAATTAAACGTTTAGTACTAGTTAGTGTACTACAGTTGTCTGTACACGCGTCAGCTTGATTAAATCTATCCTACACGTGTCTAGATCCTGATGGGTAGAGAGCAGTTAATGATGAAAATGCAGTTATACAATTTAAAATTAGTTTTAAACTGCTCGTGCTCCCTCCCAATGTTTGCTTTCTCTGTGTATGTGTGCTAGTTACTATTTATAAGTCACTTCACTCACAAAGCACAACTTTTTCACAATCACTACCTACACAACCCTAGACCTTACAGAAATTCCCAATCTTCTTCTTCTTAATTTTCTGAAACAATGGCTGCTCGTTCTTCAAACGAAATCGTTCAAGAACCCTTTAACCCTACGTTACCACCCATTATTGATCTCAACTCTGAAGGTAATCTCATCTACGAACATCATCAAACTGACGCTGGCCCAGACGCTTATGATTTTTACACTGAGAAGTTCGTTGATTTTGAAAGTTTGAAAGCAAATGGGATAGATATTCAAAACTTGTTCTACGATCAACAATGGCAAAACTACTTTGAGATGCTTAATGGTTTTGTTTACTATGACTTAGTTAAGTATTTCTGGCAAAAGGCTAAAGTGCATGATAGGGCAAGCGCTGATGAAGAATACAGAAATATGGTTGCGAAGAACAAGGCACTTAAAGGTAAAACAAGACAGGAGCTAGGTTTGAAACCTTATAGAGGAAGAGAGATAAGGTCAAATATTCTGGGCATCAATGTTGTGATCACTCAAGCACACATTGCTAAGATTCTGGGTCTGGATAACAAAGGAGAAGACATAGAAGTGTATGATAAGAAAAGCAAACATCTGGATTCAATCAATCAGGACCTATTCAAGCCTGGGTGTTCCAACAAGGATTTTGGAAAAATAATGTGCATGAGGCACACATTTGAGTTTGCTTTCAGAATAATTCTGTCTACAATTGTTACTAGAAAAGGAGGATTAGATACTATTTCTATTCCACACAAACACTTTATTTGGTTCTTATACAAGAAAGTGAAAGTGAATCTGGCCAAAATTCTGTTTGATCACATGTGTTTAACCATCTCTGAGAGTAGAAGAAAAATACCTTCAAACATTCATCACCCCAGGCTGATTTTAGAACTGATAAGGCAAACCAAACTCACTGATATTTTGAGTGCCAAGGAGAAGCTTAGAGTGTTCCAAACTGCTAAGTGTGATGCAACAGTTCTGGTCAACATGAAAAGGAAAACCAAGGAAGAAATCATTCCAGTTAAGACACCTCTACAACAAGTGTACGAAAAGTACTTCTGGTGTGATGGGTTTCCCACCATACCAGAACATGACAATGAGGATGTCATCAAGAACTTCATTGAGATAGTGAGAAGAGATACTGGGGTAAGAGTGCCCAGAAAGATGGTCGTTAGTGTTCCTAACTGGGAAATCTTCAAGGGTCCAAGAGAAATTACAAGGACCAAAAGAAAGCCAAAGATCACTGAGCAAGAGATGATTGATGAAGGCTCTGATGGTCAAGAGAATGATAATGCTGATGAGGTTGAGGAAAGTGAAAGTGGTGCTGAAGATATGATTGCTGAAGCAGTTCAGAAGGAACATCGTTCAAAGAAAAGGAATGACAGGCCCTCAGCTTCTGAGGAGAATCAGAACCCTGCAAAGCCTGCTAAAAGAATAAACACTGGAGCCTCTAAACCTCAAGGTAAATTCTCTAAGTCTAATACTTCTAGCATTCCTGTAGCTCAAGATAATTCTGAACCACAAACTTCTACTGCTCAACCCTCTATCTCTCAACCTTCTCAAACTCAACCCATAGATTACACTAAACCACTTAATGTAGTCTTGCCTGATCCTAAAACTACCTTATCAACATCATCATCTGATACTAGCACTGATTCTGATGAGTTCATTGCTAAGTATATCAAAGAAATCGATAAGAAACAAAGGAAAACGGTTCCACCAAAGAAAATCCTTTTCAAAAGAACCACCAAGAAAACCACCAAGAAGCCAATTCAAATTCAAATATCTTCTGATGAAGAACCTAACATCTTGGTAAACACTGACTTTCTTAACCAACCTAACAATCCTGAATCTGTCCTAGACCATCTTTCACAACATCTTTGTGGAGATGCATTCACAAATTCCAATCCAAATTCACCACCTCGTTTTCCATTCATGAACCCCACTAATGATTCAATTACCCAAGAACCACCAATAACACAAGTTATTCAAACTCCACCTCCATCACTTGATCATATCTCACAAGAACAAACACCCCTTCAGGATGAGACAATTGCTCATTCTGAAGCCCAACAACAATCTCCAGTTCATGACAATGCTCAATCACAAGCACCATCACCACAATATGATCCTGCCACTCCTGAACCCATTCCAAATCTAGTCTATGGTCCACTCAATAAACCTCTGGTTCTAGAAGAGGTTCTTGAGATTTTCAAACACATCACTAGGGCTGAACATCAAATGTTCAAAGATTCCATAAATCTTGATGATGATATCATACCCCCAAACCTAAGCAAAATCAAAATCATCGACCTCAAGAGAAAGAAACCAGAGCCCACCATTCCTTTTGACCCAACCAAACCCTTCTTCAACCCTGCCAATGAACCAAATCTTGAGCTACTAAATATTGCTATTAGTCTTAGGCTCAAGAGATTTAAGCAAATGGAAGAAGAGGTTCTTGTCTTCCCTTCTGACTTTGATGCTGAAGTCAGAGAGATGGAGTACTTATTCAGTCAATCTTTGAAGATTCTAAGTACCCATCTGAAGAACAAGGTACAGGGAAGAGGAATGACTACAGTAAGAAGCCTGTTTGATATTGTGGAGAGATCACGTGCTCCAAGGCTAACTTTTTATAATCATGTTGAGGAGCAAATCAGACTGAGTATCAATGCTTCTCTCAGAACTGCTTCTGCCAGTGCTCAAATGATGGCCTTACAAGAAGCATCTTATCTCCAAACTGTTGAGGATGAGCAGGCTAGGATAGCTGCTGAAGCTGAGAAGAAGAGACAAGATGAGATTGAATATAAGAGACTTGCGGATCAAGAAGCTCTTAGGATGTTGGTAAGCATGGGAACTCACATTGCCACTATTGAGACTAACAAGATTTTATCTGATCAGGTAGTGGCAGAAAATCTTCAATTTCAGGAATTTACTCAGTTTGAACAAGAAGACACTGATATGATTGATCAGAGTCCTGTGATTGAAAAATCTGTTAAGAATAAAGATCCTATTGTTGATACAACTCCTCCTATCTCTCCCAAGAAAGAAAAGGGTTCTCCATCTTCAGGAATACCTCCAGCAGTTCAAAAGGCATTGGAAAACATCAGAACTGAGTTAGCTGAAGACATCAGGGAAGACTTCAGAGGTGAAATTGATGAACTAAGGGCAGATTTTAAAGCTGACATTACTGCATCTGAGGAAAACACTCGTAAAAGGATGAATGATATGATGGCAACCCTTCTGAAAGCCATTCAGGATATTAAGAAGCCATAACCTCTATTTGAGCACATAACTTTGTTTCTTGTTGTTATTGTTTTTGCTTATGGATCTTATGTAACTCTGGATAATTTTATCTTCTGTTCTTTTTAATTAAAGTCTATATTATCCATATTTGCTTGTGCTGGTGTGTTTATTTTTGTTTTGTTTTTCAAAATGAAAATCATATACTCTGATAATGTCTGATACTCTTGTGGATTCTGAACCTAGTGTAAGATGTTGGAGAACATCTTGTTTTTAAATTTATATAGGTTTTTGAAAACCTAAGGTTCCCCCACATCAGTATTCATGTTTACTCATGAAATAGCTTCTTAGTATTATAGCCTGTTTATAAGCGGGGCAACAATACCGTATGAGGCGTGTCTGGTAACTGGTTTTCTGACGTTTGACAAGAGTATATAAAAGAAACATGCTCGAAAAGAAAGAAATTTATAGCAGGAACATTTTTTTTATTATAATTAAAGAGGATCTTTATTACATAAGATAGTGAAACTCTACTTAGATTTAGACTTAGACTCAGAAGCCTCTGCATCCAGTCTCTTATACTTCTTCCTAAGAACTGCGAGCAACTCTTCAGTGGCCTTCTGAACCTCAGCTCTATAATCTTCGTATGAAGTATCCTCATCGTATGTCCATAAGAATTCCTCCAGATCAGAACCCAATTCTTCTCTCTCTGATTCTGTCAATCTAAGTTCTTGCTTATTTCGCTCATAACGAAGCCTGTTTTCTTCGCAGCGCCAGGGCTCTGCTTCCTTCTTGCTCTCTCCTTTTGAGCCTGAAGCATCCGTGGTAACCTGCCTTTCCATTATATGTTTTTCTTTTGATGTTACTTGATTACTCTGGATGAGTAAAATGAGAGGAATCATCCCTTTTTATAGTGTCATCAAGCTCTCTTGTCAGGCTGTTATTCAACACAATTCATTAAATGAATTAGTTGTGACCACCTTTTTGACTTGACTGCATTGTTAAGACGCGTTTGACTGCTTGGTTTTCTGTGTCTTTTTGACTGATGCCAAAAGGGGGAGTAAGGATAGAGCGTTAAAATTAATGTTGATTGATGCTAATACTGCTTAAAAGATCTGAAACTGTTATGTAGTATACATTCTGAATCATTTTCTATCCATTCTGATTCCTTACATTCTAAATCATTTTCTATCCATTTTGATTCCTTACATTCTGAATCATTTTCTATCCATTCTGATTCCTTCTCATTCTGAACATTATTGAAAGGGGAGAAAACTTAAGAACCTAAAATAAATCTCATAGACAATGTCAGAGGAGCTTGCAAACCTCTTCTGAGCATTATCAGACTCTGAGAAGAAGAGCTTACAAACCTCTGCTTCTGAGAGACAAATATGAGAATTTATTTTAAGTTAATAAGTTGGCTCTTAAACTGTTTTAATTAATTATGGATAAGACTTAGGGGGAGCTTACAAACCTAACCCTATGGATTATCAGACTCAGGGAGAGATTGCAAACCTTTGAAACCTGAAGTCAACATAATTAAATTAAATCAACAACAATTGAATTTTAATGCTTAAGTTTGTCATCATCAAAAAGGGGGAGATTGTTGGAACAAAGTGGGTCTGACATGAACCTCTAAGTTTTTAAGTAGTTTTGATGATAACAAAGTATTAAAATTGCAATTGGTATTACTAATGATTATTCTAGTGTGCAGAATTATAAGTTAAAATTCATTCAGAAGCACTATGAATAGTAGCAGAGAAGCCAGTCAAAACAAGCTCTGAAAGCACGACACTGTTCATCAGAAGCTTGAATTTTGAATGCTGAAGAAAGTGACTCTGAGGATAAAACAAGGCTCTGAAGGACTCAGAAGCTAAAAGACCTCAAGAAGCTATGACAACAGCATCAGAAGCAAAAAGAATTTACATCACTCAAGAACTGACAGAATCAGATTCAATGATTGAAGAACTATCTACTTCAAGGCTCTGTCACATCCACAGGAAGGAATATTCGTTGGTACAACGTTAACCTTATCCATAAGTGGAGCGCATTTGAGGATTGTACGATCGTACTATTATTACTCAAAATGGATGAGTGATAAATTGAATAGCTAAGTAGTGGAATTGGAATTCCTTACCAAAGAAGGCAATATACAGCTATCAATTGTACGAGTAAATTCCAGCTGGCACAAATCTCTCTGCAACGGTCATCATCTTCCTCCAAGTATAAATAGAAGACTCAAATGGAAGAAATGACTACGGTTCTATTACTAAGTTTAAGGCTCTGAAGCATTCTGACATTATTGTTCTATCTGTCATTCAAAGTCTTAAAACAAATTGAGTTGTATTTTGTAAACACCTCTGATAGTATATCAAGTGTTCCTTAACATTCATTCTTATTCTTAAGTTTGTTTGAGAAGTCTCTTGTTAAGATTAACTTGAGCATTTGAGAAGTCTCTTGTTTAGTGAAACTTGAGCACCTGAGAAGTCTCTTGCAAGTGTGCTTGAGCAGTTTGTAATCTTAAGTAGATTATAGTGAAAATCTCTTGTTAGTAACAAGGGGACTGGTGTACTCTCGATTTGTGAGAGGAACCAGGATAAATTTTGTGTCTTTCTCTCTTTCTCTCTTTCTCTCAGCATCTCTTTTAGTTTTGTGTTTATATCCGCTGCATACTTAGTCTCTATTAGGCAAAAAGTTTTAATTTTTAAAACACAATTCAACCCCCCCCTTCTTGTGTTTTTCCACCTTCATTCTCTTGCTTGAAAGTTGTTCATGAGTGATAAACTAGTGTGATTAAGCTAAGTAGTGTTGATTTCCATGGTTGATTTGAAGTTTTCACAAATTTTGGTTAAGAGTTTGAAGAAAATTTTTGAAAAGATCATAAACTTGAATTTCGTTTTGAGATTTTGTTTTTGATGTTAGTTTTGAGCTTTGTGGCAAAATGGATGTTTGATTATGAACCTTGTTTTGAAAAATAAGAAAATAATTTATTTGGTGTTCTTGAGTAATTGATGAACATGTGTAGGAGAATTTTGTTTTGAATTTCAAAATTTGTTCTAAGACAAATAGTTTGGGCATAATCATAGTCTTAAAAGTTTGATTGGTTATGGTTTTGTTAGAAAAGAAAATGAGTTGCTTTTGCCTTCAGAAAACCAATTCGAGAATTGTCGAAAGTTGCGATTCGGCCTAAAATGTTTTGGATTGTGAGGATAAACGATTTTGGGGTATTATAAGATATTACCATGCTTTTGGAATTGAAAAATTTTGAGTGATTAGGTGTTTTTCACATTCTTGGCCGTGGCCAATTGAGGAGAAGGGAAAAAGATTTCAAAATTTTTAAAGTCCACAATGATAGGAAAATGATCATGACATTGGTGAGTGATCATAGGTTTTAAAAGAATGAGTATAGAGATTTTATTTGAAAGGAAAAACTTATAACTTGTGGCGCAAGTAAACTTTTATTTTTGTGAAAATTTTCAAAGAGTTTTTGGTTTGTTTTCAAATGGTTTTAGTATGTGAAAATTGATTGCCTTGGAGTTAGGAATCAAAGTGTTTCTTAGTTTGTTTTGAAACGAAAATATTTTCGCGTGGCGAGAAATAGTGCAATTAACTTCGTGAATTTTTAATCACTATGGGGAGGACTCGAAATCACTATCCGAGAGTGTTAGAAAGTACCTTAAGCCTCTCTAGAGCTTTGAGAACAAGTTTCGTTTCGATAGGATACGTTGGGAGTATTTTATTGATTGTACGCTGCTTATATTTTAGGAAGCGCGAGTTGTAGAATTATGCGAGAAAAGTTAACGGAAGCTTGCCGAGGTAAGGGCTCCACTTTATTTCTGTCTTTTCACTGAGTTATAACATGTTTGTTGGTTATTTTCGGTGATGCGTGTTTGTGTGTTTGGCATGTATGTGTTATGTATTCTCGTGATGAGAAAGTGTTTACAATACGTGTGTTGTTTACATATGATTGTGATAATATATGTATGAACATGTGATTGTCTTACATATGATTTTGTTAGAAATATATGTATTGACATGTGGTTGAGAATTACATATGCATGATTGGTATGTAATTAAATGCATCGGCATAGATAAGATGTATCGTATGCTCATGCATTCATGGTAGTGGTTAGAAGACCACCGGGTGCGATTAGCAGATCCACCTTGAATCCTGCGGGATTTTATTGAGTACAATATTGTGATTAGAAGATCACGGGGTGTGGTTAGCAGATCCACCCTAATCCTTCGATTAGCAGATCGTCGTGATTGTATTGATTTTAGTGATTAGCAGATCACGACTCTCTGCGGAGAGGTTAAATTCCGGAATTCATGCATGTGGCAGCCAGTGATTGGTGTCACGATCATGTAGAGTCTGCATTTATAGGCTATGTGTGCATTGCTTATATGAGCCCGTTGGTGGGAATGGTTATGTGTTTAAAGAGCTTTCTCTGTTGGTATTTGTATGTTTGGTAATTGTATACCCTCTCGCACCGGTTATATATATACATACTTTTATTTTGTGGTGACCCTTTCTTTCATTTGCGGGCTCATCCCACCCAGATGATGGGTTAGGTCGTGGTGACGACGGTGGCAGTTCTAGGCCATAGTGAGCACGTGGTGAAGCTTAGTATAGTTAGACTATGCGCCGGTGTGTTTTGTGCACCGTGCTTTTTGGGTTTAGGCATAGGATTCTAACTTGTTTTGTTGTAAGTATTCGAATACTTAGACTTGGATTGTAATTATTCAGGAATACACTGTGCTTGTCGAAGCACCTTATGGTAATGAGTTCTTTTGTATATTTGAATGCCGGCTCATTGAAAAATATTCTAAGCGCACTCTGAGTGTTAGTTGAAAAAAAAAATATATATAATGCCTTTTCTGGCCTTTGAAAAACGGGTTGTTACAATTGGTATCAGAGCACGGCTTTAAATCTTCAAAGGGAAAGTGTATACTTGAGTCGTTAGTCCAGAGTCGGTTAGAATATAGCTAGAGTTGTGTTAGTTCTAGCGGTTGTTTTTGTTGTGTTGTGGGTTATGTGGTTGGTTGTTTTAAGTCTAGCATGAGATATGCTTAGACACTGGTTTGTGTCTTACTGAAGTAATGCAGGGAGTGAGGCTTCAGTAAGTGGAATTGTGAAACCCCGAGCCTTGGTCGAATTTAGTCGACGAGTGCCTCTGGATTCCTTAGACAGAGTGGTCCGAGGAGGATGGACTTGAGGCGAACGAGAACCACAAAGGATTCTTGGGAGTGGCATGGGTCGTTGTCACCCGGAGGTGTTGAGTACGGACGTGTGGACGTCGACTGATAAAGGATTGCAAGTAAGGATCAGATTGGGATACCTTTTGAAGAGGGTGCTGGAGATCCGTTCTGGTGAGTTCGGACGAGACTTGATGAAGTCATTCAGTTGTCAAGAGGATGCAACCATTGTAGAATGGTGGAGCATGCAGAGATGTCAGTTGGATTTAATTACAATGATTGGATAATCATTGGGGCAACTTGTATTGGAAATAAAGTGCATTGCGCGCCAAGAGTAAATGAATTTGGTGGTGTTAGAAGACGGTTGCGCGAACGATGGGTACCTTAAGAGTTTAATTTTAGTGTGCGAGATGAATTAGATTCGAAACTAAAATTTGTAAGGATGAATCTCGTGATGATTGAAGATAGGAGACCAAGTATCACTTTGGTATGTGACAATCTATACATAGTTCGAGAGATAGTAAGTATAGATGTCAATGTGAGACAAAACTATAGGTGATGGACTGTTGGATAAAGGTATTTTTGGGGTGATTTTCAGGTAAGAACGGGGAGTTCAACCTTAGAAAGTGATTTACACATCGCTAATAGGTGATGCTGGAGGTGTATAGTATGGAAATACCTTGAGAATTTTAGTAGTGTAAGTTAGAATTATTAATTATTGGAAGGTAAACCATAAGAGAAAGTAAACTTATTCAGTAGTTTGAAAAGATTAGTCAAGATTGAGTAGAGATCCTGTGTGGATGTGCATATAAGTTAACGATTTTGATCAACCAAAATGGTTGAAGGACTAAGTAGCAGCTTCAATTTATGATACCATAAGAATTGAGGTGGGCAAGTTTTGAATAAATTCAAGTTATGGACGAGAATTTTTGGATATTTTCTAAGAATGTCATGTTTGAGTAGAAAAGGGAGTCCGTTAGTAAGAATACTAAGACAATGAAAGTTGATAGTTGGAAGGACTTTTATTGTATATTAGGATTAAATGGATGGTACGACGAGTTTTTAGAGTTCTTGAAGATTAGATTCAAGAGTTTGATTTGGATATCGAACTTACTAAGGATAAAATCATAGCAAAGTGTTGTGCGTTGGTAGCTGTCTTGATAGGCCAAGCATTAAGATTTGAGATAAGTGTTTCATGGCTTGATGTATGAGTAAGGTATGTTGATTTGAAAGTAAATTATAGTGACATGACGATGATAAGACTAGAGATAGTTATGCATAGAGAAATACTTAATAGGAACTTGAGGAATTAATTTATTGGGGCGTTCGATTATGAAGAGTACAATTGATGATCGTTAGTAAAAGTTAGAAGTGAATAAGAAAACGATGAGTGACTAGATGTAAGAGCAAGATTAGCTGGAACTTGAGATCTGGAAATTGATTCCCCGGAGGGAACAGACTTTATAACTTTAGAATAGTCACGATGATGAAGGACCAATCGAATGGAGAAGAGTGTGCTTGATTGGAAACAAGTTGATGTGGAACGAGCGTATTTGGATTGTGTGTGGGAAATTAAAGATGTTGTTTGGAACCAATAAGTTATGTGTCATGGTGGTTTGGGAACCAACTTTAGGTTGTTGTTGAACTGAAAAATTGCAAATTAGTAGATCGATGAGATTAGTCGCAGAGGATGTTAGCCATTGGAAAGCCGTGTTGAGAATGAGTAAGAGAGAAGCACATGAGAATGTGGCTTATGTCAATGGAGGATTGGCGAATGGAAATTCCCTCCCACATAATTTGGAAAATTATGATTGTGCGTGTATATTAAGGATTCGAAAGCACCACCTGAATGGATGTCATGGCGGTGCATGTGTTGTATGCAGTAATAATAAAGGGTAAGCAATTGTCTAGTGGCAAAGTTTGGTGGAAGCTGGTAGAGCTTCGATTCATTGTAGTGGTTACAATGAAGAGGGACGTAGCATAATGGAAATCTGTATTGAGTAAGTAAAGGAATGCGGATATGGTCTACATGGACAGTGGAACAATAGTGATGTGATGAGTACCTTAAGATTTATTTTGGAAGAAGGTATCTCGACAGAAAGGGTAATGTTGGGAATAATTAAGAATGGTCAGGGTGACAAGCTCTTCTGAGTAAGAGAGGATTTAATTGTAAGAGAAAAAGGAACTCAGGAGAGTTCGGAATTAGAATGGAAATACGATGTGAAGAGGATGTGCGCCGACGATGGTAGTCGACGAGGATAAGCATTTTGTTTAAGGCACGCGAGAATTATCTAAGGGTCGTTTTGGAAGTAATGTTAACATATAAGGAACCGATTCTGGGGAATTGGGGATTTGGATAAAAGGAGTCCAAGAGAAGTGGATGGTATAGTTTGGCAAGTGCCAAGACTATGAGGAATTGTAATCACCAACCGGAGGTTGGGATGGTATTATTTAAGTCGTGTGTGGAAAGAGATTCGTATGCGAGTAGACGGCTCGGCGTATTCACTGAGTTGTGGACTTATGGATATCGGTAGAGCGGAAAATTCTTCTATAGAGAAGACAACTTGTTTGGAATGTAATGGTTTTGGTGGTACCTGCCGTGGTGGCATTGTATTACTGTTGAATGATGTTCAACGGATGTTTCATGAGTGGAATCATGAGAGCTTGAACGATGTGTTTTGAGTGTTGTGTCTTACGACTTCGACCTTGTATTCGTAAGAGATCGAGGGAAACATTAAGAAAAACCTCGAAAGATTTGTGGAACCCTTGTGACTCGGAGGACCTTGAGCACAAGTGGAATGAAGTATCACTTAAGTTGGGTAAAGAGGGTCTAAACCATCACCATGATTGTCGACTATCTATTGACAAATTGAGGGACTGGCCGTCCTTAATTTATTGTTGATAGTAGACGGAATCGTGTTGACTGGAATTGACTAGTTTTGCTAGCTTTGGTGATGCACAGAGAACTTCAGTGTTTCTTTTTGGAGGGTAGCCACTCACAACTTCGTGTGAAACTAATGGAGTGGGCTATGCCGCGGAGGCGAAAGAGGTGACTTTGGAAATTTTTGTTGGGGGCACGAGGATCTTTGGGAACTAGAGGTTGTGAACCTCTGTTGTGAGGTTAATTTTTGAGTGGTGAACTCGTTGAGAGTTGCGGTTGGTGCACGGTTGTGCCAGTGTGTTGGTGGGAGTATCTGTGTGACTTCACCCGGTGTTAGCATCTGTGTGGCTGCACCTAATCCTGAGGGATTTTGTTGTGTTGGTGATGGTAATAATTAGTTGAGTTGTTACTCTTACCTTTAGTTTCGAGGACGAAACTTCTTTTTGGAGGGTAGTAATGTAAGACCCAAGATTTCACTGTATAGTTTTTCTAAGGAACTCTAGTGTCGGCTACGAGTTTTAGGTTTTTGGTGAAGCGGTTTTGTGAGTATCGTCACATTAATGGAATTTTTGCTGAAAAGGAGCCTGTTTTGTGCTCGTGCGCTGGAAAGGCACAGACTTTTGGTTCGTAGTCCTCTTTTATGTGTGAGAAGATTTCTGTGAAGTCAGAATGACGAGTTTTGGATTATTCTCGCTTTTGGAAAAACGAGTAAGAATTTTACCCGCTGATGTAAAATTTTACGGCTTCTGAATTTCGTAGAAATTTAGATGGAGGTTTTATATATCTGCGCGAGTTAGGATATGTCCTGAGAATCATTTTCGAGGGTGAGGAAGAAAATTATAGTCGCGGAAAAAGATTCGGCGATAATATTTGGAAACGGTTTACGACGGACGTTTATTTGATAGATTTTATATTTTTGTGATTTCCGTCAGTTAGCGAGGCGCGACTCGTCTGTGAGGCGTAAGTTTCTCATGAGAAAGAAAATATCTTGTGAGGATAGACTTGGGTTGATCCAAGGGCTAGGATTTGGTCTTGGCTTTTAGGCACTATTTGATCCAATGGTGGATAATGAGCAAGACCATTATTTAGTAAGGAGGTTTGGTCTTTGTGGACTTAAGAAAAAATTGCACAAGACTCTCATTCTTCTCTTCCATTGCCGTGGCTTCCACCCTTTTGTCTCCACCATCATGAATTCTTCATTCCTTCACCAAATCACTTGATCTTAGGCTTGTTGGATCATAGGACTTGCAAGGATCATCATCTTCTTAAGGTAACTAAGCTTCCTTCCTTTCCTTAGCTAGACAAACTCATAGAATTTGATGATTTGTTAGATTATGTTCTTGAGAGGATTTTGTGAGAAATTGTTAAGGAATGATTTCTCTTGCTTGAAAGTTGTTCATGAGTGATAAACTAGTGTGATTAAGCTAAGTAGTGTTGATTTCCATGGTTGATTTGAAGTTTTCACAAATTTTGGTTAAGAGTTTGAAGAAATTTTTTGAAAAGATCATAAACTTGAATTTCGTTTTGAGATTTTGTTTTTGATGTTAGTTTTGAGCTTTGTGGCAAAATGGATGTTTGATTATGAACCTTGTTTTGAAAAATAAGAAAATAATTTATTTGGTGTTCTTGAGTAATTGATGAACATGTGTAGGAGAATTTTGTTTTGAATTTCAAAATTTGTTCTAAGACAAATAGTTTGGGCATAATCATAGTCTTAAAAGTTTGATTGGTTATGGTTTTGTTAGAAAAGAAAATGAGTTGCTTTTGCCTTCAGAAAACCAATTTGAGAATTGTTGAAAGTTGCGATTCGGCCTAAAATGTTTTGGATTGTGAGGATAAACGATTTTGGGGTATTATAAGATATTACCATGCTTTTGGAATTGAAAAATTTTGAGTGATTAGGTGTTTTTCACATTCTTGGCCGTGGCCAATTGAGGAGAAGGGAAAAAGATTTCAAAATTTTTAAAGTCCACAATGATAGGAAAATGATCATGACATTGGTGAGTGATCATAGGTTTTAAAAGAATGAGTATAGAGATTTTATTTGAAAGGAAAAACTTATAACTTGTGGCGCAAGTAAACTTTTATTTTTGTGAAAATTTTCAAAGAGTTTTTGGTTTGTTTTTATAACGCCCCAACTAAAATATCTAGAATATTTAGTCAAGACATAAATAATTGAATCTGAGTACATTAATTTCACGAGATAAACAAACGAATTACAAAATAAGTTTTTACATCAGTTGATGAGCTTAAGACAAAAACAGCGGAAATAGAATAAAATTCCAAGTATACAGATAAAAGCTAAAACAAGGGAAGACTAAATCGTCTAATGCGATGATCCAAGCTCAGCTCCAATCATCAGCTCCATCCTGGTCCTTGCTCCAGTTCACCTGTCTACCTAAAAAAATTGGTTTGGAGTGGGGTGAGACTACTAAGCCTCAGTGAGTCCTACTACCCTCCTAATGGCGACTACGCCGGGGCACCTAAATCAGTCGTTTCAAATACTAACATAATCATAAACATAACATAATACTGAAATTAAAGGTGTAACACAGATTATAAACTCATATTCATTTTAAACACAAGGACACTCTGAGGTGAGCCGGTCTCAGAGGCCTGCCATATCCGTCAACCGATTCGGTCACGGCATGAAGCTCACAAATATCATAGCCTAATGGATTGTCCCATTTGGAGTCCATAGCGCGACATAACGGGTCGCTCATGATTGACTGATACTAAATAGTTCTTACTACCATAATTCCCAAAACCCGGGGAGCATACAATCCTAAATAGTTCTAGATTATACCCTAAAGATTATCTGTGCCTAACATTCTATTTAACATTATGTCAATTACATTAATGCAAATTATCTGACTCTGATAAGGGTATAAAACGAGTGCATGAAGTTTCAAGGATAATTATAAAAATGCAGGCTATTCTGTTCAAGCTCGCTCTGGCGAGTCACCAGCTCGCTATGGCGAGATTATAGGTCCTGACCTAAATCAACTCGCTGTGGCGAGCAGTAGCTCGCCATGGCGAGTTTCATCAGCCCAGAACCCAGCTCGCCATGAATACTCGCTAATCACTCGCCGGGGCGAGTTCATGCAGAAGTGCCCTGTTTTGCAAAAATCATGATTTTTCAATACAACACCTACAACCCTCCTTTTAGTCAGTGCATCAACATACATTAACATAATATAAAATAGAACGGAGAGGAATTTGGGATTTAATCCCTCTCACACAACATTTCCTAGAATCCTAAATTAACATGCAATTGATTGATTTGGGGGAAAGCTAGCTAAACTATCCTAAAGAACCCACCTGGAAAAAGAAGCTTAATTCTGACTCTGCGTGTTCCCTACGACTTTGAGATCAATCCCGGTTGCTTCAAGGAGTCCCCAATAGTGCCTCCAACACCCTAACATCAAATTTCCACACTTATGGAGCATTTCAGCCCTGAGAAACTCGCCGGGCGAGTTATTACTCGCTACAGCGAGTACACCAGAAATTTCAGCACAACTCAGCATCAGATCTCCAACTTTAAAATGCTCTACAGACTTCAATTTTAAGGCAAAACCTACGAAGTTTGTACTCAAAACGAAGGGAATTTTGTCATCTATCCATAGAAAAAGGAATCGTTTCAAACGGAGTTACGAGGAGAGAGTAATTACCGTTTAAATACAGCCCTATCCAAACACGATTTCTGGAAAATCCTGTGTTGAACACTCTACTTCAAAAATTCGTACAGAACTCAATTCTCAATGAAAATTCATGAAACCAGCGCCAAAATGAGCGTATTCAAGTTAGCTTTCTATTCCAAAAAGAATCATTCGAATCGGAGTTGTGAGGAGTGAAAACTTACTGTTTTAGTGAAGGGCTGTTTCCAAATACGAGTTTCATGAACTTCTTTCCAAATTGCTCCAATGTTCAAATCCTAGTTCCTTTGACCCGTAATACTCTTGTGCAAGATGGAAAACATCAGAAATTGAAGTTTAGATGGCTGAGAGAGGCACGAATTTAGTAGAGAAATGAGGATAGGAATGATTCTTACCTTAATGTGAAGCCTAGAACCTAAGGAACATGAATCGATGATTGCATGTTGATTTGGAGTGAAGCTTGATGGAAGATTGTGGTGTGGTTGCAGCTGTTGGCGTGAGGGAGATGAGAGCTTCCTGACTTTGTGTTTCAGGAATTAGTGAAATGAACTAAGGGATGTTTTGTTTCTTTTATAAACCTTTTCTATGGGTAATTCCCATCATACCCCTTCACTTACTACCACTTAACTCTTATTCCTCAAAATCCCTTTTAATTTCAAGTAATTCCCCAACAATTTTCTCCCAATTAATATTCTTTTATTAATTGAGGTTTGGGGTGTTACAGTTTTCAAATGGTTTTAGTATGTGAAAATTGATTGCCTTGGAGTTAGGAATCAAAGTGTTTCTTAGTTTGTTTTGAAACGAAAATATTTTCGCGTGGCGAGAAATAGTGCAATTAACTTCGTGAATTTTTAATCACTATGGGTAGGACTCGAAATCACTATCCGAGAGTGTTAGAAAGTACCTTAAGCCTCTCTAGAGCTTTGAGAACAAGTTTCGTTTCGATAGGATACGTTGGGAGTATTTTATTGATTGTACGCTGCTTATATTTTAGGAAGCGCGAGTTGTAGAATTATGCGAGAAAAGTTAACGGAAGCTTGCCGAGGTAAGGGCTCCACTTTATTTCTGTCTTTTCACTGAGTTATAACATGTTTGTTGGTTATTTTCGGTGATGCGTGTTTGTGTGTTTGGCATGTATGTGTTATGTATTCTCGTGATGAGAAAGTGTTTACAATACGTGTGTTGTTTACATATGATTGTGATAATATATGTATGAACATGTGATTGTCTTACATATGATTTTGTTAGAAATATATGTATTGACATGTGGTTGAGAATTACATATGCATGATTGATATGTAATTAAATGCATCGGCATAGATAAGATGTATCGTATGCTCATGCATTCATGGTAGTGGTTAGAAGACCACCGGGTGCGATTAGCAGATCCACCTTGAATCCTGCGGGATTTTATTGAGTACAATATTGTGATTAGAAGATCACGGGGTGCGGTTAGCAGATCCACCCTAATCCTTCGATTAGCAGATCGTCGTGATTGTATTGATTTTAGTGATTAGCAGATCACGACTCTCTGCGGAGAGGTTAAATTCCGGAATTCATGCATGTGGCAGCCAGTGATTGGTGTCACGATCATGTAGAGTCTGCATTTATAGGCTATGTGTGCATTGCTTATATGAGCCCGTTGGTGGGAATGGTTATGTGTTTAAAGAGCTTTCTCTGTTGGTATTTGTATGTTTGGTAATTGTATACTCTCTCGCACCGGTTATATATATACATACTTTTATTTTGTGGTGACCCTTTCTTTCATTTGCGGGCTCATCCCACCCAGATGATGGGTTAGGTCGTGGTGACGACGGTGGCAGTTCTAGGCCATAGTGAGCACGTGGTGAAGCTTAGTATAGTTAGACTATGCGCCGGTGTGTTTTGTGCACCGTGCTTTTTGGGTTTAGGCATAGGATTCTAACTTGTTTTGTTGTAAGTATTCGAATACTTAGACTTGGATTGTAATTATTCAGGAATACACTTTGCTTGTCGAAGCACCTTATGGTAATGAGTTCTTTTGTATATTTGAATGCCGGCTCATTGAAAAATATTCTATGCGCACTCTGAGTGTTAGTTGAAAAAAAAAAAATATAATGCCTTTTCTGGCCTTTGAAAAACGGGTTGTTACATGTAACACTCGCCCTGGCGAGTCAAAAACTCGTCTGGCGAGTTATACAGGCATCAACACTCGCCCTGGCGTGTAAGTACTCGCTGCGGCGAGTTTGACAGAGCAAACCCTTGTTTCTGCAAAATGTGTCGTTTTTACCAAATTCACCTACAATCTCCATGCAACTCGTTATAAACATGTTCAGTAGTATAAAATAGTTTATATGGGAGTAGGAATTGGGAATGATTCCTACTCTTTCATTACTATGCTTCCTAAACCTATGTTTGCATGCATTTTCACATATTTGGGGAAACTAAGCTTCTAAACAATAAACTAGGTTAAGGACCTAAGAATCCACCTGGAATTGAAGCTTTAAACTTGGTTCTAAGCTCAGTGACTACGGTCTGGCAAGTGCACCAGTCTGTCGTCGAGTAATAATTCACACTCTAGGTGTCTAGAATGAGTTCGTATCCATAGGGATCGTGCCGCAACTTTACTAGCGTTATTTAAGTTTGTGATAGTTTGCATTCGCTTTGGTTTTTGAAAAGGTTTTTTTAAAAATAGCGTAATGCTTTGCAGAAATATAAATGCAGAATGTATAAATAATAGATTCAAGAAATATAGAGGCTAGGTATGGTGGTTGGACTCCCTCCCTTGTCATATTTGGCATGACTGGTATATAACATAGTTACTTAGATTATGTTCGGCGGTGAATTATCCTTGTTGTAGTAATACCTTACTGTTACACTATGTCTATTAAAGTTTCCCTACGTTAACAACTAAGGTACCTACGATAGCCTAACCTCGATGTGTCACATACCTTAATTACTAAGTGAGTTGTTTATAAACACGCATTATAACCTTCACCAATTAACCTCTAGGTCCTAGTATCGGGCTGTTCATCTTCTAAGTGCTCAGATCACACCTAGTGCATGATTCCTCCTCTAACCGCTCAGTTCACGACTAGTTCAGGATGTTACCGTCTCTATACACCTAACATTATTTACTACGAGTTCCGGACTATATCAAGTCAAAACCTGATATTAATTCTATGGGCGCTCCCGCTTATCCGGCTAGATTACGAGAATACGTTATTAAAGTGCACGAAAGTAAATAACAAACATAATTACTAAATATCATTTATTATAACTTAGACTCAATCACAGACTCCAAATATTCATAGGGGAGTTCATCTTCTCCACCACAACCTAAGGCATAAATAATAAAGACTACATATTTAAATTACAATAAATCATAACCTAAATACAAAAGCCTAAAGAAATCATACATTGCTGAGTTAGTTTTCCCGTAAGGGGAGAAAACTATGCCTAATAGAGCTCCTCTGAACCTCTCCTTATAGTAGAGAGTGTTCTACTATTTCTGAATGAATAAAACAATGAAAGGGAGGCTCTATTTATAGTTTTCGTAATGGGCCTCAGCAAGGCATCGCAGTACGATGAGGCCATCGTGCTGCGATGTGAAGATTCAGTTCAATTTTATAACTGATCCTGTGCATTTCATCAGCTTGGGCGCCAAGTTACTCCATCGTGCTGCGATAGCACACATCGTGCTGCGATGGAAGATTTTCTCAAGATTTATTTCTTCTGATTTCTTGGCGAACAAGCAGTTCCCATCGTGGCACGATGGGAGCCATCGTGCTGCGATGGAATGCTGATTTTCTTCACTTTTTGGGCTTTTTCTTGTCTTTTTGCATCTTGGACTCTGTCTTGATGCTTTTTCTTGCTTTTGTAGGTTTTCCTTCGTATTTGGGCCTGTCTTGGTCATTTTACTACTAATAATAATACTAAAAATGACGTAGAAATTCCTGTCATCACTCAGCAACAACCATGAAACTCTCTGCACTAGGACTCACTTGAAAACCCCAATTTTCTCTTGAATACGAAAATGAAGAAGAGTGAATTCTATTGTGTATTGAGATGTTGATTGCTTGGTGGTTTTCTTTCAGATACTGAAGGGTTAATTCTAGTGGTTTAGAGTTGAGTTTGGAATGGTAGGTGGTTGTTCGTTCTTGGTTTGCATGCAATTTGATTTGTTAGAATTTTGGTGAAATGGAAGGATGTTGTTGTTAATGAACAGAGCATGGAAGTGAAGTAATGGGAAAGGATTCAGAATCTGGTTCTCTAAAGAGGTTGCTGATTGCATGTGATATTAGTGGTTGAAGAGAGAAAGGGATTTGTTGATATGTTGTTGTTGACTTGGCGTGAGGAAAAGAGAAAGTGTGGAGGAGGATTACTATCTTCTTGCCTTGCATAAGTCTATATATATAGGATTACAAGTGATGTGGGGCATTAGAGAAGGGATGGTAGGCGTGTGTCATACCCCAATTTTTGACCTAAGATTCCACTTCATACTAATTTGTCATATACTAATTTGTTATCAATTATGTGAGATAGCTTATTTGGTGGTGATTAGAGTGTCCAAAGAGTCACTAATGTATGGTCATGGGTTCAAATCCTGAAGGAAAATTGTGATTGAAAAGCAGCGGAATATAAAAATTTTCCTTTAATGATCCTTACGAATGAGCATGAGTTTGTGTTTAGGATTTTACCTCTTGTTGAAAATCCTCTTTCTTTTCTTTCACGAACGGTGGCTGATCAACACTTGAATCACGAACCGGATTGATCACGAGCGTTGATGACGAAGAACAACGCCTCTAGTAGTCCACACGAACAGCAACCTTCAAAAGAGTGCTAGCTCAAAGAGATGAAGGCCTTTTGTGAGTGGAGGCAAGAAATAAGGATTAGGGTTTTTCTTTTCTCAAGATTTTCTTAAGTGTATTTTTTCTCAATCACAAGGGTTCTATTTATAGAACCAATTGTCTTGTGCACCAAGACAATTACTTGTCATTGGGCTACAATCACACTAAAGCCCATTTAATTAAATAAGCTTAGTAGGAGCGCACCCCCATGTATCATGTACACATGAGTGCTCCCTCACCATAACAAATTATGAACCGCTTATTTAATTACCATGATACCCTTATCATATTTCCATATTTCTCTGAGGTGCACCGTACCTTACGGTGTTCCAATCTCACACTAGACTGTTCTTATGTGTGTGACCCTTGTAGGTTTCCATAACGTTGGCAATTATATTAAATCCTTTATTTAACATAATAAACAATGAGCGGTATCTAGCAACACATCATTGCTACCCAAGTTATGAGAAATTAACATGTGATCAAAACATAACCTTTAGTGATAATATATGCATGTATAATTACCCCTTTGCCCTTTATGTCTATATTGAACACAAAGCATACTTGGTGTCATCTTTGTCCAGTTCAATATTGGGCCCATGACATTTATCCTGTTATGCAGGATTGGAAAATTCCATCTAGGTCACTACTGTCCCTCAGCATGCTTTGTGAAGTACCCATCAACTGCCTTTATGGTCATCCTGTTACGGACAACGTTAGATCAGCAACTAAGTACTTGACTCCACATCTAGGGTACAAAGTGGTTTCAGGTCTAAGGGCGGTTTACACCATTATCACCATGAGAGTAACTTATGACACTTTGCATAACTTTGCATGTAGTACTCTCATAACGGGTCAATCCGGTATAAATATTACTCCTAATATTTCTTATACCTATGTCAAGACTTGATAACTCCTTATCCCATGATCCATGAGATGCGATCATCAAACTATCTTTCATAATAGGCTTTATGCTTTAAGGTTATCCCTTTTCACCTTAAAGCTTGACTATGGATACTTTAGGAATAGCGTCCTTATGTTTAATGTAATCTCATGATTAAGTCACACTTAATATTAAACGGACTTTCTATTCTAGGGACTTCATTATTTTGAACGTTACAAACATAATAAAGAAGATGCCTTTGATTATTAATAAAAGAAACAATATATTATTAATAATTAATTCGATACAAGTACTAAAGTCATTGGCCTCTAGGGCTTACACCAACAATCTCCCACTAGCACTAGAGCCAATCTGGCATTACTTTAATACCCATAGACCTAGTATGCCCATCATGCTTCAACTGCGCAAGAGGCTTTGTTAGCGGGTCAGCAATATTGTCAAGTGTAGGTACTTTGCATATTTTCACATCTCCTCTATCTATTATCTCTCGAATAAGATGAAAATGCCTAAGTATGTGTTTGGATCGTTGGTGAGATCTAGGTTCCTTAGCTTGTGCAATTGCACCATTGTTGTCACAATACAGATTAATGGGATCAACAATGCTAGGGACTACTTCAAGTTCAGTTATGAACTTCTTGATCCAAACAGCTTACTTTGCAGCACTTGAGGCGGAAATATACTCGGCTTCGGTTGTAGAATCAGCAACTGTCTCTTGCTTTGAACTCTTCCAGCTTACAGCGCCACCATTTAGGCAAAACAAAAAACCAGATTGCGATCTAAAATCATCCTTGTCGGTTTGGAAACTAGCATCGGTGTACCCTACAACCGCAAGTTCTTCCTCACCTCCATATACCAAGAATGTTTCCTTAGTTCTTCTCAAGTACTTAAGGATATTCTTGACAGCTATCCAATGAGCTTCACCGAGATCAGATTGGTACCTACTCGTTGTGCTTAAAGCATACGAGACATCTGGTCGAGTACATAACATGGCATACATAATAGATCCGATTGCTGATGCATACGGAATCTTATTCATGCGTTCCCTTTCTTCTTTAGAAGAAGGGGATTGTGTCTTCGAAAGACATATTCCATGTTGCATTGGTATGAGTCCCTTCTTGGAATCATGCATGCTAAAGCGTCTTAACACTTTATCTATATATGTACTCTGACTTAGGCCAAGCAGTTTTCGTGATCTATCTCTATAGATTCTTATTCCTAATATATAGGCTGCTTCACCAAGATCTTTCATAGAAAAGCATTTCCCTAACCAAGTCTTTACTTGTTGTAAGGTAGGGACATCGTTTCCTATTAGTAATATGTCATCTACATATAGCACTAGGAAAACGATCATGCTCCCACTAACCTTCTTGTAGACACAAGGTTCATCTTCATTTTTAATGAATCCATATTTTGTTACAGTTTCATCAAAACGAAGATTCCAGCTTCTGGAAGCTTGCTTCAATCCATAGATTGATCGCTGTAACTTGCATATCTTATGAGTTTCATTTGGTATGTCAAACCCTTCAGGTTGTGTCATGTACACATCCTCAAGGAGATTTCCATTAAGGAAAGCAGTTTTGACATCCATTTGCCATATTTCATAATCGTGATATGTGGCGATAGCAAGTAAAATCCGAACAGATTTAAGCATTTCAACTGGTGAAAAGGTTTCATCATAGTCAACGCCATGAATTTGTTTATATCCTTTAGCAACCAGTCTTGCTTTGTAGGTATGTACTTTACCATCCATGTCAGTCTTCTTTTTGAAGACCCACTTGCATCCTATAGGACGAATTCCTACAGGAGGCTCTACCAAGTTCCAAACTTGGTTTGTGTACATGGAATCCATTTCAGATTTCATGGCTTCTAGCCACTTCTCAGATTCAGGTCCAGTTATGGCCTCTTGGTAGGTTACAGGCTCATCTTGATCCATGAGTAATACGTCACCTTGTTCAGTTATGAGATACCCATATCTTTCAGGTTCGTGACGTATCCTGGTTGACCTACGCTGGACTTGTTCTACTTGAGCAGGTTGTTCTTCCACAACATCTTGTGGTTGCTGCTCATGTTCCTCCATAGTTTGCCCAATATTTGGTGGTTCTTGAGTTTCTTCAAGTTCCACATTCCTCCCACTGATTCCTTTGGAAATAAATTCCCTTTCCAAGAAGACTCCAGTTCGAGCGACAAACACTTTGCCCTCGGAAGGATTATAAAAGTAGTATCCTCTTGTTTCTTTAGGATATCCTACAAATAGGCATTTGTCAGATTTGGGTTCAAGTTTAGTTGTAATTTGTCGCTTTACGTAGACTTCACAACCCCAAACCTTCATGAATGAAAGATGTGGTTTCTTTTCACCCCATATCTCATATGGTGTCTTTTCAACCTTTTTGGATGGAACGTGGTTAAGTGTATAAGCTGCTGTCAATAGGGCATGTCCCCAAAAGGAGTTTGGAAGATCCGCATGACTCATCATGGATCGCACCATGTCTAACAAGGTTCGATTTCTTCTCTCAGATACACCATTCCATTGTGGTGTTCCGGGAGGAGTTAGTTGTGATACTATACCACATTCTTTAAGATGGTCATTAAATTCTAGGCTTAAATATTCACCACCTCGATCTGATCGAAGAGTTTTAATATTCTTACCTAATTGGTTTTGCACTTCATTCTTAAATTCTTTGAACTTTTCAAAGGATTCGGATTTGTGTTTCATTAGATACACATATCCATATCTACTAAAATCATCGGTAAATGTTATGAAGTATGAAAAACCACCTCTAGCAGGTATGTTCAATGGTCCACACACATCAGTATGTATGAGTGCCAAAAGATCATTAGCCCTTTCACCTTTTCCTGTGAATGGGGTTTTTGTCATCTTTCCAATTAAACAAGATCTACATGTATCATATGATTCATAATCAAAAGAATCCAAAAGTCCATCTTTGTGGAGTTTGGAGATGCGTCTCTCATTTATATGGCCTAAACGACAATGCCAAAGGTAACTTGGATTCAACTCATTAGGTTTCATCCTTTTAATATTAATGTTATAGACTGGTGTTTCAAGATCAAGGACATATAGTCCATTATACATTTGAGCATTAGCATAGAATATATCATTTAAATAAATAGAGCAACAATTTTTCTTTATTATAAATGAAAAACCAAACTTGTCCAAACAAGAAACGAAAATAATATTCCTGCTAATGGCAGGTACATAATAGCAGTTCTTTAACTGAATTATTAAACCACTAGGTAAAGCTAAATCATAAGTCCCTACAGCTAAAGCGGCAACTCTTGCTCCATTGCCAACTCGTAGGTCCACTTCACCTTTTGCCAATTCTCTACTCTCCTTTAGATCCTGCACATTGGTACAAATGTGAGAACCACATCCAGTATCTAATACCCATGATGTAGAAGTAGATAAATTAATTTCTATAACAAAAATACCTGAAGTTGTAGGAGCTACTCCTTTCTTCTTATCTTCCAGGTACTTTGGGCAATTCCTCTTCCAATGTCCGGTCTTACCGCAATAGAAATAATTGCCTTCTTTTGCTATGCCTCCATTAGGTTTTAAAGCAGGGGCAGTTTGTTTTGGTTTGGCAACTCCCTTGCCTTTCCACTTACCACCTTGCTTATTGGGCTTCTTGTGATGCTTATTTCCATTACTAACCATTAGAATGGATTTCCCTTTAGTCTTCAGATTTTGCTCGGCAGTTCTTAACATGCTTAGCAATTCAGGAAAAGTCTTATCCAAATCATTCATATTGAAGTTTAGGATAAACTGACTGAAACTATCCGGCAACGATTGCAGAATGAGATCAGTTGCAAGTTCTTTCTCAAGAGGGAATCCTAACCTTTCAAGGTTTCCCACATACCCAATCATCTTGAGCACATGAGGACCTACCGGAGATCCCTCACTTAACTTGCATTGAAAAAGGGATTTTGAAACTTCGAACCTCTCATGACGGGCTTGCTCCGCATATAGAGTTTTCAAGTGTTCGATCATTTCAACAGCATTCATGTTTTCATGTTGCTTTTGTAGCTCAGAATTCATGGTAGCCAACATGAGGCAAGCAGCCTCATTAGCATCTTCAACATGCTTCTTGTAAGCGTCCCTTTCAGCCTTAGGAGCATTATTAGCAGGCTCCTCTTCAGGAACAGGTTCCTCTAAGGCATACAGCTTATTATCATGCTTGAGGACAATCCTCAGATTACGGTGCCAATCAAGAAAATTTGAACCATTCAATTTCTCTTTGTCAAGGATTGATCGCAAAATGTTGTTTGATGTGTTTGATGACATGGTTATCTACATAAAGAGGTGAAAATATAAGTATCATTTAATTTAATTAGGTCTTTAATTAAATATGCTCCCACTATTTTACTCAAAACAAATGACCCTCATCATTTGATTCGGAAAATCCCGTTGGAAGATTTTCTAGTGGTTCAAGATCCATATTTCACTTTGTCTTAAGTCCGCGGTGGGCGGATTACACAAGACTTAGTTATTTAGGTAGGAACTCCTTCCAATTGTATCTTATACAATTCTTGAATATATCAATTGGGTGAATAACTCCTTATTCTAACTCATCTTATGAATTATTCCCAACCATTGCTTCTTAAACTCATATAATCTCATTATATTTGTTAAGTTAAGTTTGACCCTTACTTTAGAAGTTGGATATTACAATTATCCCATCGCACCTTACCAATATAGAGTATGCACTTCGCGGTGGGCGAACCTACATAGTTCGATACTAGTCTTGATGAGTTCTAAAGCTTGGAAAGCGTAAACTTAATATTCACATATTTTATTATTAAAGAGAATGCACTCCGCGGTGGGCGAACCTACATATTCTTTATTAATCTCTTATGTGTCTCTTGAGGGATATTTAATTAATTTGATCTCACCGGCTTGTTTAACATATTAAACGCTCTCACATGCATCAATATACATACATACAATAATATAGAATGATATGATTATGGCCTCCTAACGCAAGTGTCCTCTCAAGCCAATGAGAGAACCCTAAACTAGCCTAACGATGATCTACTTCCCCAAGCATCATCTTCATGGCTATCCTTCTTTGCTTCCTCTTGTAATTCTATTACAATGTTACATCAAAGAATACTCGTTTTACATACGAGGGAGTAAGATGAGAAAAGAAGTTACATCAAGAAATTCAGAGAGAGGCACGACACGCAGGCCGTATTTAAATTCCCAAATTAAAACAAAAGGAGTAAACTAAGGCCATAATCGATCATCACAAATCATAACAATAAACACATATTTTATTATTATCATTATCAGTTAAGTCCTGTAGATTAATAAAAATTAAAATTTTGGCGAACGATCAAAATTCAACGATGCTAGCCGCGCCATAGCGCAGCCTGCCTCGCGCCATAGCGCAGGTCTCTCGGGTCTCTGCGCCATAGCGCAGCTTGCCTCGCGCCATAGCGCAGGTCTCTCGGGTCTCTGCGCCATAGCGCAGCATACCGGCACCATAGCGCAGGCACGCAGCCAGCCCTTTTGACAGCACAACCCTTGTGTTGTCGCAAATCCTAATGCAATAATTTCATGCCGTCAAAACTTATCATGACCGAAATTCAATATGATTGATTAACATGTCATTGCTTCACCATACTAATGTCGGATTCCAAAGCAATTGAACATGAATCAATTCAATATCAAATAACTTTCATAATTATGTTTTAATGAACGAAATTATGAACGATGTATCAAATACATCGCTTTGCATCACGATCACTTATATCACATATAAGTCTTGATCATTCTTATTTGTATAAACTTATGACGATTAACATATCGCTGCTTCACCATACAATTGTCGGATTCCGAAGCCGTTTCAATGTCAACCATCAATTTTTACACAAATAGATGCCAAATTTTAATTACTCGATTTTAATCTTTATTAGGTGTTTTAATCAAATTAAAACAAAATTCATGAAATAAACAATCATCAAATCATGGATTCGTAAGTGGCTCTGATACCACTGAAGGAAAATTGTGATTGAAAAGCAGCGGAATATAAAAATTTTCCTTTAATGATCCTTACGAATGAGCATGAGTTTGTGTTTAGGATTTTACCTCTTGTTGAAAATCCTCTTTCTTTTCTTTCACGAACGGTGGCTGATCAACACTTGAATCACGAACCGGATTGATCACGAGCGTTGATGACGAAGAACAACGCCTCTAGTAGTCCACACAAACAGCAACCTTCAAAAGAGTGCTAGCTCAAAGAGATGAAGGCCTTTTGTGAGTGGAGGCAAGAAATAAGGATTAGGGTTTTTCTTTTCTCAAGATTTTCTTAAGTGTATTTTTTCTCAATCACAAGGGTTCTATTTATAGAACCAATTGTCTTGTGCACCAAGACAATTACTTGTCATTGGGCTACAATCACACTAAAGCCCATTTAATTAAATAAGCTTAGTAGGAGCGCACCCCCATGTATCATGTACACATGAGTGCTCCCTCACCATAACAAATTATGAACCACTTATTTAATTACCATGATACCCTTATCATATTTCCATATTTCTCTGAGGTGCACCGTACCTTACGGTGTTCCAATCTCACACTAGATTGTTCTTATGTGTGTGACCCTTGTAGGTTTCCATAACGTTGGCAATTATATTAAATCCTTTATTTAACATAATAAACAATGAGCGGTATCTAGCAACACATCATTGCTACCCAAGTTATGAGAAATTAACATGTGATCAAAACATAACCTTTAGTGATAATATATGCATGTATAATTACCCCTTTGCCCTTTATGTCTATATTGAACACAAAGCATACTTGGTGTCATCTTTGTCCAGTTCAATATTGGGCCCATGACATTTATCCTGTTATGCAGGATTGGAAAATTCCATCTAGGTCACTACTGTCCCTCAGCATGCTTTGTGAAGTACCCATCAACTGCCTTTATGGTCATCCTGTTACGGACAACGTTAGATCAGCAACTAAGTACTTGACTCCACATCTAGGGTACAAAGTGGTTTCAGGTCTAAGGGCGGTTTACACCATTATCACCATGAGAGTAACTTATGACACTTTGCATAACTTTGCATGTAGTACTCTCATAACGGGTCAATCCGGTATAAATATTACTCCTAATATTTCTTATACCTATGTCAAGACTTGATAACTCCTTATCCCATGATCCATGAGATGCGATCATCAAACTATCTTTCATAATAGGCTTTATGCTTTAAGGTTATCCCTTTTCACCTTAAAGCTTGACTATGGATACTTTAGGAATAGCGTCCTTATGTTTAATGTAATCTCATGATTAAGTCACACTTAATATTAAACGGACTTTCTATTCTAGGGACTTCATTATTTTGAACGTTACAAACATAATAAAGAAGATGCCTTTGATTATTAATAAAAGAAACAATATATTATTAATAATTAATTCGATACAAGTACTAAAGTCATTGGCCTCTAGGGCTTACACCAACAAATCCTACTTTGGTACTTTTTATTTGTTCTTTTCTCTTTTATTCACAAAAATCCCAAAAAAAGTGTCTAATTAGGTAAGTTCTTATTTTATTTGAAAACAATCAAAAATTTGTTAAATATTTATCAAAAAAAAAGAAAAAGAAAAGGGATGCAACAGTGCATCTCTCCCCCACTCCCTTTCTTTTCTCCTTTATTTTTGTTTGTTTGTTTATTACTATTATTAAACAAAAAAAATTAAAAAGGAACAACAAGTCAGTAACAACATCAGGCTTCTTCTTTCCCAATGGCAACAAAGCATTACTGCTGCATCCCACTCTTCCTTTTCCCTATGAATCTTTGTCTTTCCTTTTTTCTCATTCTTTACTTCTTGTCTGCAAAGGACTTAATGAGTAACCACCTGTAGCGGGCTGGAAAATCACTTCCATTTTTCTTACAATGAAGTCGCCATCGACGTTTATTTATCCCGTGGGGGAAAGGAAAATATCGCGAAAACCTTGGTTTAGGTTCGGGAGTTGGTTATGCGAGAGGAAGGTGTTAGCACCCCTCGCATCCATCGTACTCGATGGGAACCGTTTAGGTGGTTTGGGGTTTGTTTGCGTAGGTTTGAATTAAATTGCCTTTTATTTCTTATCTAATCTCTACTTCGTTTCCAAATAAATTAAAAAAAAGGGTTTTTATTAGTTGAGTTTGACGGTTGTAGGAGCCCGCTCCTACGTATTCCCCGGTGCAATGGGAAACTCAAAACTCACGTAGTTCTGGTAAAAAAAGTTGTGTGGTTGGTTGATTTTAGTGGATAACGCTTATTTCGTATTCCGCTGACACAACGACGCTTGTATGCTCTATCTAATCAGAGGCTTAAGCTGTGTATGTGTCAGAGGAGTAGATAAAACGTGTATCCATTGAAAAAAGAATGTTGAATAACGGATGTTGCTTATTTCGCATTCCGCTGATACAACGACGCTTGTATGCTCTATCTAATCAGAGGCTTAAGCTGTGTATGTGTCAGAGGAATGGATAAAGCGTATATCCATGTTTTTTCTGAAAAGGAGTTTGAGTGAGTGGAGGTTAGTTTTAACGTTTGATTAGGATGAGGATGGTCCCAAGATCACGAGTCATACGTCAGGGATAAGAACCATCCGGGGTGCGAAAAGTCATACGTCAGATCAACCCCTTTTCATCCTTGTTTATTATAAAAATCTTAATTTAATTTGATTAAGAAAGTATTTCAAAAGGAAAAAGTCGAATGTTGGTTAATTTTAACGTTTTAGGATGAGAATGGTCCCAAGATCACGAGTCATACGTCAGGGATAAGAACCATCCGGGGTGTGAAAAGTCATACGTCAGATCAACCCCTTTTCATCCTTGTTTATTATAAAAATCTTAATTTAATCAATAGTGAGGATAATCCCAAGATCACGAGTCATACGTCAGGGATAGGGATTATCCGGGTGTGAAAAGTCATACGTCAGATCAACCCTTTTTCACTATGTTTATTATGAAATGAAATCTCAAATTTAAACCAAACAGTTCAAGAATAGAAGAAAGATGAGAAGTATAGAAGTTCAAGATGATGGTAACCAATTAAGGACAAAATGCATGAAACATTAAATAATGAATGCAAATACTTGAACAAGAATGAGATATGATGTATAATTAAATAAAAATGCATAAACTAAAGTAGCGTACAATGAATTAAATAACATAAACATGCTAAATTAAATCAAAGTAAATGAGATGAGTTAGAATGAATTGAAATAAAGCTAAAGAGCTGAAGACAAGCATGAGGAATAAAAATAAGCAATTAATCATAATTAAGCACTTAAGTAAATAAGCTAAAAAGCTAAAAAAGGTGGTTAAACAACAAGCTAAGGGAAGCATGAACATAATCTGAAATCAAACAAGATTTAAGCAAAGAAAAATGGTCCAGTAAGCTAAAACAGCTCAAGTACCAAATAAGTGCTTATGAAAATAAGCTAAAAAGTGATTAATTAAGCTAAAAAGCTAAACAATAAGCTAAAAAGCTAAAATAAACAACTCAAACATGGAGAGAAAAATTTAAGCATAGCAAAGTGACTAAAATAGCTTAAATAAGCTATTAGTCACTTAAGTGCTTTTGGAAATAAGCTAAAAATCAATTAAAATCATAAACAGGGGGAGGGTACAAATAAAGAAGAGAAGTAAACAAAAGGGGGTGTGAATAGCGCTTCTGGGCCTGAAGGCCCAGCCCGTGCGCGGAGTCAACAAAAAAACGAAGGTCAACATAAAAAGATCTGGTGCAACGCAGCCTTGCAGCTCTGGGTGCACCTTGGGTTCTGATCCGTTGGATCTACTGACCAGGAGGTCAACCCAAATCCAACGCGTATGAACCAACAATGATCCAACGCGCCGGATTCATCCTCGCAATCTAACGGTGGAAAAAAAACGGAATAAAAATAGATAAATAACAACCTCTGATGATCCGGTGCAGCACAAGAGCGCGCGCCATCATCATCGTCACCGTCAGATCTCATTTAAATGAGATCTGACGGTTGTGTTTTAAACATAAGATCAACGCACAAGATTAAAACAAGAAATCAAACGGCCAGAATTCAAACGCAGGGAAGAAGAAGATACACGGTGAGGTTGTCTTCTCCGGTGACCCTGGCCTCGCCGGCGACGGCGCCGGTCACCGGAGTTCATCCAAACCTCCACGAAACCTACCAAACTTTACATGGTTTTGTTCGTTTTTTCACAAGGAATTCAAATATGGAAATAGTTTTTACTGATTCCTCACAGAAAATGAAAAACGACGAAGGGAAGGTTTGAGAGTAAAAACGCAAAGTTGCGATACAGGCAAAATTGAGATAAACCAGCTATGGGAAAAGCTTCAGAGTGCCTAGAGAAGATGAATGGTGTAGAAAACTACCTGAATAGATCTCTGAACACCACGATTTGAGCTTGCTTTTCTCCTGGCCGCCGTGGCTCTTCTCAGGTACGATTCCTTCACCTTTTTGCGTGGAAAATGAAGGGTTCTTGCTCCTGGAACTCGGATGAAGGTGTTTTGATGGATAAGTTATGAGCTTGAGGTGAGATTGTGAGGTTTGAAATTTTAAGAATGGAAGAAAAAATGGAGTGTTTTCTCTTACTGTAGCAGCGCCGTTTTTGAGTGTTCTTGGCTAACCTAGGGCTCTGAAAACAATGCTTCTATTTATAGGGTGGAATTAGGTTAGAAAAGTAGTGATTTGTGAGAGTTAGTGAGGGTAAAATGGAATTTTTGTTCTTGAGATATTTTGTACTATTTTTTGTGATTTTTGGGTACTAATGGTGAGGTGTCATGCAAGAAGGGGATAGAACCTTCTATTCCCTTGATGAGGTGTGCCAATGATTGGGACAATTTTGTTCTCCTTTTGATTTTCTTTTTGGGAATAAAACAAATTAAAATAATATATGAAAATAAAATAAATATGTCAAGAAATAAAAATATGCATGATGAAATGTGATTATGTAATAGGTTTATGGATTAGAAATGAAAGAAAAAGAATTGAAATTTGATGCTTAAAAAAGTTTCTTGAAATGCAAGTAACTAATTAAAAAAAAATAAATAAAGAAAATGTGAGGGCAAAATGGTAAAATTTTGTCTCTTATGATAATGCTAAGCCATAATCATGCAAGAAGAAATAGTTCCATGTGTTTTTGTGTCAACATTGATTTTTAAATTGAAAAAAAAGTTTTGTTGACTTATTTAGTCAAAGTGTTGACTTTTGGTCAAACTGTTGACTTTTTTGATCAAAATGTTGACTTTCTTGACTTATGCAAAAATGAGAGAGGTTATGGGTCAAAATTGGAACAAAAAATGCATGAGGGGCAAAAATGGAAATAAAAAAGTGTGGGGCAAAATTAGGGTATGACAGCTGCCCCTATTTAATTAGCTTGGACCGTAAGAATGCGAATAACCTCGGTATTCGTATTCTTTCGGTAAAAGATAATTAAATACAGAATGCCCTAATTTTGCGGCATGAATGATGATAGGAGAGAATAAACCTGCCCGGTATCTTCGATATCCTTATCTCCGGATTCTGTACCTGAAGGAACTAACGCCTAAACCAGGAGTTGTACGTCCTTGAGACAAACAAATGTAACACCTCGGTGTTGCACTTTGAAGAGAAATCACCACCCTCGGGCCTACGGATTCCACTGAATATCCTTCTCTCAGGATTCTGTATTTGAAGGAACTAACGCCTAAACCAGGAGTTGTACGTCCTTGAGAAAAATAAATGTAACACCTCGGTGTTGCACTTGAAGAGAAATCACCACCCTCGGGCCTACGGATTCCGCTGAATATCCTTCTCTCAGGATTCTGTATCTGAAGGAACTAACGCCTAAACCAGGAGTTGTACGTCCTTGAGAAAAATAAATGTAACACCTCGGTGTTGCACTTGAAGAGAAATCACCACCCTCGGGCCTACGGATTCCGCTGAATATCCTTCTCTCAGGATTCTGTATCTGAAGGAACTAACGCCTAAACCAGGAGTTGCACGTCCTTGAGAAAAATAAATGTAACACCTCGGTGTTGCACTTGAAGAGAAATCACCACCCTCGGGCCTACGGATTCCGCTGAATATCCTTCTCTCAGGATTCTGTATCTGAAGGAAACTAACGCCTAAACCAGGAGTTGTACGTCCTTGAGACAAACAAATGTAACACCTCGGTGTTGCACTTGAAGAGAAATCACCACCCTCGGGCCTACGGATTCCGCTGAATATCCTTCTCTCAGGATTCTGTATCTGAAGGAACTAACGCCTAAACCAGGAGTTGTACGTCCTTGAGACAAACAAATGTAACACCTCGGTGTTGCACTTTGAAGAGAAATCACCACCCTCGGGCCTACGGATTCCGCTGAATATCCTTCTCTCAGGATTCTGTATCTGAAGGAAACTAACGCCTAAACCAGGAGTTGTACGTCCTTGAGACAAACAAATGTAACACCTCGGTGTTGCACTTGAAGAGAAATCACCACCCTCGGGCCTACGGATTCCACTGAATATCCTTCTCTCAGGATTCTGTATTTGAAGGAACTAACGCCTAAACCAGGAGTTGTACGTCCTTGAGAAAAATAAATGTAACACCTCGGTGTTGCACTTGAAGAGAAATCACCACCCTCGGGCCTACGGATTCCGCTGAATATCCTTCTCTCAGGATTCTGTATCTGAAGGAAACTAACGCCTAAACCAGGAGTTGTACGTCCTTGAGACAAACAAATGTAACACCTCGGTGTTGCACTTGAAGAGAAATCACCACCCTCGGGCCTACGGATTCCGCTGAATATCCTTCTCTCAGGATTCTGTAGGATTGCCTTTCCTATTGGGGATGGGCAAACTGTTGTGATCATTTTGTAACAGAATTCCTCCAGAGTTTGCAATTCACTGGGGAGGAGACTTTTAGTTGATCTGCTGGATGAATAATGTACCCATCACTTTGTTGGAGAAAAATCAAACTGCCTCTTTCGATAACTGAGTGACCAAACCCTGCTATTCCTTGAATAGGAATATTTAAATCTGCTTTTGCCTATGCATGTTTGCAATGAATGCTTGTCAATTACCTAAAAATGCAAGACTAATGCAGTGTTTAATTATGCTCATGATTTGACATACGGTTTTTGAATGTTTATTTATGAATGCATGGTGATGCATGAATGTATATGCATGGATGCATGAAGTCGCATGGAATGGGGTTCCATCTCAACATCGAGACATCAGATGTTCCTTCCTTGGAGAGAGGGATCCCAGTTGGGTGTTGTACACCAACATTCTTCATTTGTGTGGGCGAGGCCACTTGCCTAATCAGCTCAGAACGCTGGGTCAGTCTGTTGCATGTTATCAAGGTGAGCACCTTACTGTATGCTGTTGATTTTCTTTAATCTTTCTTATTTCAAAATATTTTTGCTTGATTTTCAAAAATGCTTTTTTCTTTTTACTTTTTTTTCAAAGTTTTAACATTTGTTTATCAGAAAAATAAAAGTATGAAATGTGCAAGAAGATAAAGAGAGACACAATGAGTAAAAAAATGAGAATTTTATTGATAGCACAAAACGTGCGGAGTTTCTACAACGGAAGCAAGTCCCTCAAAGAGGTGACCGCATAATTGAGCTAAGATAAATGGCAATGAAAATAAACGAATTCTATGGAAACATAACAATGCCATCCTTCTCCATGATTTCAATCTTCAAATCATCTTGTTGTTGAGTGCGAAGTCTCAGATCTTTCTGAAATTTGCCCCGTGCTCACTTTGCTTTCGCAGTCTCATGCCTTCTTTTATTTGCTTCCCTAACTTTTGCCTGGATTGTTCAGTGTGAGCTACTGATCCACCGGGATACCCATTTTTGCCTAAGCCGCCCTTTCGGGTTTTCAACTTAGCGGGTTCTATTTTCCTTTTTTGATGTCCCTAATTTTTGCCTGGACCGCCTTTTCAGGTTTTCAGTCCACCGGGACGCTCTCTATTGCCTAAGCCGCCCTTTCGGGTTTTCAACTTAGCGAGCTTTTATTTATTTTTCTTTTCTTTAGGCATAGTATTTTTTGACTGCATCTGAGTTCACGGGGAGTGGAAACTCTTCACCATCCATTGTAGCTAGTATCAAGGCTCCACCTGAGAAGGTCTTCTTCACTATATATGGTCCTTCGTAATTGGGAGTCCACTTTCCACGGACGTCTTTGTGAATTGGCAATATAGCCTTTAACACCAAGTCCCCTTCCCTGAATTGTCTTGGGCGAACTTTCTTATCAAATGCTCTCTTGAGTCTTTGCTGATACAACTGGCCGTGACACAAGGCTGTCATCCTTTTTTCCTCAATGAGATTGAGTTGATCAAACCGGGATCGGACCCATTCCGCTTCTTCTAGCTTAGTTTCCATCAGAACTCTTAATGAGGGGATCTCCACCTCCACCGGTAGTACTGCTTCCATACCGTATACAAGAGAGAAAGGAGTTGCCCCAGTCGAGGTGCGAACTGCCGTCCTGTATCCGTGGAGTGCAAATGGGAGCATCTCATGCCAGTCTTTGTATGTCTTCACCATTTTCTGTAGAATTTTCTTGATGTTTTTATTTGCTGTTTCTACAGCGCCATTCATCTTGGGTCTATATGGTGAGGAGTTATGGTGCTCAATCTTGAAATTTTTGCACAACTCTCTCATGGTCTGATTGTTCAAGTTGCTACCAATATCAGTGATGATCTTGTTGGGGACCCCATAACGGCAAATTATTTCTTTCTTGATGAACTGAGCCACCACTTGTCTTGTGACGTTGGCGTATGATGCCGCTTCGACCCACTTGGTGAAGTAATCAATAGCCACTAAGATGAAACGATGTCCATTGGATGCTTTTGGTTCAATCATACCAATCATGTCTATGCCCCACATGGAGAATGGCCACGGTGATGTTAAAACATTCAGAGGGGTGGGAGAGACACGTATCCTGTCAGCATAAATCTAGCATTTATGGCATTTCCTGACATGGTTCAAACAGTCTGTTTCCATGGTCAGCCAATAGTACCCGGCCCGAAGAATCTTTCTTGCCAAAGCGTGCCCATTCATGTGCGTGCCAAAGGACCCTTCATGGATTTCTTCAATGAGTGTATCAGCCTCTTTTCTATTCACACAGCGGAGGAGAACCAAATCATGGTTTCTTTTGTACAACAACTCCCCATCTAAGAAGAAACCAGATGTTAGCCTTCTAAGAGTTTTCTTGTCTCCATTAGATGCCCCCAAGGGATATTCTTGCCTTTGGAGAAAGTTCTTGATATCATAATACCATGGTTTCTCATCCTGCCCCATTTCGGTAGCCAAGCAATATGCCGGTGCCTCACGACGGTTGAGTTCAATCAAAGGCACATGATTAGGCCAAGTGACCTTGTACATGGATGAGAGAGTGGCCAAAGCATCAGCCAACTGATTTTCTTCTCTTGGGATGTGATGGAAAGTGATCTCATCAAAATACTCTGCCAATTTCAAGACATGATCCTTGTACGGGATTAAGTTGGGATGACGAGTTTCCCACTCTCCGCGGACTTGATAAATGACGAGTGCAGAATCTCCATACACTTCTAGGATTTTGATTCTCAAATTGATTGCTCCCTCTAGACCCATGATACATGCCTCATACTCTGCGATATTGTTGGTGCAGTCAAACAATAGTCTTGCCGTAAGAGGTGTGTAGGTATCTTTAGGAGATATGATAACTGCCCCTACACCATGTCCCAAAGCATTTGAAGCACCGTCAAACACAAGCTTCCATCGGGATCCCGGCTCGGGTCCCTCATTCTCATCCATGGGAGGTTTCTCACTCACAGCCATGATGTCCTCATCTGGAAAGTCAAAACGCACAGGCTGGTAGTCTTCTAAGGGTTGGTGTGCCAAGTGTTCTGCTAGCACACTACCTTTGATGGCCTTTTGAGATACATACTGAATATCATGCTCAGACAACAACATCTGCCAACGGGCGATTCTTCCACTTAAAGCAGGCTTCTCAAAGATATACTTGATGGGGTCCATTTTGGAAATCAGCATGGTAGTGTGACAGATCATATATTGTCTCAACCGACGAGCTGCCCATGTCAAAGCACAACAAGTTTTCTCGAGGAGTGAGTATCTGGTTTCACAGCTGGTAAACTTCTTGCTCAAGTAGTACACTGCGTGTTCTTTTCTACCAGTTTCATCCTGCTGACCCAATACGCAGCCCATGGATTCCTCAAGCACATGTAGGTATAGGATAAGAGGCCTTCCCGCAACTGGGGGTATTAAAATTGGTGGCTCTTGCAAGTACTGCTTGATCTTATCAAATGCCCCTTGGCAATCTTCGTTCCATTCAATGGCTTGATCCTTTCTTAATAGTTGGAAGATTGGTTCACAAGTTGCCGTAAGATGAGAGATGAACCTGGAGATGTAATTCAGTCTGCCTAGAAATCCTCGAACTTCTTTTTCTGTCTTTGGTGCGGGCATGTTCTGGATTGCTTTGACTTTATCAGGATCCACTTCAATTCCCTTTTGACTGACGATGAAACCTAGCAGCTTTCCTGACTTGACGCCAAAGGTGCATTTGTTAGGATTCAAACGCAGTTGATACTTCCTCAATCTCTCAAATAATTTCTGGAGATGTACAAGGTGCTCTTCTTCAGATGAGGACTTAGCGATCATGTCATCCACATACACTTCAATTTCCTTGTGCATCATGTCATGAAACAAAGTGACCATAGCCCGCTGATATGTTGCTCCGGCATTTTTCAATCCAAAAGGCATAACCTTGTAGCAGAAAGTGCCCCATGGTGTTATGAAGGTTGTTTTCTCCATGTCTTCGGGCGCCATTTTAATCTGATTATAACCTGAGAATCCATCCATGAAGGAGAAGACTGGGAATCGAGCAGTATTATCCACTAACACGTCAATGTGAGGAAGTGGAAAATCATCTTTTGGGCTTGCTCTATTCAAATCCCGGTAGTCTACACACATTCGAACCTTTCCATCCTTCTTTGGCACTGGCACGATGTTAGCAATCCATTCGGGGTACTTGGCCACTGCAAGGAATCCCGCATCAAACTGTTTCTTGACTTCCTCTTGAATCTTGAGAGCCATGTCCGGCCTAGTTCTTCTCAACTTTTGCTTGACCGGTGCACATTCGGGCTTGAGCGGAAGCTTGTGTTCAACTATGCTTGTGTCTAAACCCGGCATATCCTGGTATGACCATGCAAAGACATCCACATACTCTCTGAGCAGCTCGACCAATCCCTCTTTCACCTCTGACTGCAGGGTCGCACCTATCTTGACTTCCTTTTTGTCCTCTTCATTCCCCAGATTGATCACATCCACTGGTTCCTGATGAGGTTGAATCATTCTCTGTTCTTGATCCAATAGCCGTGCCAACTCTGCTGGGAGTTCATAATCTTCCTCTTCATCCTCTTCAGCAAGATTGATCGGGAGTTCGGAATCATGAAGATTTACGGCATTGTTATGGTCCAGAGATTCATTTCTGCATGATGTATATTTTTTGATTTTTAGATGAATGCAAAAGGTGGTCATGATATGCAAGAAGTTATTGCCATTTTTATTGTTTTTATCTTTTTAAAACTGAAAAAATAAAGAATAAAAAGAGACAAAATATGCACATAAAACTTTCATTTCATTGATAACCATTTGTTAAAAACAAAGATAAGCCCTTACAAGTTCATCCACATGCCTCGGGCGCGGCAAGGGGAATTTTGAAAATAAAGGAAAATTACTTTGAAATAATAAAAACTTTGGGAATCTCAACAGCCTTCCAGTTTGATAGAACGGTGCTTGCAGGGCATTGGTTCACCCAATTGTAGCTTCCTTGACTGGCCTTTTCCTCATTCTCTAGCATGTTGATTTGTTCAGCTGACCTGAGCCCAGCGCTCACAAAAACCTCTTCAAGGGGAGTAGTATAGTCGAAAATCTTCTGTTTTCCCTTTGATGGCTGATAACCCACACCTAGCAAATCTTTCTTCTCATGGGGATATATCAGTTGCCCCCACCCTTTAAGAGCGCCTTCCTCCATGGCTTTCTTCAAATCCTTCCAAGATGTGATGGAGGCCCTTGGCTTCTGATCCGCCTGAGAAGGGGTAGCAATCTTCAAAGTCTTAAACTGTGCGGTTAGCACGTCTTCCTCTTCTTGGTCTACCACAGTGACGGTGGCAATTTCAAGAGCCTGGAATTGGGTTTCAAGTACCCCCTCTTCCGTTTCAATATACCTGAACGAAGACAAGTGGCTCACTAAAGCATCTTCTTCCCCCGAGACAATTACCAATTTGTCGTCAACTATGAACTTGAGTTTTTGGTGCAAAGTTGATGTTACAGCACCGGCAGCGTGAATCCACGGACGCCCCAACAAGCAACTGTAGGAAGGATTTATGTCCATGACCTGAAAAGAGATGTTGAATAAATGCGGCCCGATTACCATTGGCAATTCAATTTCCCCAATAACCTCTCTCTGTGATCCGTCAAAGGCTTTGACGATCATACTGCTAGGCTTGAGAACCGGTCCAACAAGAGATAACTTCAACAAAGTTGATTTGGGCATGACATTGAGGGAGGAACCCGTGTCCACTAACACCCTTGCAATAGTGTTATCTTGACACTTCATGGAAATGTGGAGAGCTTTGTTATGTGCATGCCCCTCAACTGGCAATTCTGCGTCTAAAAATCCTAGACAACGGCTTTCGGTTATATTATTGCACACCCCATCAAACTGGGCAACCGTAATATCCTGATCCACATGGGCCTTTTGCAGAAGTTTCAATAAAGCATTCCTATGTGCCTCCGAACTCATCAACAGGGAGAGCATAGAAATCTTTGACGGAGTTTGACCGAGCTGATCTACCACTCGATAGTCGCTTCTTTTGATTATCTTGAGGAACTCATCGGAATCACTCTGAGGGGTTGTTTCTTTGGGTGCTCCCCTCTCAAGAGTCTTGCTTAAGACATTCTCATTGACCGTTGTAACTGGCCCTCTTGCACTGTCCTGCACTGGTTTCTGAGCAAACACCCTGCCACTCCGAGTCATACCCCCGGTCCCATCAATGCTAACTACTACCGGTTCTGGCGGAGTCACAGGCTTCCCTTGTATTGAAGCTGATGTATTGTATATCCAAGGTATAGTTTTAGTACTGGTAAAAGGAAATGGTGCTGGCGTCTGAATCACCAATGGCTGCAACTTTTCCTCGGCTCTTTGATAGATTATCTCTATTGGCTTCATGAACTTCTCATGCTCATGTGGTTCCATCATAGCCACCATACCCTTTCTTTGGGAATAACCAATTTGTACCAACCCTTGGTCCATTAACTCCTGAAGACATTCCTTCATCCTTGCGCAATGATTTGGATTCTCTTCACATTCTATGCAATCTGCATGCATGCTTGAGAATTGGTCAAAGCTGAGCAAAATCTCCTTTACTACACTCAAAGGGGTTCGTATATTCGACACATCCTTAATCAAACCTTCGGCGCCCTCAATCATGTTGACTCCTACCCCTGAGTGGTTGGGCAGAGGGTTTCCCTTGACATTGGGACCCGCTTCCTTGAATGACAACAACTTTTGATCGATCAATCTTTGTACTTCATACTTGAAAGCTTTACAACTTTCAATAGTATGACCCTCCGCCCCAGAGTGGTATTCACAGGTGGCACCTTGTTTGTACCATGCAGGGAAAGGTGGGGTTATCTGTTTCAAGGTTTTGAGCGTCACCATTTTACTGTGGACAAGATATGGCAGCAACTCTTTGTATGACACCGGAATGGGATCAAACACTTTTCTTGCTTGTTGTTGAGGTGGAGAAGCTTGTTGTGGCTGTGGTTGATACGGATAACCTTGCGGTGGTGGTGTATACTGGGGCATCTGATATTGTTGCTGTTGTTGCTGAGCCGGAGCTGCATAAGGAACATATTGAACTGGCATCACCGACTGGCGGTGAGCCACAGCGTTGGTATTCCCTTCCTTCTTCTTCACAAAGTTATTGACTGGCTTCTTTGCATTATTTGGTGAGCTAGTGCCGGCTTGGATCTTGCCGGTCCTGACACCGCTTTCAATCCTTTCACCGATTCTGACCAGATCAGAGAAACCTGAGGACACACTGCCAATCATCCTTTCGAAATAAACCCCTTGTAAAGTGTTGGTAAACATATCCACCAATTCCGTCTCTAAAAGTGGCGGACGAACCTGCGATGCTAACTCTCTCCACCTTTGGGCATAAACTTTGAACGACTCTCCTTCCTTCTGAGTCATGTTTTGTAACTGGGTACGATTAGGAGCCATATCCAGGTTATACTGATACTGTTTGATGAAAGCATTAGCCAAATCCTTCCACGATCGGATGTGATTGCCCTCTAACTGCATGTACCAGCTTAAAGATGCCCCTGCCAAACTGTCTTGAAAGCAATGTATCATCAGTTTGTCATTGTTGGCATAAGACGCCATCTTTCTGCTATACATCACGAGATGATTCCTAGGGCAGCTCAAACCTTTATATTTCTCAAATTCAGGCACCTTGAACTTAGCCGGGATTACCAAGTCAGGTACAAGACACATATCGGAAAAGTCCAAGGAGTCACTCCCTCCTTCCATCGTCTTCAAACGATCCTCAATAGCCTTGAATTTCAGTTTTGCCTCCTCCAACTGAGGAATAGTTCCATCAAACTTTGACCCACTGTTCTGAGCATCTGAGCTATGGTACACATCATGAGGATCCTCCTGAACCTGCTGAACAATGGTAGGTTGGGGCTGAGTTGGGGTTGCCCCGGCTGGAATTCCTGAGTTGTTGATAGGAGGAGGAACTGAAGTAGCCCCGTCCCCAAGAGGTACATACCCCGGTGGGGTATAACCCGGAGGTAAACCGTACACAGGCCACACCATGCTGGCCGGTTCATTTGTTGCTGTTTCTGTATTTGCTGCCGGAGCTGGCGGCCAACATTTCCAACACACGATCCATTTTCGCTGCCAACTGGGAAACCTCCCCCTTTAGTTCACCGTGTTGTTCTTGCCAATTCTCCATTACCAGACTGGAAGCACTTCTTGTCCAATGTAAGTGTCGAGGATAACGCTGTTGAGATGGGAGAACGGTAATGAGATGATGCCCTTTTTTATTATGTATGTGAATGCAAATGCATGTAAAGTTTATACTTTCATTTTTATTTGTTATATTTGGTTTTCAGGGAATCACAAATGTGCAATTAATGTAAACAACGCGGGATATAATCAAAAGATTCAACATTTCATTCAAATTTTAAAACCAATTCATTACATAATTACTAAAAAAGCAAAGTTACCAAGATTCAAAACCCCAAAGGTTCATTACATAAAATCCTAGATACAAACTAAAGTCCCTTTTTGGCTTTCTTGACAACATTCTTGTACGCCGTTACCACTGCTCGGCAATAACACACGAACTCTTTGACCGCTCCTGAGACATTAAGAAAGGGGACCTCCGCCTCGGCCATCCTCAGCATCCTAGGCATCTCATCCAACACTGAAGTAGACACCAGTAGCATCTTGCGGAAAGCTTCCTTCCATCTGGCCATCTCCTGTAGGGACATTTCAATAACCGTCTTGTGGTACTTCAAATCCTTCTCTAGATGCTCGATTTGCTCCGCCACTTGGGTCATTTGGTCCTCGTGAGCTCTCATGATTTGAGCTAGACTCTCTTCATATCTTTGCATGGACTCTTTATCCTTCCGCCTCTCTTGAGAATGAAGTTTTTCTTTCTTTTGTAGCTCCAACTCTTTCTCTTGTTGAAGCTTCTTGAACTCTTGTTGGACTTTCTTCAACTCTTGAGTCTTCTCCTCAAACTTTTTCTTCCAATCCCCCTGGGCGATCATGGCCTTGTTCCCTGTGGCATACATTTCATCATTGGAACGCTTCAAGCTCTTGATATCCTCTTTCAATGCCTTGATGCTCAAATTGGAACTTGCAAGACCATCCTTGTACTTCTCTTCCCTTTCTTGGGCTTCTTTTACTTTCTTTTTGCACCCTTGCATCTCTTCATCCTTCGCATCCCTTTCTCTTTTGAAACTCTTCGCTTCTCCTTGGATGCTAAAGCACTTGAATTGCAACTCTTCATTCTCTTTCTTAAGTTGCGCAATTTGGTTTCTCAAAGCATCCGCTTCTTCCTTTGAGATAGTGATGATGGGCTCAGGCTCTTCAACTACCTCAGGGACCACAGAACTGAAAGGGAGTTGGATGCGGAGGATACGATCCTTCACCCATTGGGTATAGGCTTCTCTAGCCAAGCCGTTCTTTCTTTTTACCACAGACTTCTCAACCTTGAGCCAAGCCTTCTTGATCCTACCCCAAAGCTCTAAGTCTACCATATCCTTCTTGAGGACGAAAGGTGTCAAAGTGATTTCAGAAGGAGCATCCACCATGGGGTAACCTAACTGGCGAAGAGAAAGGACCGGGTTATAGTTAATACACCCTTGAGTTCCAACCAGAGGTACATTTGGGAAGTCCCCACACTTGAGGAGTACCTTGGAAGATTCTACATGAGGAGAGTACCATCGGATATCCTTCTCGGTAAGGGAATTCAATCTTTCTGACCACTTAAGACTTTCATTATCGACCAAAGGCCCCTTGTCGGGCAAATGAGACATCAACCATTTTTGGACCAAAGGAGCATAACATGAGATTTGTCCTCCTCTTCTTGTGCCGTTCCGATCATGAAGGGAGTAGAGGAAATCACCCAAAAGCGTAGGAGCAGGATTCTTAGTCAAGAACACCCCAATAGCAGTGATATCAATGAAGTCCTTCACATTAGGAAAAAGTACCAGACCATAGATCAACAAGGCAAGAATAGCGTTGTAGGCTTTCCAATTTCCCTTTTCCAACACAAACTGAGCTTTGTCCTCTAAAGCCTTCCTTGCAAACCCTTGAACACCCGTCTTGAGAACTTGGAAAGACATAGAATCTTGGTCTTCAAGTTGTAGAGCTAAAGCTACGTCCTCCGGAGTCGGGATCTCTCTCAAATAACACGGCCCCTTATCCTTCTTAAGACCCAAAATACTATCAAACTCCTCTATAGTGGGGAAGAGCTGGAAGTCACGGAAAGTGAAGCAACGAAGTGGAGAATCATAAAACTGAGCCAAAGTACCCAAAGCCGTAGTATCAAGCTGGACGTGTAGAAGATCAATGATGGCACCATAGTTAGACTGGAAGTTGCTTCTACGAATGGATGTCAATCTAGATTCCATAGCTATAAGTCTGTCAACCTTTGGGATCTTGAAACTGTAACTGTAAGTACCTCTTGTTTCCATATCCCTCATGTTTACAAAACAAAGTTTTCTTGATTCCCTGAAAACCAGATATGTATTTTTTTTTGTATGAGTTTTTTTTGTAAATGAATGCATGAATGCATGGATGCATGTATGCATGATACTTTGCAGCATAGTCTGTCTCGTCGAAGCAAAGGTTTAATTTATTTCTGCGGTCAAAAGGCTCAAAGTTACCTGCAACCCATCCCTCTCACATGTTGTTCTAGGTTTATCATGGTTGAATCACAGATTACCTCTTTGGAAACGATGCCATTATTGCACGGCAAACGCGTCCAAAGAGGAATCTTTCGGGTTCTAAACAGAGGTCCCTAATAACAAGGTTTGGTTCTAGACCGGTTTACAAAAGGTCCCTAGGGTCACGGACTCTCCAAGAAAACACTGGCGCTAGCGAGACATACGTCAGGACGGCCAACATTTTCAAAAGAATCTACCCTAGGCGAGGTGATTATGCCAGCGCTCACGAGTCATACGTCAGGGAGGCCAGCATAAATACCCCTAGCTTAACTTAAGTTTTCCTCAAGCTCGGGTATAGAGCTTCACACAGTATCCACGCCACAAGGGCAAAAGAAAAATAAAAGAAGGAGTAGAAGAAGAGAAACAGCCAATCCAAGCAGATATAATTGACAGAAAAATAAAAGATAAAGGCAAGATATTGCAAACCTGGAAAAGCAAACAAACAAACCAACTAAACTGGGCTTAACTCTCTATATTCCCCAGTGAAGTCGCCAGCTGTGGCGGGCTGGAAAATCACTTCCATTTTTCTTACAATGAAGTCGCCATCGACGTTTATTTATCCCGTGGGGGAAAGGAAAATATCGCGAAAACCTTGGTTTAGGTTCGGGAGTTGGTTATGCGAGAGGAAGGTGTTAGCACCCCTCGCATCCATCGTACTCGATGGGAACCGTTTAGGTGGTTTGGGGTTTGTTTGCGTAGGTTTGAATTAAATTGCCTTTTATTTCTTATCTAATCTCTACTTCGTTTCCAAATAAATTAAAAAAAAGGGTTTTTATTAGTTGAGTTTGACGGTTGTAGGAGCCCGCTCCTACGTATTCCCCGGTGCAATGGGAAACTCAAAACTCACGTAGTTCTGGTAAAAAAAGTTGTGTGGTTGGTTGATTTTAGTGGATAACGCTTATTTCGTATTCCGCTGACACAACGACGCTTGTATGCTCTATCTAATCAGAGGCTTAAGCTGTGTATGTGTCAGAGGAGTAGATAAAACGTGTATCCATTGAAAAAAGAATGTTGAATAACGGATGTTGCTTATTTCGCATTCCGCTGATACAACGACGCTTGTATGCTCTATCTAATCAGAGGCTTAAGCTGTGTATGTGTCAGAGGAATGGATAAAGCGTATATCCATGTTTTTTCTGAAAAGGAGTTTGAGTGAGTGGAGGTTAGTTTTAACGTTTGATTAGGATGAGGATGGTCCCAAGATCACGAGTCATACGTCAGGGATAAGAACCATCCGGGGTGCGAAAAGTCATACGTCAGATCAACCCCTTTTCATCCTTGTTTATTATAAAAATCTTAATTTAATTTGATTAAGAAAGTATTTCAAAAGGAAAAAGTCGAATGTTGGTTAATTTTAACGTTTTAGGATGAGAATGGTCCCAAGATCACGAGTCATACGTCAGGGATAAGAACCATCCGGGGTGTGAAAAGTCATACGTCAGATCAACCCCTTTTCATCCTTGTTTATTATAAAAATCTTAATTTAATCAATAGTGAGGATAATCCCAAGATCACGAGTCATACGTCAGGGATAGGGATTATCCGGGTGTGAAAAGTCATACGTCAGATCAACCCTTTTTCACTATGTTTATTATGAAAGGAAATCTCAAATTTAAACCAAACAGTTCAAGAATAGAAGAAAGATGAGAAGTATAGAAGTTCAAGATGATGGTAACCAATTAAGGACAAAATGCATGAAACATTAAATAATGAATGCAAATACTTGAACAAGAATGAGATATGATGTATAATTAAATAAAAATGCATAAACTAAAGTAGCGTACAATGAATTAAATAACATAAACATGCTAAATTAAATCAAAGTAAATGAGATGAGTTAGAATGAATTGAAATAAAGCTAAAGAGCTGAAGACAAGCATGAGGAATAAAAATAAGCAATTAATCATAATTAAGCACTTAAGTAAATAAGCTAAAAAGCTAAAAAAGGTGGTTAAACAACAAGCTAAGGGAAGCATGAACATAATCTGAAATCAAACAAGATTTAAGCAAAGAAAAATGGTCCAGTAAGCTAAAACAGCTCAAGTACCAAATAAGTGCTTATGAAAATAAGCTAAAAAGTGATTAATTAAGCTAAAAAGCTAAACAATAAGCTAAAAAGCTAAAATAAACAACTCAAACATGGAGAGAAAAATTTAAGCATAGCAAAGTGACTAAAATAGCTTAAATAAGCTATTAGTCACTTAAGTGCTTTTGGAAATAAGCTAAAAATCAATTAAAATCATAAACAGGGGGAGGGTACAAATAAAGAAGAGAAGTAAACAAAAGGGGGTGTGAATAGCGCTTCTGGGCCTGAAGGCCCAGCCCGTGCGCGGAGTCAACAAAAAAACGAAGGTCAACATAAAAAGATCTGGTGCAACGCAGCCTTGCAGCTCTGGGTGCACCTTGGGTTCTGATCCGTTGGATCTACTGACCAGGAGGTCAACCCAAATCCAACGCGTATGAACCAACAATGATCCAACGCGCCGGATTCATCCTCGCAATCTAACGGTGGAAAAAAAACGGAATAAAAATAGATAAATAACAACCTCTGATGATCCGGTGCAGCACAAGAGCGCGCGCCATCATCATCGTCACCGTCAGATCTCATTTAAATGAGATCTGACGGTTGTGTTTTAAACATAAGATCAACGCACAAGATTAAAACAAGAAATCAAACGGCCAGAATTCAAACGCATGGAAGAAGAAGATACACGGTGAGGTTGTCTTCTCCGGTGACCCTGGCCTCGCCGGCGACGGCGCCGGTCACCGGAGTTCATCCAAACCTCCACGAAACCTACCAAACTTTACATGGTTTTGTTCGTTTTTTCACAAGGAATTCAAATATGGAAATAGTTTTTACTGATTCCTCACAGAAAATGAAAAACGACGAAGGGAAGGTTTGAGAGTAAAAACGCAAAGTTGCGATACAGGCAAAATTGAGATAAACCAGCTATGGGAAAAGCTTCAGAGTGCCTAGAGAAGATGAATGGTGTAGAAAACTACCTGAATAGATCTCTGAACACCACGATTTGAGCTTGCTTTTCTCCTGGCCGCCGTGGCTCTTCTCAGGTACGATTCCTTCACCTTTTTGCGTGGAAAATGAAGGGTTCTTGCTCCTGGAACTCGGATGAAGGTGTTTTGATGGATAAGTTATGAGCTTGAGGTGAGATTGTGAGGTTTGAAATTTTAAGAATGGAAGAAAAAATGGAGTGTTTTCTCTTACTGTAGCAGCGCCGTTTTTGAGTGTTCTTGGCTAACCTAGGGCTCTGAAAACAATGCTTCTATTTATAGGGTGGAATTAGGTTAGAAAAGTAGTGATTTGTGAGAGTTAGTGAGGGTAAAATGGAATTTTTGTTCTTGAGATATTTTGTACTATTTTTTGTGATTTTTGGGTACTAATGGTGAGGTGTCATGCAAGAAGGGGATAGAACCTTCTATTCCCTTGATGAGGTGTGCCAATGATTGGGACAATTTTGTTCTCCTTTTGATTTTCTTTTTGGGAATAAAACAAATTAAAATAATATATGAAAATAAAATAAATATGTCAAGAAATAAAAATATGCATGATGAAATGTGATTATGTAATAGGTTTATGGATTAGAAATGAAAGAAAAAGAATTGAAATTTGATGCTTAAAAAAGTTTCTTGAAATGCAAGTAACTAATTAAAAAAAAATAAATAAAGAAAATGTGAGGGCAAAATGGTAAAATTTTGTCTCTTATGATAATGCTAAGCCATAATCATGCAAGAAGAAATAGTTCCATGTGTTTTTGTGTCAACATTGATTTTTAAATTGAAAAAAAAGTTTTGTTGACTTATTTAGTCAAAGTGTTGACTTTTGGTCAAACTGTTGACTTTTTTGATCAAAATGTTGACTTTCTTGACTTATGCAAAAATGAGAGAGGTTATGGGTCAAAATTGGAACAAAAAATGCATGAGGGGCAAAAATGGAAATAAAAAAGTGTGGGGCAAAATTAGGGTATGACACCACCCTGCAGCAAAAAGCAGCAGACATCCATTTAATCAATCCAACCAACTTTGATTCAAAAACCTCTATAAAAACCAAAGAGAAAAACACAAAGAGGGGGCTTCTTCTTATTTTTGAAGAGAATCAGAGATAAGAAAAAATCACAAGCACAATTCTATTTTCAATAAGAAAAGAAAAATTTCTTAAACTCTTACTCTTTTTTTTTTTTTTCAAGTCACAGAATCACAAAACCCAAATATCAGAACCCACCATAACTTCAAATCCGAAACCAATACCGACCCAAGCCAAATAGAATCAGAAACGAAAAATCAAAACCGAGAAGAAATCAAAAAAGCAAAAGGTAGAAAGTTTGTGTTTTTTTCTTTTTTCCGAAATTTAAAATTTAGATTTAGGATTTCTCAAGCATTTTTTCCAAAAACTAATTTGAAATCTGCAATCTATGTAAAAAAGGATATTAGAAAAAGGTATTTTTTTTAAAAAAAAAGAAAAGATTTTTTTCCGGTGGTGGCGCCGCCGCGCCGGCCGCCGCACCATCGCCGGATTCTAGAGATGGAGGATGAACACATATGAGTGTTCTTGATGAATGAGAGAGAAGGAGGAAAGTAAATAGAGGGAGAGAAGTTTTTTTTTTTCAAAGTGAATGGTTTCTGTTTGCTTGCAATACATATACGCCACTGCGATCCAGCGCGTGCGCGCCTACAGCATTATCATGCGCCCTCGCGTTTTTTGACCTTCTGATTGTTAATCAGACAGCTCTGATTCACCCTTTTGTTTTTGTTTGACTAATCTTTTTTTGCATGTTTGAGTTTGGGTTTAGGCCCAGAATTACTAACTACACCCCTCTGTTTTATTTTTTGTACCCATTTTTACTTGTTTACATTTTTATTATTATTTACGTATTTTATTTAATTATTGTGATTTAGAATGTATTTAGGAACTAATGTAAATATAAATGAGAATATTGCATTGCATGCATATTTATTTATTCCGCTTTATGTCAAAAAACGAAAACAAAAAAAATAATAGCGTAGTAATTGCAAGGAAAAGGGGATTCTCATTTTGATCCAACGTCATTATGAGATCCCTCGCGTTTATTCTTTTACCTATAGTTTATTTTATCCGTGCTTAACCTTTTTTTAAATAACAACAAAAAACATTCAAAAATTCAAAAAAACATTTTCAAAAAGAATCTCTTTCAAAAAAAAAATCTCGACATTCGTCGAGAGACTTTTTTTTTGAAAACTTTTTCATAACAAATATTTTAATTCATGTAAATACACCTAAACATTTCTTTTTCTCAAAAGTTAAAAAACACAAAAACAAATTCAAAAAACATTTTAGCCACTTGGCTTTTATTTTAAAATATTTTCAAAAACTAAAAAACATCAACAAATCATTTCCACTCTTTTTACCCCGAACTACGGGATTTTGATCCTTAACCGGTACGTAGTGCAAAAGACTTCGCGTCTTCCCAAATCAATAAAATAACAAAAATATTTTTCTTTTCTTTATTTGGATATCACCTTAACATTTTATTTTTTTAGGTTTTTTTATATACAAATAATTTAGCACAAAGATAAATAAAAAAACAAGAAGTTCCTATAGAGTACTATAGACGTTTAGGGTGCTAATACCTTCCCTTAACGTAACCAACCCCCGAACCTTTAATCTCATAAAAATAGGGTTATTTCGAACTTTCCCCCTTTTCCTTGGAAAAATAAAAGCTCGGTGGTGAATCATAATTTGTGAGTCAAACTAATCAATAGTTTGATATCCGAAAATCACCGCGACAGAAATGACGACTTCACTGGGGACTTCCCTTAAGAGGGTTGAGCCTAACTTGTTTAATTTTTTTTTTTTGTGCTATTATTTTTTTTTGCTTATGTATGTAAATGTTTGTTTGGGTCTTTTGAATGGTGAGATAAGTCTTGTACCCGGGCTTGAGTGAAACAATAAGATAGGATGGTGGTATAATCAAAGTGACATGCCCAGAGTAGTCTGGACCATGCTTCACATGTGATACAACCCCGCTCAGCTGAGGCCTCATGACAGTGATATTATGTTGGCACGAGTAGTCGTGTTGGCGTTATTACTGCAATATGAGTGTCCGACGACGCTGTGGACCTTTAGAGTTACCTTTAACCCATCTTGACTCTTAGGACGTAGTGCGGTGGCTGGTCAAGAGTAGTCTTGAATTGGTCGACACGCGAAACTACACTCAAACGAGATTGTCTTGTGGATATTATTGGACCAAGAGTAGTCTTGTAAGCCGGTAATATCCAGAAGACGGTTGATAACTTTGGGAACTTTGTAGAACCCGTGATGCAGGTACAAATTAAACCATAGTCTTTACCATGTGGGTGGTTCTTACCCTTAACTCCATCATTGTATACCTTAACCCCACCATGTTTTAAGCATAATCATGCATACATGCATTCATCCATAACAAAAAAAATCTTCCAACATCGAAGGACTTAAATAAAATTTTTTTTTGTAAACATTGTAGATATGGATTATGTAAAGAGGAACACTAAAAGGTACAACTTCAAGAGCCCTGACTTGACAAAATTGAGGAAGCTAGGATCTTTGGTGTCTAGCCCGGAGGATTTTCGAGGTCATTATGGGAAACTGTTGAGCATCCTCAAAACTAATGTGGAAGAAGGGATCCTTAATACTTTGGTCCAGTTCTATGACCCGCTCTACCATTGCTTCACCTTTCCTGATTTCCAACTAGTCCCCACCCTTGACGAATACTCCTATTTGGTTGGTTTACCAATACCCGACAAAGTACCCTTCACCGGCCTTGAACCTACTCCTAAGCCCCAAACCATTGCAAATGCCCTCCATCTTGAAACATCCCTTATCAAAGCAAACCTCATACTCAAAGAGGGTCTCTTAGGCCTACCTGTCAAGTTTCTTTATCAACAAGCCTCCGTCTTTGCCGAAATAGCCAGTAATGATGCCTTCTACTCCATCCTAGCCCTGCTCATATATGGCCTTGTCTTGTTCCCAAATATCGACAACTTTGTCGATATTAATACCATCCAGATCTTCCTCACCAAGAACCCCGTCCCAACCTTGTTAGCCGACACATATCACTCCATCCACCATAGAACTCAGAAAGGAACCGGAGTCATTATCTGTTGCACACCTGTGCTGTATAGGTGGTTTATTGCACACCTACCCCATACTGCCTGTTTCAAGGAAAACCCAAGTAAACTGCGGTGGGCCCAAAGAATCATGTCTCTCACTCCAGCTGATATCGTTTGGTATGACGCAGCTTATGACGTTGGGGCAATCATTGACAGTTGTGGGGAGTTCCCTAATGTGCCTCTTCTTGGTACGCGCGGGGGAATTAGCTACAACCCTATCCTTGCTAGGCGCTAATTTGGATATCCCATGAAAGTTAAGCCTAACAGCCTCTTGTTGACTAATGTGTTCTATCTCAACCAAGAAGAGAGTTCAGATACGAGAAACAGATGTGTGCAAGCCTGGCGCACAATCCGCAGAAAGGAGAAGAATCAGTTGGGAAGAAGGCTAGGTTTTGTTTCTGAATCTTATAATCAATGGGTCATTGATAGAGCTGCAAAACTCGGAATGCCTTACCCTATCCAAAGACCTTTATCCCCAGTTACCTCATCATCATTATCCCCACCATTACCCTTTGACACCAAGGAGGAGTTCCAAGAGATTTTGGCCGAGCTACGCCGTGAGAAAGACGCTTGGAAGACCAGATGCCAGGCAGCCGAGCGTGAGAATGAGACATTAAGAGGGAAGTTAGAACAAAAGGACCATGAGCTCTTTGCCCAAAGCCAAGAAATTGTCAAGAAGAATGTTCTACTCCAGCGGAAGAATAGTTTACTCAGAAGTGATCCCAAGAGGAGGAAGCATAATATGGACTTATTTACAGGCTCACAGTCAGATTCAGATGATCCTCCTGCCTCAGAAGTTTGAGAGTTTTCTGTTGTTATGTTCTCTTTTCTTTTATCTTTTGGTTTTGTATGTTTCAGTTACCAGGTGTAATGTTAAGAAAAGAAAAAACTTTGCTTTGTAATGTTTTAATTATCAAATGAAATGAATGTTCCTACAATGTTTACAATTAATGTTAAAGTCCTTCGATAAAATAAAACTTTGCATATTTTAGCATAAACATATCATGCATCATACTGCATTCATAAGTTTCAAAATCGAGTCTCATATCCTTTTTTTCTCTCTGCCTCAGTTAAGGGAAAAGTGGCCCGACGTATTCACTACAAGTCTACTCGTACCTACGGCACTCGATCAAACATAAGAAAGAAGATGGAGCAACTTGAGCAAGAGAATCAGGCACTTCGTGAAGAAGTGACATCTATGAAAGGTGAGATGGAGAGGTTAACTGCTATGGTGACTGATATAATGGCTGCTCAAGCTCAAGCTCAGGCATCGATCCCTCAGCTCACCAACACTTCTTTGGTTCAGCCGACTTCAACGGTGCTTACTAGCACTCCTCGGTTTACTATGCCTGAAGGTTACCCATGGGGCATGCCACTACATGTGTTCAGCGAAGGATTCCGTCCTGTAGTTTCTGGAATTCAAGCCTCTTTTGCACAACAGGCAGTGCCAGTTCCTCCGCCCGGCCTATCAGTTCCTCAAGCTACAATGACCTATTCAGCACCTCTGGTCCACACCAATCTGCAAGATCAGGGACCTATTTTTCATACTGAAAGTGTAGAAGCATTTGATAGGGTGGATGACCTACAAGACAAGTACAATGAGATGCAGCGAGAGATGAGAGCTCTCCGTGGAAAAGAATTGTTTGGTCAGAATGCACATGAACTCTGCTTGGTTCCCAATGTTGTGATTCCGCATAAATTCAAGGTCCCAGACTTTGAGAAGTATAAAGGAAGCACTTGCCCAAGAGCCCATCTAGTGATGTATGCTAGAAAGATGTCGACCCAGACTGACAACGACAAGTTGCTCATCTACTACTTTCAAGACAGCTTGACTGGTGCCGCGTTGAGGTGGTACATGGATCTTGATAGTGCTGATATCCACATTTTTAATGATTTGGCCAGTGCCTTTATTCGACAATACAGCTACAATTCTTACTTAGCCCCAGATAGGGATGAGTTACGGGCCTTGACTCAAAAGGAGAAGGAATCTTTCAAAGAATATGCTCAAAGGTGGAGAGAACTTGTTGCACAGATCCGCCCACCTTTAGAAGAAAAAGAGTTGTGTAAGTTGTTTCTCAATACTCTCAGCCCATTCTATTACGAGAAGATGGTTGCCAGTGCACCAAACAATTTTACTGAAATGGTGGGAATGGGGATGCGTCTTGAAGAAGGAGTCCGAGAAGGGCGTTTAACGAAGGAAAGTGGTCCAGCTAGTAGTTCAAAGAAATTTGGCAATAATTTTCCGAGAAAGAAAGAATTAGAGGTTGGCATGGTAACCCATGGAAAGCCCCAATCGGGATACCCAGTCTATCCACATGTCGCAGCTGTCTCGCCCATTCCTCAAAACCCACCTTACCAACCACAAATAACCCAAAGACCTCCGTCACACTATCCACCATTATACCAACAAACATACCCTCAACAACCTTACCCACAACAACCACAAATTCGCCCATCAACGCCTCAACAACCCTTCAACCAACCTAATCGCACTCAAAGAACCCAATCCTTTGACCCTATACCCATGAAGTACGCAGATTTGCTTCCTGCCCTCCTTGCAAAAAACCTTGTCCAAACCAAACCACCTCCCCCTGTACCAGAAAGATTGCCTACTTGGTACCGTACCGACCTTACGTGCGCTTTCCATCAAGGAGCACCCGGACATGATGTTGAACATTGCTACGCCCTCAAGAGGGAGGTTCAAAACTTGGTCCATGCCAACTTGTTATCTTTCAGAGACTCAAATCCTAATGTCCAAGCTAACCCTTTGCCAAACCATGGACCCTCTGTTCACATGATTCAAGATTGTCAAGAAGCTAACATTGTCCTTTGTGTGCGGGATATCAAAACTCCTCTGGTTCCAATACATGTTAAGATGTGTGAAACAGATTTGTTCAGTCATGACCATGCAATCTGTGAGGTGTGCTCAATGAATCCTCAAGGATGCTTACAAGTTCAAAATGACATACAAGGATTGATGAATAAAAGAGAGCTTGTTGTTACAAGGAAAGATGAGAATGTTTGTGTTATAATCCCTGAATTCAACATCCCTGAACGAATTGAAGTAACTTTCAATAGTGAGAAGTCGGTTGTTGCTCCTCTTGTGATCCGTCTGCCGGGGCCTTTGCCATATACGTCCCAGAAAGCTGTGCCTTACAAGTATGATGCCACAATGTTACAAGGTGGTAAAGAGACACCTATACCCCCTTTAACCTCTGTGGACAACATCGCTGATAGTAATAAAGTGTTGAGGAGTGGACGTATTCTCCCGACAATTGTTCAAGAAGAGACGAGTACTCCCGTTACGGAGAAAATGCAAGTTCAGGACCCTAGTAAGAATAAGATTGTGGGTCAGTCCAGCGGGAATGGTAACTCTGAGTTTGATGAGGTTTTAAATTTGATCAAGAGGAGCGAGTACAAAATAGTGGATCAATTGTTGCAGACTCCCTCTAAAATTTCCATGTTGTCTCTATTGATGAATTCTGACGCCCATAGAGAGGCATTGATGAAAGTTTTGGATCAAGCCTATGTAGATCATGATGTGACCTTGGATCAATTTGGAAGCATAGTAGGGAACGTCACTGCATGCAACAACCTGAGCTTTAGTGATGAGGAACTCCCTGAAAAAGAAAGAAACCACAATTTGGCATTACACATTTCAGTGATTTGCAAATCAGATGCTCTATCCAATGTGCTAGTGGATACCGGGTCATCTCTGAATGTAATGGCTAAAACTACTCTGGACAAGCTCGCTTATCATGGCGCGCTTTGAGGCCAAGTGGAATGATAGTGAAGGCATTTGATGGTTCAAGGAAATCGGTAATCGGAGAGATAGATCTGCTCATCACGATCGGTCCCCATGAGTTTCAGATCACCTTTCAGGTTATGAACATTCAAGCTACGTACAGTTGTTTGCTAGGACGGCCGTGGATTCATGAAGCCGGAGCAGTAACATCCACCCTTCACCAAAAGTTAAAGTTTGTACGAGATGGAAAGATGGTGACAGTGAGTGGAAAGGAAGCTTTGTTAGTGAGCCATCTGTCAGCCTTTTCTTACATTAGTGCCGATGGTGCGGATGGCACATCTTTCCAAGGACTCTCTGTTGAGGGAAAAGGTTCAAAGAAAATTGAAACATCTATGGCCTCTTTGAACGATGCATTAAGGGTATTGCAAGAAGGTGTAGCTTCGAGGTGGGGGCAGATAGTACAGTTGCCAGAAAACAAGTACAAGGAAGGTTTGGGTTTCACTCCGTTTGAAGGAAAGGCTAAGGCCAAGCCGAGTGGTATCCTTGAGCCAATTGAAGACACTTTCCGCAGTGCCGGGTTTTTTCACCCTCCACCGGAGACTAATGCTATTATTGAAGATAAGATTGAAGAAGAGCCACCTTCTTTTGTGATACCAGGAGGAATTTGCTGTAATTGGGTCGCTGTTGATGTCCCTTCTGTCACTCCTTTAACTAAGTAATATGTTTGTCTTTTCCTAAAAAAAAAAAAAAAAACCTTTTGTCCCGCCCAAGACAAAAGTGAACTGATGTAGGGCTTTGTTTCAGCTTCAAGTATTTCAATAAAAATCATCGTTTTTATTATGACTTTTTTTTTCTTTTCTTTTTAAGAAAATGGTAACACAAAAAACCAAAATATATATCTTTTTTTTTTTCTTCTTTTCTTTTCTTCTTTTTCTTTTTGTAAAAAGTCTGCATTCACTTGTTTGCTAAAATCAATCATAAATCATATGCAGACTGAACATCAATAAACCCGCTGAGCACAATGTTCCTAGGCCCTCTCCCAACTTTGAGTTCCCTGTTTACGAAGCTGTAGAAGAAGAGGATGAACAGATTCCTAATGAGATCAGACAGTTACTAAATCAAGAAAGAAAAGCTATTCAGCCTCATGAAGAAGCCGTGGAAGTTATTAATTTGGGCTCTGATGAAGAGAAGAAAGAGGTCAAGATCGGGGCACTGTTAGGTGCAAATATCAAAGAAAGGGTGATTGAGCTTCTCAGAGAATATGTTGATATATTTGCATGGTCGTACCGAGATATGCCGGGTTTAGATCCTGAGATTGTGGAACATCATTTGCCTCTGAAACCTGAATGTCCTCCGGTAAAACAGAAGTTGAGAAGAACTCATCCTGATATGGCCCTCAAGATCAAGGAAGAAGTACAAAAACAGATTGATGCAGGTTTCCTTATTACGTCTGAATATCCCAAATGGTTGGCCAACATAGTGCCGGTTCCAAAGAAAGACGGTAAGGTCAGAATGTGTGTTGACTACCGAGATTTGAACAAGGCTAGTCCGAAGGATGATTTCCCTTTACCTCACATTGATGTATTGGTTGACAACACTGCCAAATCCAAAGTTTTTTCCTTCATGGACGGTTTCTCCGGGTACAACCAGATTAAGATGGCAGTTGAGGATAGAGAGAAGACTTCCTTTATCACGCCTTGGGGCACTTTCTGTTACAAAGTGATGCCTTTTGGCTTGACAAATGCAGGTGCTACATACCAAAGAGGCATGACCACTCTCTTCCATGACATGATGCACAAGGAAATCGAGGTTTATGTGGATGATATGATTGTCAAGTCAGGCACCGAAGAAGAACATGTGGAGTATTTATTGAAGATGTTTCAACGACTGAGAAAGTATCAACTCCGTTTGAATCCTAACAAGTGCACTTTTGGTGTTAGGTCTGGAAAGCTCCTGGGTTTCATCATTAGTCAGAAGGGTATCGAAGTGGATCCAGACAAGGTCAGAGCTATAAGAGAAATGCCTGCTCCACAAACAGAAAAGCAAGTTAGAGGTTTTCTCGGACGACTGAACTACATCTCCAGATTCATCTCCCATATGACTGCCACATGTGGGCCAATATTTAAGTTACTCCGCAAAGATCAAGGGATTGTTTGGACAGAGGATTGTCAGAGAGCCTTCGACAGCATCAAAGAGTACTTACAAGAACCTCCGATTCTTATCCCTCCAGTTGAAGGAAGACCACTTATCATGTATTTAACTGTGCTAGAAGAATCTATGGGTTGTGTTCTCGGGCAGCAAGATGAATCAGGAAAAAAAAGAACATGCAATTTACTATTTGAGCAAGAAATTCACAGATTGTGAGTCTCGGTATTCCATGCTTGAGAAGACTTGTTGTGCCTTAGCATGGGCTGCCAAACGTGTCCGTCACTACATGATTAATCACACTACATGGTTGATATCTAAAATGGATCCGATCAAATACATCTTTGAGAAGCCTGCTTTAACCGGACGAATTGCTCGTTGGCAGATGTTATTGTCCGAATATGATATTGAATACCGTACTCAGAAAGCAATCAAAGGCAGTATCCTTGCCGATCATTTGGCTCACCAACCAGTTGAGGACTATCAACCTATCATGTTCGACTTTCCAGATGAGGAGATTATGTATTTGAAGATGAAGGATTGTGATGAACCATTGTTCGGAGAAGGGCCAGATCCTGAATCTAGATGGGGTTTGATATTCGACGGGGCCGTTAATGTTTATGGTAATGGAATCGGGGCAGTTATCATCACTCCTAAAGGCGCTCATATCCCTTTTACTGCAAGACTACAATTTGATTGCACCAATAATATTGCGGAATATGAAGCCTGCATCATGGGTATTGAAGAAGCTATTGATTTGAGGATTAAAAATATTGATATCTATGGAGATTCAGCTCTTGTGGTTAACCAGATCAAAGGAGAATGGGAAACTCGCCATGCTGGTCTAATTCCTTACAGAGATTATGCGAGACGGTTGTTGACTTTCTTCAACAAAGTTGAACTACATCACATTCCTCGTGATGAGAACCAGATGGCAGACGCCCTAGCTACTTTATCTTCAATGTATAAAGTTAATCACAAGAATGTCATACCAACTATCAATATCCGATGCCTTGAAAGGCCAGCCTATGTGTTCGCAGCCGAAAAGGTTGTTGATGACAAGCCGTGGTTCCATGATATTAAGATATTTCTCCAAAGTCAAGAGTATCCGCATGGGGCATCCAATAGAGACAAGAAGACTTTAAGAAGATTGTCTAGCAGTTTTTTCCTGAACGGAGATGTATTGTACAAAAGAAACTTTGACATGGTTTTGCTTAGATGTGTGGACAGACACGAAGCTGATTTATTGATGCATGAAGTACATGAAGGATCTTTCGGGACACATCCCAATGGGCACACAATGGCTAAGAAAATATTAAGAGCAGGGTATTATTGGCTAACAATGGAGTCTGATTGTCACAAGCATGCCAGGAAGTGTCACAAGTGTCAGATCTACGCGGATAAGATTCATGTACCGCCAACTTCTCTCAATGTTCTCTCTTCTCCTTGGCCTTTCTCTATGTGGGGCATTGATATGATTGGTCGGATCGAGCCAAAGGCTTCCAACGGACATCGCTTCATCCTAGTGGCCATCGATTATTTCACCAAGTGGGTCGAAGCAGCGTCTTATGCCAATGTAACCAAGCAAGTGGTAGTTCGGTTTATCAAGAATCATATTATCTGCCGTTATAGTGTCCCTAACAAGATCATCACAGATAATGGAACAAATTTGAACAACAAGATGATGAAAGATTTGTGTGATGAATTCAAGATCGAGCATCACAATTCTTCTCCTTACCGACCTCAGATGAATGGTGCGGTGGAAACTGCGAACAAGAATATTAAGAAGATTGTGCAGAAAATGGTGGTCACTTACAAAGACTGGCATGAAATGTTACCTTTTGCTTTACATGGGTACCGTACTTCAGTACGTACTTCAACAGGGGCAACCCCTTTCTCTTTAGTATATGGCATGGAAGCAGTGCTCCCTGTAGAGGTCGAGATCCCATCAATGAGAGTTTTGATGGAAGCTAAGTTAATTGAGGCTGAATGGTGCAGAAACAGATATGATCAGTTGAATTTAATTGAGGAGAAACGCATGACGGCTTTATGTCATGGCCAGTTATATCAGAAAAGAATGAAACAAGCTTTCGATAAGAAGGTCCGACCTCGTGAATTCCAAGAAGGTGACCTTGTGCTCAAGAAGATTTTATCCTTTCAACCCGATTCTAGGGGCAAGTGGACTCCTAATTATGAAGGCCCATATGTTGTCAAAAGAGCTTTTTCTGGTGGTGCTATGACCCTTGCAACCATGGATGGTGATGAGCTTCCGCGTCCTGTGAACGCCGATGCAGTCAAGAAATACTTTGTCTAAAAAATAAAAGAACAGCTCGCTAAGTTGAAAACCCGAAAGGGCGGCTTAGGCAAAAAATGAGTGTCTCGGTGGGCTGAAAACCCGAAAAGGCGGTCCAGGCAAAAGTTAGAGACATAAACAGAAAATAGTTATCCTGATAGATTGAAAACCCGAAAGGGCGATCTATGCAAAAGTTAAGGATTATGACAAGTAACTGCATCGGGTCAGACATCACTCACTTGGGGCACCTCAGTCGTCAAAATACTTCCGATTTGCAGCATCTTAGACAGTGGAAGTCAAAGTTGTTAGAGAGAATAGCGGTCATTGTGTCCAATGTACCTTTCCCACATAATTACCATTTTCCGAATTTTGTAATAATCAGTGGAGCCCCCTTATGGCCGACCACCACTCTTTTAATCAAACTTTAGCGTGTGCCCTTTATTTGGAATTTTCACATTTTATTTACAAAGTTTTCTTTCATTTTTAAATACTTGAAGCAAAAACTCAAAAATAAATCAAAACTTTCGATCTTTTTGAAAAAAGCATAAACATCAAACATATTTCTTTAAATTCACGAGTCATAGAGGCATACAACAACAATCCGTTCCAAGAACAGGTAGATTCTACAAACACAAACACAGTCATTGCTAAAAAAAAAGAAAGAGCTCGCTAAGTCGAAAACCTGAAAAGGCGGCTTAGGCAAAAAACAAAAAAAAAAAGAGCGTCCCGGTGGATTGAAAACCCGAAAGGGCAGTCCAAGCAAAAATTAGGGGCATACAAAAAAATACATATTCCCGGTGGATTGAAAACTCGAAAGGGCAATCCAGGAAAAAGTTAGGAATTCAAAACATAAAAAAAAAGCATGACTGTCGAAGCGCACCCATGAGAAAGCACTCTAGTACAGTTTGCAAATGGCGGCTTCTGCCAGACTTCTGATTAATAGGCTTTACCCCAAGAAATGTTTATTCCACCTTCAGTTGATACACTGTGTCGGGCATTGCCTCGATGTTGGCTCAATTCATCTGCCATGATGTTATCCCCAATGAAGACTGCCGAGTGGTTGTACTGTTGTGTCGGTCCACTTCCCATCTCACTTGCCCGATCTTGTCTTGTCCAGTTATATACAGTCACACTGTCATACAAATAGAAGTTTCATACATACATAATACATTCATACCTACATGCATACAACCATTCATAAATACATACATACATACAACATGCTAACAAAATCATTCATACATGATTGCATTGACCATCCTATGTTTTGCTTCAGTTGTATCACAAAAAGAGTCATCCCCAGTGTGTCTGGTCCAGAGATGTCTCCATCAAACATATTTCACAAAAGAGTCATCCTCAGTGTATCTGGTCTAGAGATGTCATCATCAAACAATTCCAAGTAGCATATTTTGCCAACAACCCATTTGCAAATTTACATTTAGTTTCCCCAAAAAAAAGTCACCTCCAGTGTGTATGATCACAGACAAATATTTTTCCTTTTTATGTCCTTGCTCTCCTACATTGACAGCGGACGCCGCCTTTTCTTTTTATGTCCTTGCTCTCCTACATTGACAGTGGACACTGCCTTTTCTTTTTATGTCCCGGCTCTCCTACATTGACAGCGGACACTGCCTTTCCTTTTTATGTCCTTGCTCTCCTACATTGACAGCGGACACTGCCTTTTCTTTTTATGTCATTGCTCTCCTACATTGACAGTGGACACTGCCTTTTCTTTTTATGTCCCGGCTCTCCTACATTGACAGCGGACACTGCCTTTTCTTTTTATGTCCTTCCTCTCCCACATTGTTGACAGACAATGTCTTCTATTCGTGTCCTTGCTATCTTACATTGACAGTAGACAATGTCTTTATTTCATGTTCTGCTCTCCTACATTGACTGCAGACAATGTCTTTATTTCCTGTCTTGCTCTCCTACATTGATAGCAGACAATATATTTTCTTGTGGTGTCCTTGCTCTCTTACATTGACAGCGGATAATGTCATTCTCTTTATTTCATGTCTTGCTCTCCTACATTGACAGCAAACAATGTCTTTTATTCGTGTCCTTACTCTCTCACATTGACAGTAGCCAACGTCTGTTCTTTCCATGTTTCACAGTCAGTCAAGTTACCGAACACTAATGGTAGACAATGGCTGTCAATTTGTTTCTCAGTGTTTGTAGTTTACCTCTTGCATTCACATTTGCATCATAAATATTCTTGGCATCTTAGGTCCAAAATTGTGTATTCTGTATTTAAGTCTCTTCATCCCGTCAAGACAAAATTTCATTTTCATCTCTCCGGATAAAGAAACTTAAATAGGGGCATCTGTCATACCCCAATTTTTGACCTAAGATTCCACTTCATACTAATTTGTCATATACTAATTTGTTAGCAATTATGTGAGATAGCTTATTTGGTGGTGATTAGAGTGTCCAAAGAGTCACTAATGTATGGTCATGGGTTCAAATCCTACTTTAGTCCTTTTTATTTGTTCTTTTCTCTTTTATTCACAAAAATCCCAAAAAAAGTGTCTAATTAGGTAAGTTCTTATTTTATTTGAAAACAATCAAAAATTTGTTAAATATTTATCTTTTCCTTTTTTATCATCATTATTGCTATTATTATTATTATTATTTTCTTTCTATTTTTATAATTACAACCATTATTATTATTATTATTAAAAAAATTAAAAAAAAAAAAGAAAAAGAAAAGGGATGCAACGTGTATCTCTCCCCCACTCCCTTTCTTTTCTCCTTTATTTTTGTTTGTTTGTTTATTACTATTATTATTAAAAAAAAAACAAAAAAAATTAAACAGGAACAACAAGTCAGTAACAACATCAGGCTTCTTCTTTCCCAATGGCAACAAAGCATTACTGCTGCATCCCACTCTTCCTTTCCCTATGAATCTTTGTCTTTCCTTTTTTCTCATTCTTTACTTCTTGTCTGCAAAGGACTTAATGAGTAACCACCCTGCAGCAAAAAGCAGCAGACATCCATTTAATCAATCCAACCAACTTTGATTCAAAAACCTCTATAAAAACCAAAGAGAAAAACACAAAGAGGGGGCTTCTTCTTATTTTTGAGGAGAATCAGATATAAGAAAAAATCACAAGCACAATTCTATTTTCAATAAGAAAAGAAAAATTTCTTAAACTCTTACTCTTTTTTTTTTTTTTTCAAGTCACAGAATCACAAAACCCAAATATCAGAACCCACCATAACTTCAAATCCGAAACCAATACCGACCCAAGCCAAATAGAATCAGAAACGAAAAATCAAAACCGAGAAGAAATAAAAAAAGCAAAAGGTAGAAAGTTTGTGTTTTTTTCTTTTTTCCGAAATTTAAAATTTAGATTTAGGATTTCTCAAACATTTTTTCCAAAAACTAATTTGAAATCTGCAATCTATGTAAAAAAGGATATTAGAAAAAGGTTTTTTTTTTTTTAAAAAAAAAGTAAAGATTTTTTTCCGGTGGTGGCGCCGCCGCACCACCGCCGGATTCTAGAGATGGAGGATGAACACATATGAGTGTTCTTGATGAATGAGAGAGAAGGAGGAAAGTAAATAGAGGGAGAGAAGTTTTTTTTTTTTTCAAAGTGAATGGTTTCTGTTTGCTTGCAATACATATAAGCCACTCTGATCCAGCGCGTGCGTGCCTACAGCATTATCATGCGCCCTCGCATTTTTTGACCTTCTGATTGTTAATCAGACAGCTCTGATTCACCCTTTTGTTTTTGTTTGACTAATCTTTTTTTGCAGGTTTGAGTTTGAGTTTAGGCCCAGAATTACTAACTACACCCCTCTGTTTTATTTTTTGTACCCATTTTTACTTGTTTACATTTTTATTATTATTTACGTATTTTATTTAATTATTATGATTTAGAATGTATTTAGGGACTAATGTAAATATAAATGAGAATCTTGCATTGCATGCATATTTATTTATTCCGCTTTATGTCAAAAAACGAAAACAAAAAAAATAATAGCGTAGTAATTCCAAGGAAAAGGGGATTCTCATTTTGATCCAACGTCATTATGAGATCCCTCGCGTTTATTCTTTTACCTATAGTTTATTTTATCCGCGCTTAACCTTTTTTTAAATAACAACAAAAAACATTCAAAAATTCAAAAAAAACATTTTCAAAAAGAATCTCTTTCAAAAAAAAAAAACTCGACATTCGTCGAGAGACTTTTTTTTTCAAAACAAATATTTTAATTCATGTAAATACACCTAAACATTTCTTTTTCTCAAAAGTTAAAAAACACAAAAACAAATTCAAAAAACATTTTAGCCACTTGGCTTTTATTTTAAAATATTTTCAAAAATTAAAAAACATCAACAAATCATTTCCACTCTTTTTACCCCGAACTACGGGATTTTGATCCTTAACCGGTACGTAGTGCAAAAGACTTCGCGTCTTCCCAAATCAATAAAATAACAAAAATATTTTTCTTTTCTTTATTTGGATATCACCTTAACATTTTATTTTTTTAGGTTTTTTTATATACAAATAATTTAGCACAAAGATAAATAAAAAAACAAGAGGTTCCTATAGAGTACTATAGACGTTTAGGGTGCTAATACCTTCCCTTAACGTAACCAACCCCCGAACCTTTAATCTCATAAAAATAGGGTTATTTCGAACTTTCCCCCTTTTCCTTGGAAAACTAAAAGCTCGGTGGTGAATCATAATTTGTGAGTCAAACTAATCAATAGTTTGATATCCGAAAATCACCGCGACAGCGTGAGAGAAGGAAAAGTGGGTGGAGGGTTTTAAAATTTGATTCTTCTCTTATGTCTTAGTGGCAAGTGCTAATGTTGGATTAATTTGTTCTTTCATGACTTGGTGATAAACACTAGTTCAATTGATAAGGTAGGTTTGGTGTAATTTTGAGAATAAATTTCCATGTTATAACAATACCACTAAATTAAGTAAATATAATTAATTAATTTTGTGGGATGTTACAACCACCCATTCAAACAACACAAGATGAGTCAGCCTATCATCCATATCAGACCCCTCACCAATTCCAAATCTTTGACCGCGAAACATATATTTCACCAACAACCACTCATTTCGACAACAACCCACTGCCCAACTATAATCCTTTCGACAACCAACCCACCCGCCACCAAAACTATCACTACCCAGACTCATATGCCTCAAAATTTGAGCCATGGATTGATCAGCTGGTAACACTGGATGACCAACAAGCATACATCTTTGATCGGTTTTTATCTTCGGCTGGTGGTCTTTTTCCGGGAGCAACTTCGGGTATTTTTTCTGGCGCAACTTCCAGCCTTTCTCCTGACACAACTTCGAGTTTTGCTACCCACGTATCTTTAGAAAATGAACCACTTGAAGATAGACCTCGTGGTGGAGATGGACCTCGACGAGGTAGTCGATTTCGTCAGCCTCCTCAGTGCGGTACCGGTGGTCATTTGAATCTTAATGAAGTTGAAGATGCGGATCATGGACGTGGGCGTGGGCGTGGGGGTCATCGTGGTCGTGGTCGTGGGCGTGGGCATGGGGGTCATTGATAATTTTTCGGATGTAATAAAAATTACCACTTTATTGTTATTATTAATTCTAAATTTTACATTAATCTTTGTATTTATTTTGTTAATAAATATAAATCACAAATACATCCGAACACATTAAACAAACAACTAAAAAACTTTTTCAAATTCATTAAACTAAACATATACAAAACAATTTAGAAACTTAAACAAAACTATTAAGTTTTAAATTACACGGATCTCCTTTTTTTATCAAAAAAAAACTCAAACATTAAAAAAAAATCAAAAAAAATATATTTAATATTAGTATTATATTTATACTAATTCATACAATTTTAGTAAAATTTATAAAATAGTTTTGCAAAAAAAAAAATTATTCAAACCCCAAACCACTACAAAATCTCAAACTACTAAAAACCCTCTAACCCCAACCCTCCCAAACCCCTCTAACCCCAACCCACTCAACCCTTCCCACGAAAATCAGAAAAAATGAAAAGAAAAGAAAAAAAGCAGCAAAACGGATGCTGCAACGCCAATGGCGCGTCCTTCACATGGTCACTCACTCCCCAATGGCGCGTCCTAGACACATCAAAATGTAGTGTATTTTCGATTTTTTTTTAAAAGGTAGTGTAAATTCGGATTTTTTTTCTGTCAGGTGCATACAGAAAAAAAAAATCTATAATTGGGGTTATGTATCAACATAGTTTTGTAAATGCACATTGATTTATTATTTTTATCATTTTACTCTCTGTAATTTAAAGTTTGATGGATTGTGTATCATCATGAAATATTTGTTAGACTTCAGACTAAACCTAATAAGACTTGAATCTCACATCATCCAAGTCTTAACCAACCTTAGTAATTGACTTGTAATATGAATATTCGGCTCACCCCTTTTTGCTATGAATAAATATTATAAAAGTAGAAAATGAATCAATTCATACGACCTATACACAACACTCACCTCAAACACAACACATCGTTGACCAAAATCTTCAATATTTTATGTCAGAACAAAGGTACTCTAAAAGTTTCAATGATTGATATCATTCGGAAAAATTATTATGTTTTCATACTAAAGAATAACAAAAAATATTCCACAAGTTATAATTCAACCGACAAATATCTATATCATCAAACCGAACACTTTTAATCAATTTATACTCAAGACCTGCAAAGTATGACTTTCAAGTATGTTTGACAATTCTTTTAAAAAAGAATATGATATCAAATTGGAAGTAATACACAAGTGAAAGAGAATTTTTGTATGGTTACAAGATTTGATCACTACTACCAAATAAAAAAAGTAAATAATTAAATAATAGTATACATTTTTATATAAATATAACTAAATTTTGTGATCAAACTCTTATGCCTTTTCAAATACTCATACCATAATAAAATATAAGCAAAAATTACATTTTATGTTCATTATATAATTAATATATCAAATATATTAATTTACAAAAAACCTAAAAAATAAATTTTAGGTATATTTTATCACGAGTTAATTTATATTTTTGTGCAAAAAACGTCAAAGAATTTTGTTGTCTATCCAAAATCAGCAGCAAAGGTCCCCCACATACACATCTATCGTGATGGCACAAACTGAGTTAAGAGAATTTAACTCATCATCTTGGAATTTATTTTCTTGCCTTGAATTGTGTACATTTGGAGACATGATATTTTGTTCATTCCCCACAGCAACTTAAAACAATACTCCAACTCAATATTTGACCACCCCACAATTAATCATTGTATATTAATATGTCAATCCCTATATTTGAACTTTGGAGAATGCTAAGGCACATGTTAACATGATAAATGTAGAAATAATTTATTGGATTTGTGGTGTATTCAATTTTCTAAACATTAAATTCTTTGTATCATTAAATATTATATTTCTATTTTTGGGTACCTTAACATGTGCTAGGGCACAAGTTAACATGACCCTTAAACTTATTCTATCTATACTCCTATTTAATTATTACTCTAAATTCAATTAACTTACTTATTTTTAATATTCTCTTTCATAATAAATAAGGGCATAAGTGAAATTCAACATTTAAAATATTTGAAATTAGTCAAAATTTCTTATAAAAAGGAACAAAAAAAAAATTTCACTTTTGTTTCTTATAAAATATTTGATTTTATATATCAATTAAAATATGGCCGATTATATGAATAGTGCAGACAATTTTCAAATGACACTTAAAAATAAACCGAATGAGTACTTTATATAATTCTTAGCAGTATAAGAAGAATTTTAGTTTTTAGATTTATCAAATATTGATATATTTAATGAAAAATGATAACCAGTACCTCAAGGATTCCAGCCCGTTACCTCAAGGATACGAGGTCGTTTAGATTTGACTTATTTAATAAACTTTTATGTTAATTTTTATATTTTTGTCGACCAAAATTGTATTTTTATATGCTATTTTATTATAAACTACCTTGAAAATCTTATAATAATACATAAAAGTTTATTTATTTGCATAAATTATTTTGCATAAGCTCAAAAATGAGTCAATCCAAACAAATCCTAAGGGCTCGTTTGGCCTAGCTTATTTTTGAGCTTATGCAATTTTTATGTATTATTATAAGTTTTTCAAGGTAGTTTATGATAAAATAGCTTATAAAAATTCAATTTTCATTAGTTTGAACTTATAAAATAACATAAAACCTAATTTATATTGTATAAGCCGTTTGCATAAGCTCAAAAATAAGCTAGGCCAAATGGGCCATAAAACTATGTTGGAATTTATGTAGTTAATGTTTTTAAAATATAAAAATGTTATTTTTTATATAAAAGATATTTTTATTTATATTCTTAACTAGTATCCGGAACCACCAGAAAGATCCATATTTTTTTTAGAAAGATCCATATTTAATTGAGTTGAAAACCTTTTTATTTATTGGTACTTTTTTTTTTATTATTTTTTTATTACTCTATACTAGTTTTTTAAAAAATAAATGCAAAACTGCGATATTGGACTTGTTTGGTTCAACCGAGGGGGAGGGGAGGGGAGTGATTTTTAAGGAAGGGAGACGAGGTAAAACATAATTTATTATGTTAGCAAAATTACCCTCACTTTTTTATTAAAATTCTAAATTATCCTTGTTGGAATATTAAAATTTTAGATCATATTTGTTTTACAACAAAAAAATTTAGGTTTTCTACTCATTATATATTTTTTTTGGATATATATCTATTAGATTTTTGTTTGACGTAATATATTCATTATAATTTAATCCTTATTTGAGTTTATAAGGTTAAGGCTAAAAAAATAAATTACTTCTCTTCTTCCCTCCCCTTCGCTCGTTAAAAAGTTGAACCAAACATAAAAATTTAAAATATCACCTCCCTCGCTTCAAACCCCCCAAACCAAATAGACCATAGTGCAAAAATATAAATACACTGATTATATTCCTCGAAGAGCACACGAGTGTAGTACTGTAGTAGTATGATTTATTATTTCAATTTTTTACACTAGTTTTTGTCGCGATTCAGCCGATCCCAAAGCGACGCGCACTTTCTCCTAGCAAAACCCACGCGCTTTTTTTCAAGATCATACTCAACTTCAAATCCCTGCTGTTGATAATTCCCAAGTATTGCACCAGGTCCACCACCACTCACTTCAAACTCATCTCCACCGTTCATTAACATCAAACACCCCACTCTCTCTTTCCTCCTCTCTCCATCCCCACCGTCCAAAAACTCATAAAAATAATTCTTCCTAGGCAACACCACACTCGAATTCACCCCAACAAAACGCAGTGTCACCGCCGGAATTTCCACCGCCGCCACGTCCAAATAATAACACGGCGAAAGTCCAGTTTTCATCTCAATCTCACTAGCTCGCCGGTTGACTCTACCAACCCGACGGTCAAACTCCGCCACCACAGAATCATAAAACCTCGCCGGCAACATCGTGAATGTCGTACCGGAATCCACAACTACACCACCGTCACCTCTCTTATTCACCCTCCGCAAAATCTCCGGCGCCGGAATCTTCTTTTTTCCGACACTAATTCCTTTCAATCCAACACAGTAAAAATAAGAATGCTTTGGATTCTCAAGCATGGAAGTATAAACAAACTCAACAACTTCATCACCATTACTCTGTTTTTCATCATCGTAATGACCCAGAATGAGTGGACTCGGTTTTCGAACTCGTTCATGGCGAAAAGAATGAGAAACTAAGCAATAAGAGAAACGGTTACCAAGTTGAGGAGAATGAGAAGATAACTGATCAGGGAAAGAGAGTAATCCACGACCAAACCCAGCAACGCCGGTGGGTTCTGAAAAAGTGGTGTGAGCACAACCGAATGTAAAGTTTCGAAATTTGATCGAAGAAAGAGAAAGGGTATCATGATAGAGTGAAGCTATTAAGCTTCCATCGCCGTAAGCATAGTAAAACGGTGGACAGTGAAAAGAACCACAATCTTTTGTTTCAATGGAGTCTAATGGGCAACGAGCCATTGTGCATAGATCAGAGGAAGAGATGGAGTTGTGAGCTGTAGAGCATGCTTTGGAGTTGCATGAAATTGGGGTGCTGTGGGAGATGTTGGTGGGCGGAGATGAAGATGAAGGGTTTGGTTTGAATTCGCAGAGTATACAGTTGAATGGGGTGCAGGGGAACCAGACAAGGTCGCTTCCTGTGTCCATGTAGAGAGTTATGGGTTGGGAGTGAGGGCCGAAGTTGAAGGAGAGAGTGTAATCGGTTCCTGGTGAGAGTGGGAGAGAGAGTTGATGGTGGTTTTTGTAGTGGTGGTGGAAGCGTGATGTAGAACGAGTGGTGGTGGATTTGAGGAGGTGGTGAGTTGTGTTGAATTGTGTTTTGGAGAGTGAGTGTGTTAGAGGTAATAGTATCATTTGATATGAAGGATGTGAAATGGATAGTGTGATGAAGAGGAGCAAAAGCAGAGGAGAAGACATTTTTGGTTAAACAAGGTATTGAGTTTTTTGAATTTGTAGAAGATAGAGTTGAGTCATGTGATGATGGAGTGAGTGACAGTGTTTTGTTTGTTTGTGAAGCAAGGTTTTGAAGATTCCAGCTGGTGAATTAGTAACCTTGTGGGCGCATTCTAACACGTGTGTACAAAATGTCTAAAATATTTTACTTGGAAAATGTGATGCAATTTATGCAACCATTCTATATTTGATGCTCCTCCAATTTTTGTTATAGAAATTTTTGTAAAAACTAATAGATATTAAGAAAAGTTGTTAAAGTCTATGTTTGATCCGGTGTATAGTATAGTTATTCTTTTGTAAACTTATATAATGCTTTACTTGAGTTGTAGGCCAAGATCAAAAATAACAAGATTGATTGTGCATGCAGCTATTCAGAAGCTCTTACAAGTTTATCCAATTCTGCAAAATCCAATTCGATCATCTGGTCAATTGGAAGTTTTTGCAAGTCATACTTACAATAAACTGTGTGGTGTGGACCTGAATCAAATCCATTTTATTTTGTAGCTCATTTCATTCTTTTGTTTGTATGTTGATCACCCCAAAAAAAAGTTATTTTGTTTACATATGCAAATTATTACACCTGATATAAGATGTTTTAACTACTAAATTTCCAATTATGTATCAGTCTTTGTTCCTTACTTTGCTGTTTCAATCATGGAATTTGACAACTTTGGTATTGTTTTACAAAATATCTTGTGCGTGCATGTTCTATCAAAAAGCAAAGGTATTGAATAGGGAACCCCAATTCAAGCCCACCAATATTGTCTATGGAGTTTTTGATATCAAGAACCAAGTTCGTTCATAGTCTCTAAAACAATTCCTCCTAATTCTAACCTTATGTTTTTTCCTTTTATAAGATTCTCAACCAAAAAAAGTTAGATTTATTGTTATACAAAAGAGTCTTTCCATAATTTCCATGTCCTTTTATTTGAAGTCCTATGAATACAGTATTTTATATAAACAAATTCAAATGGGAGTCATATTAGTATATTACTCTTAGAAGCGATAAAGAAGTTAATGAAGAAGCCAAAAGTAAAGGGAGGTGCCACTGGAGAAAAAGGAGGAAACTCTCAATGAAGGAAGCAATTTTAAGGCATTTGAAAATAGGAAGGAAAAAATAGAGCAATTAAAGAAAATATGTCTTTTCCTCAATTAAAGAATTATAGGCTTTTGAGATTGTTGAGGTGAATTAGGAATACTCTGATGTTGTTTTGCAAAAATTATCACTTAAGTTTAATTATCCAGGTAATTTCACTATTTCATGAAATATTGGTTATTCTTAATTGTCACTAGCTCTCCCCTTTCTACTTGTAACTTTGTGCAGGATGTTATTGCTGGTGATGACTTCTCAAGTTTGAATGGTCAAGCAGATGCTTAGAAAAATGGGGTCACTTAGTGGCACTGCCTCCAATTAGAGAGCCCCTTGATTGCCAATTAGTAACTCATAAACTTGAAAATGGACTTAAATTGCATTACTAAGAACACAATGCTGCATGAGTATGTTATTTTGAAAGAACTCTTGCATACAACAGGAAGCAAATTCTAACCCCAATGTCACATGCCTGTACAAAATGTTATCCTTTACTATCTTAGTAGGTGCTGACGTGCCGTTCAAGGTAATTAAAATCGAGATTTTACGCAAGATCGCAAAGGAGAAGTTAAATCGTAAATTGTGGAATCGTAACAATAATCGTAAGATTATATACAATGTCATCATATATATGCATATAAATTCATATCTATACATATAAAAAAACATTATAGTAAGACAAAGAAAACCTTAAATCACTTGAAATATTTGTGAAAATAAAAAAGTCATATGCATAGTTCACAAGTCCCATAATTAAAATCGTAAATCACACTTCAAATACTTATATAAATTTATAAGCATAAATGCATAAACGTTTAAAAGATTGTAAATCATACGATTAAATGGCCGAAAGAAGCGATTCTACTTGATTCCACCAAAATAGGATTATGTGTATACTCATAATCACCGAGGGCAAACAAGCATAATCACAAAATCGGGAAATTTTACCATTCAAATCGCAATTTTAACTATCATGGTGCCATGTCTAAGCTGAAAATGTTGGGTCACGCTTGCCACAACATTTGAGGCACTGTCTAAGCTGTATTTTTTAGTCATATAGTTACCTTAAAAATTTGTCTTGTACATGTTATTGTCTTTTTTTGTACTATGTTATTGTCTTGTGCAAATCAAACTGTAGTTTTAATCAAATGCTACGTCGACTCCTATTGTCAACAAAAACCAACCTTTTCCAAAACCCTAACCACCCTTTATCTTCTTCTTCTAAACTAACCTTCATTAGAACCATGAGTTCAACATCCTCACGGCGCATGTTCCAGCTCAAGCTCGACCCTTTAACCGGTAACTCCGAATGGGTCATCATCGAGGAAAACAACAACGACGAAGAACAAAGCTTCCACCAACCCCTTCTCGCCACAACATCGTATTTAGACATGCTCAATGATTCAACCAGAAACACAGCATTTCGTCAATCCATTGAAAAAACAGTAACCAAACCTTGTCATGTTCTCGATATCGGGTACTCTCATTGTTGCAAATTTTGATTTTATTTACTTACGGTTAATTAATTTGTTGCTATTGATATGATATATGTAACTGTGCAGTGCTGGAACTGGGTTGCTTTCGATGATGGCTTCACGAGCTATGAATGGGAAAGGAACGGTAACTGCTTGTGAATCTTATCTTCCAATGGTGAAGTTGATGAAGAAGGTTATGCGACTTAATGGGATGGAAGGAAAAATCAAAGTTTTCAATAAGCGCTCTGATGAACTTGAAGTCGGAATTGATATATCTTCGCTTGCTGATGTTCTTGTAAGTCACATTGCATTCGTAGGGCATGTTTTGATAAACAACTTAATTAAGTGCTTATAGCTGAGAACTTATCATATAAGTGATTATATGCATAGGCTATTTATATAAAAAAAAAAGATAAAATAAAGTCAAATCCTTTTCATAGAAGCCACAAGCTATTTTCATAAGCCATCATATGGTTTAAGGAAATGAGCTAAAAACAACTTCTTGACATGTCATAAGTTGTTTCCAATTCCATAACCTTTCTCAAGCAAGCTAAGTGTCTTACAAGTGCTTATGCTATTAGGTAAGTTTGAATAAGTGAATCCAAACAGATCCTAAATATACTAGTAAAGATTGCGTGTCATATTGTATGGATGTGTCAGAAAAGATAAACAACTCAATTAAGCGCTTATAGTATAAACGATTCCGTTTGGATTGACTTATTTTTCAGCTTATGCAAATAAATAAGCTTTTATGTATTATTCATAAGCTTGTCAAGATAGTTTATGAAAAAACGGCTTATGAAGATACACTTTTCGTTAGTAAAGACTTATGAATTAACATAAAATTTGCATAAGCTATTTTTTATAAGCTCAAAAATAAGTCAATCCAAACATACCCATATCATAGAAGGGCTTATTTACAATCTATTTCTATAGCAAAAGATAAAATGAAGTCAAATTGTTTTTGTATAAGATGGAAGTTGCTTTCATAAGCTATCATAGAGAGGCTGAAAACAGCTTATGGATATGTCGTAAGTTGTTTCAAAAAGTCCACTCATATTAGTCTCGGTGTCTCACAAGTGTTTATGCTAGTAGATAAGTTCAAATAAGTCAATCCAGACAAACCTTAAATATACTAGTAAATATCTGTGCAAGTTTTCATGGATGTGAGGCGGAAATGGAGGAAACAGAAGTGTCAATTTCCATCACGTGTCATATGTTGAAGATTTTTTGTTAAAATAGGTAGATAGATAGATTAATGAGTTGGTGATTATGAGAGCCAAGGTTAGAGCTAATTTCTGGCATCTCATATGATGTTTGCTCTTTGAAGCAGTGCCTTCGTTGTTCAGTTAGAAAATTAATGTCATTATTGCAGGTGAGCGAGATATTAGATTCAGAGTTATTGGGTGAGGGGCTTATACCAACCCTACAACATGCACATGACAATTTGTTGGTGGAAAACCCTCTAACTGTACCATATCGAGCAACTACATATGGACAGGTTAACATAAAGATCCTTTTCATTGTATAATTCCTCTTACTTTTGAGTCTTACAGAAGTTTCTGCCTCTTACCCCTATCCCATTTCCAGCTAGTTGAAAGCACTTTCTTATGGCGATTGCATGATTTGCGTAGCAATGAGGCTGGTGCATCTGATGGCATTCGACTTGCCCCTCCTGGACTTGAAAATGTTATAGGTGTAAAACGTCAGCAATATGCCATGCATTGCGATCGAATAGGAGAAGAACTGAAACCGGTGTGTTTGAAAAGATTTCTGTAACTTACTTCATTATAATTTATTAGCAGTAACTTTCCTACTTAAATTAAGATCCATCCAGCTTTCAGAACCCTTCAAAATTTTTGAATTTGATTTTTGGAAACGGCCAGAGAGTTACGGCGAAACTGAGCTATGCATAAAGGCAACTGATGATGGCAGAGTTCATGCTGTTGTCTCTTGGTAATCATATATGTATTTTAATACTACTACGTACTATCAAAGCATTTATTTCCTTTCAGATTACAACATTCCTTTATGTCAGGTGGGTACTTCAACTTGATCGCGAGGGGACAATTTATTATTCCACGGCTCCTAGGTGGATAAGATCATCAACAACTACAAGTGAGGATTTGTTTTGATTTTGTGGGTTAGGGTGTGTAGACTTGAGTATAGTAAATGTATTACATTATTATGATTGCCTTGTTACTTTTTAGAAGTTAAGTTACATGAATATGAATTATATGAAAAAATATATCATGGCATGCTTAATTTATATTTATAATTATATTTGTTAATATTTTGGAACCTTCATTGCTGATGCTGCATTTCATAATTCATTCTTCTCCAGGTCCTGTTGAATGGTGCGACCACTGGAAACAGTGTGTTTGGTTTGTTCCAGGGAGTGGTATATCCATATCCAAAGGGGGAGAAATTGATTTACATGCTACTCACGATGATATTAGTATCTCATATAATTTAAATACTCAAGTGTCAACAACTGAGATTTTGCATGACGGTTTAACGACCGGAGATTTCCAGCTTTTACTTCCTCCAGAAAGAGCTGCAATCTATGGCGACGAAGAATGGAGGCTTTCGATGTTGAAAGCAGTAAAAAGTGTGGTAAGCTATTCCTCGCATAAGGAACAAATTGTAAACAAAAGCACCTTTTTGCTTTTCATCAAAGTCAACTTATCCTATTTTGATTACAACAACTATTAATTTTTACAGTTGCAGGGAAGAGGTCACTTGTTATGCTTGGTTGCAGATGATAGTGTGTATTTGCCTCTTCTTGTTGCAAAGCTTTCAGAAGCACCAAATGTAATATCATCTTTTTCGAGGCTGAAGGAAAAGAGCCTCCAATATTTGCAAGCTGCTGTCCGTGCAAATAACCTGCCACCTAATTCCATAAAAACTGTTGAAAAAGGGGTGAAGCAGTTAACCATGCATGATACACACCAGAAAAAGGTCGAACATTCTTAATTCCACTTGCTTGGTGTGGCTTAACTTTGTATGTATAATATGCATATGAATTTCAAGTTCTGTTAGAAATGTAGTAATGTAGCATAGGTAACTTCATTCATGCCTATGAAGCATAAATGCAATATGTAAATGACCGTGCCCATGAACAGTGAGGCCTGGAAATTATAGAATTGAACAGATTAATCGATCGAGCAAATATGATGTTACTTTGATATATATATATATATATATATATATATATATATATATATATATATATATATATATATATATATATATTTATGAAACATGATTGGATATGAAATAATAATATAAAATTTTATTTTCAAATGATTTATCTGACTATTGCACATAAGAACATGTAAATTGTATGTGACAACAATTAAATTTTCAGGCTATTTTTCCCTTTTTGAATTGCTTTTGATTTCTGAATATCTATGCTTATATGTTTGATCTGTAGGTTGACCTGTTAATAGCAGAACCTTTCTATTTTGGACATGATGGCATGCTTCCATGGCAGAATCTGCGGTTTTGGTATATTTCATTAGCTACTGTTGTAATCATCAACTTGATTTGCTAGGTCATATATGCCATGTTTTATTAAGTTTATAATATTCATATTATGTAATTTTATTTTTGGTGTCACTCCACATTTTTTTACTTATTTTTACTTAACTTTTCTTAGGAAGGATCGTACAACACTTGATTATATCCTCTCTGAAGATGCTATAATAATTCCCAGTAAAGGAATTTTGAGGGCTTGTGCCATCTATCTTCCTGTAAGTTAAAGTATACAAACTTTTGTTTATAGCTATGGACCATGAGAACATAACTGTATATGTGGATTGACGGGACAAACAATTTACAGGATCTTTGGAAAAGTCGTTCCTGCTTGAGTAAGATAGAAGGTTTCGACCATTCTGGTGTAAACACTACATTGGGAGCTTGCGGTCATCTACCTGAATTGGAAGAGGGTCCTTGTCTGCCTTTTTCTCTTTGGCAGTGTGGAGAATTTGATGTAATTAATCTACTTAAAAATTCACGTCTTTGTAATAAACTGGTTCCCTCATCGAACAAATAAATAAAAATCCATTTGTTTAATAACAATAGTTTTCCGGTATCAATGCACCCTTATTGTGTATAATGTTTCAGGTGCTTAGTGAGACATTTGTTGTGATGGAGTTTGATTTCACAAAACAAATATGCCAATGTGAAGGAAAATCCCAGGTACTATGATAAATTGTTATTATGTAAGCTTTCGATGCGTTAGCATTAGCAGGTTTGGCACTTAGTGCCGTAAAGGACTATGGCATGAAATGTCTTATTTCTCTTTTAATTTTCATATGTCATTCTTTTATAAAAGATTAATTTTTGAATTTTCCTTTTCATCTTTCATTTCACTCTTCACAATTCTGGTTTTACATAAAGAATATTGTGCATTGTCTGTTGCAGGTTAAATTCATGAAGACAGGAGTATGTCACGGGTTTGTGCTGTGGATTGACTATGTGATGGATTCGCGAAATTCTGTTGTGATATCAACTGGTCCAGGTCGCTATCAGTTCCCTTTATAATATTAACTGGCCCTCTCATTCCTCGCTTTCCTGTCTAACACGTCAACACCCGTGTTTGCACGAAATGACAATGAGTTTGACGAAATCATAGTGATACCGTCATTACCATGATTTTGTTAAAGTTTTTAAGTGTAGTTTTTGAAAAAATTACTGCGACACATTGTGATTCTGTCAAACTCACTACACTACCAATCCAAACACGCACAGCCACAAACAAGGCCTAAGAGGCTAAGACATGCCATATATCTTATAAAGAATCTAGTACACTATGAGCTATTGCTTATTCATTCCATTTTAAGATTGCAGATAAGAGATATTGGAAACAAGGAATAAAGCTTCTTGCAACACCTAGAACTGTAGGACCCCAAGGATCAACAAATGTCCTAGGATGTTGTTCTGCAGATCTTGAAGCATCTTTTAATCCATCAAATGGGGAACTCAAAATTATACTTGATTTCTTATGATACTTTTTTTTACAGAAAAGTGTCCATCTAGCATCCGAACTACATGTATGTATGGTTTAATTTTTGAATGAGAATTATTTCTAGAATGTAAATGATTTTGACATTTTTTTTTGGATTTTCTTGAGTAGAAATAAAACTGATTTTATCTTTAGAATTGATTTTAACTTGAAGCTAAAATTTGAAGCTATTTTCACTCGGAGTTCAGAGTTTTAGCTTCAATTTAACTATTCAAGTCACTTTTACGTATAAAAATTGAAACATTAATATCACACTTACGCATAACTAAAATCAATTCATTTAAAATTAATTTGTGTGATTGTAGAACCAAATACATGATATGGTGACTATTTTCTCTTATTTCAATGAAAAATGGAAATGTTGTCAATGTCATAGTTTACCATTCTCTTTAATTTGTTCTATAAAAGTGTCTTATTTGCACTTTTTCTATACAAGTAATTGTCAATTTAGAATACTAATACAACATTTATTATTATTTTACACTAATATACCTTTATTTAGTAAATAATACTAACTTTATCATTAAAATTAATAACTAATCTTTTTTTTAAGAATCAAGTACAATTTAAGATTTAAGCATAATACTTTTAGTGCTATTTTTTCAATGAAATTATGAAATCATAGTTTGCTTCAACATCTTTAATCAAGAACAGATATAGAGCACTTATTTAATTGCAAGTTGTGAATGCTACCATCAAATTGTATGAAATAAAGACCCTTAACAAGACAACTTGTATGAACAATTAATAAGAACCGTACACGTTCTAACTTCTATCTTCTTTTTTTTTTATATATATTATTATTATTATTATTATTTTCAACTTTAATGATATTCCATAAATAGAGTCAAGTCGAAAGAAACCCCCTTACTCAAATCACAGTACACATACAAACAGGGCTCTAAGGGATTAAGAGATTAGCGCAAACTTACCATCACAAAATAGACTAAGGTAGTGTTTGGCCTCACTTATTTTTTATTTTACTACTTTTTTTAAAGAGAAGTAGGGCCAAACATAATTTTGATAAAGTTCTTAAAATAAAAAGTGTCTTTTTTATAATGAAGAAAATACATAATAAGTGACTTTGAAAAAAAGAAGTTAAAATAAACTTTATTTCTACTTTTCGGAGGTGGGATGCTACTAGTCCATGCATCGATTCTCACATCTGACAAATTATATTTTATTTTATTTTTACTTTCACAGTCCCGCTTCTTTTTATTTTAGGCAATACTTTCCCGCTAAAATTGCACACCCTAATTACACTGTTCCCGCTGCTATATATTATATTCTTTTCTTTCATCACATTGCCAAAATCTCACGCCGCCCCTTGACTTTCTGCAGAGTTGCAGCAGCAAGCAGGTATCAATTTGTTTTTTTATTTGTTTAAACCACTTTGTTACTTTTTGTCATTTTGTTGCTTTCTTTTTTCTTTTAATTTATACTATACCATTTATTTATCTGAATTTAATTTATCGAATTGTTTAAGTTTGTGATGATTTTATATTTTTATGTATGGACTATTTCTTAAACTCTTTGAATTTAATTTATGCTAATGTTTTATATAATAATTTGTGAAATTGAATTCACATTATAAAAAAAATCACGGCTTTACACAATATAATCTTTTTTATTGAAAAAAAAAGATGAATTTCATATTATTTATGATAAATTTGTAACTTTTGTAAATATATTTTACCAAACAGATTTTAACTTAAAAGTACTAATTAAGTTGAAAAAAATAATAAATACCAAACAACTTCTACTTTAACTTTAAATTTCTTATTTTCAATTTTAAGCTTAAAGTGACTTTTAAGCCTTAAAAAAGGAGGGCCAACACGGCTTTAGCACTATGACGGTATTACCTAGCTTCTATCCATATAATGCACTATTTGGATTAGGTAATAAAAAAATGGATTAGACACGGTCCTAATATTTGTGATCGTTTGATTAAGATCTAACAATTTAAATAATATAGATTTATGTTCATTTAATAATACTAGATATATTATGCTTAAATCAGAACCGTCCGATCAAGATCAACTAAAAATATCTGATTGTCTGATTGCAACAAATTTTTTACTGCATAGAATCCTGACATATCTGCACATTTCACATGTTTTGGAATAAACTATAAATTTATTTAATTTATAAACTATCTAATTCTCCAATTTAGTTTTTTTTTCTTTTACAAACTTCTCCAATTAGTTCTTAAATTATATAAATATAATAATTAATTTTAAAAATGTAGGGATTAAGTTGACAGATTCATATACTTTATGAAATATGGCGATGTATTTTACCTTTAAAAAAAGAAAAGAAATAAGTTGATGTATTTTATATACTTGAGAGATTACTTATTATATTTATATATATTTTAAAGGCTGAATTGGAAACATAGTGATAATCTAGAGATTAAATTGATGGTTTATTCTATTTTTATTGAATGACAGAAAAAAATCAAGAAATTTTATTTCTTACCTATAAATAGAGCCGTCAAAATGGATCGGAGTTGTCATAACGGTCAATTATACTATAAATTCATATGAATTGAGCTGTAAAAAGTAAGTCAAAAAATAATCGGGTCTTTCTCCATGTGATTATCATAAAAATAGTATTAATAAAAACTTTAAAAATTATCATGTAATTACTATATTAATTTGATTCTTAATAAAAGTAAAAGTAACTTTATTTATTTGTAGTGCTTCTGGTGCATAAATAAAGAACCCCATGTGGAATCAAGTTGCCAATCACTTTCAAGTTTTAAAAGCTATTGTTGTCATCATAAACATGAGATTTTTCAAAAGAAACAATAGTAGGGGGTTAGAATAAAGAGGAAGATTTGGATGGTCACAAAGATTTTATCACTTGATTTGTTTATATACATATATTTGGTATAAGATAGAAATTGAAAATAATTAAATAATATATAATTTTAAAATAATTAAATGATATATATTTTTATGTAAGTGTGACCAAATAAAATGATCAGATGTATAGGACCATGTAAGTATTTTTCTAAAATAAAATACACGTTTATCTCAACCCATCCTTTCAAACAGCATTAAACTAACAAACCACGACTATAGAACAAAATAGAAAATATATTAATTATTACTAGACTATAGTACATATGAAAGGTTCCTCCAAAAAAAATGGATAAGTCAAAAACTTGATGAATCCTCACTACACATATATCCTCAAAAATGGTACTACACATGGTGACTCTATTGAAACTTCATTTACAACTAACAAAACCTGCAGTAGCTGGTGTTTCAACTAGCATCATATGTGTGCTCAAGTTGTTGATGGGTTTTAGATTCTTCAAAGATGAAGCACTTTATCAATCAAGGTTGTTTCTTTTTAGATTGGGTCAAATAGCTTTTAATAGTGAACCTCAGATTTCCAACTTAGCTAGAATGGAACGTGCTTTTAGATTAATCTTTCCAACATATGTTCCAGTTACTCCTTCAATTAATTCAACTTCTTCACAATCAGAAGATCGTGAGTTGCAAAATGAACAGGAGGAAATGTTCTACTCACTTTCAATGCTTGCACTTTGATCATGTAATTATCAATCACTTTGCTTAGTTAATTTTTTCTAGTTTCTAATTATTGTTTTCACCGTTGTTCAATGATCATTGAACTTGGTGTTTATTGTATCTTATCTTATCTTATCCATGTGTCTTGTTTGTGTGTTTGTTTGATTTGATGTATGTTTTAGTCTTGATCCTATGAATTGGATAATTTTCACATGTTCGAGACTTTAATTATTATTATTATTATTATTATTATTATTATTATTATTATTATTATTATTATTATTATTTGTGATTGTATGAGTTGCTTGTTTTATTTGGTTAGGGTGATGAGCAATTCATCATAGTATGTGAATTGGTCTTGGATCTTAGTTTATGTCCAATTTGATATTGTTGATCTGTTTAATTTAATGACTACGACTATTGATTGATATATGCTCAAATTGATTTGTCAAATTGTGATGATTTGTCACGTAATCTCTTGTCTCATCTATAAATAATTTTTTTTAGGTTGATTTAATAACTAACGTATCTAGTCTATATTATGGATCAATAAATCAATTATTTAATAAATGTAAAAAATAATCTTTGTGTAAATATGAAATTGGAAGGAACGAGACTTAATTTAATCTATAAATTATTATATTATTATGTTAAACATCTTTATTTGGATTCAATTTCAAACCCAAAAACTTTACACTTGTGTTGTGTGTATGAGTTTTTGATGGTAATTGTCAAAAAAAAAAAAAAAAAAACTGTGATGTTTTGGACGCTGGTCTCATTTTATTGGTCACCTAATTAATGTTTTCAAAAAGATCTCATCTTCAATTTTTATCTGTTTTCTAGAAAATTATTCATTTATTTATTTGTTACAAGTTTGTTTTTTGCATTGTAGGTTTGTAGCGTCTTTTTCAACTGATTATATTGGAGCCGTTTTTCTATATTTTATCTCCACATTTGCTTGAAAGCTTATCCTTTTTTGATGTATCATTTCAGAGCGATAAAAAAACATTATTTTTTTCAACTTCGAATCAGTAAATTAGAATATAATTGTATTTTTTGCCCCGTCCAAAAACTCAAGCACCGATATTTCTTGCAAAGAAGTTCTTACATGAAATGCATGACCAAACCATGGTTGCAGTCTGTTTTTGGCACTAGTGTGCAATTCACTGATTACTCAAATTGAGTATGTGAGCTCCAAATCTTAACTCAATTAGCAAAAAAATGGCAAAATTGTTAGATTGGATGCTATGATTGGGGTTCGAACCCCAGCTCATTCATTTATGTATATGAGTTTATAATAGTTTTACTATTTCGTCTATGTTAAAAAAAAATTGAGTACGAGAGAAGTATACATAGTGCGCTTAGGTTTTATGAGAGGTATAAATAATATATTAAATAATTGTATGGATGATATTCCTCTCTTTAGCTTTTAGAAATACCCACAAGGAAATTGGTTTAGTATAAACGATATTCCCTCCGTCCCAAAACTTTGATCCTTTTAGAGTTTTGCACGTGAATTAATAAATAATAAAGATTGATAAGTTAAATAATTTTTACCCTTATTTTTTCAAGAAAGATAAATTAATTGTTAGTTGATTTAGTGGTGATTGACGTTGAACTTGGTAGAGACGATCACAGTTCGATTCCCCGCAACTGCGATCGGAAGGGGGCATGAACCACTTGATGCAAGAACTGATCTCCGAACCAGATTAAACAGGTTGTGAAAGCCCAAAAAATGGAGATAAAATCAATTTAATGATTGCTTCAGTTTTTGTAAGGGTATAAATTGTAAAATATTATTAATTGTGTCTTGATTTCTTAAATACTCCCTCCTCCTTAATATAAGAGGAATTTTACTTTTTAGATTCATTGAGAATCTAATGTATTTAGTCCATAATATTAGACTAGATTCATTAGATTTTCAAATAATCTAAAAAGTGAAGTTCCTCTTATATTAAGGACCAGAGGGAATAATAAATGGTCAAATATTATTTATGAAATATCAATTATTTATGAAGTTACCCCATTCAACTTGCTGAACTAGTGTTAGTGGGTGTAACCATAGCTTTACTCTTACCGAGATTAAGGCATAGAAGATACGTTGAAGACAGAGCAAAGTGATAGTATGCGGCATGACTACAACTGTATTTTTTAATCTAGACCATAAATTTATATTTAACGAAGAAGACAGAGCAAAGTGCTAGTATGCGGCATGACTACAACCTTGTTTTTTAATCTAGACCATAGCTTTTCTCACGATATTTATTTGATCTTGAAACCACCACTATTAAATTTCTCCCATTTTCTCTACAAAAATTTTGAACAGAAATCTTTCAAAAACTAAACCGTTATTTCTCTGCTATAAATTTTTTGGCCATCGTAAACACAAATAGTAGAAATGAACTTCATTTTCGACTTTTAAAATTGTAATCCTAAAATTTTATTCTTCGCATTTTTTTTAAGCAAGAGAAAAATCTATTGTTACCAAAAGTAAATACTACACTTGTTATGATTGATTGGATTAGAAAACATATTATTTTCGCCTTATTTTCCATAATGAAAGTGATTCCCTAAAGTTAACCAACCCAATTCAAGCTGTCTTTTTCCCATTTTTCTTTTTTATAATTTCAACCCAATTTGTGTCAAAAAATAAAATAAAATTTCAACCCAATAAATACAAAAACTCAGTACTATTTTTAGCATACAGAGGAAAACGAGAAAACAAATTCAAATTCAAAATAGGGAATCACTTATGAATGGTGATATTGCACTAAATAGAACTGATGAGATCTCTGCACATGTTGTTGATCATTTCTCCACTCTTTTCAGTCAAACCTCCAACTTTGTGGACAATGGTCTTGTTGAGGAAGTTATTCCTAACCTTATCACTGACAGAATTAATCACATGCTTACTGTGTTGCCCTCTTATGATGAAATTAAATCTGCGGTTTTTTCTCTAAACAATGACAGTGCTCCTGGTCCTGATGGATTTGGTGCCTGTTTTTTTCAAACTTATTGGGACATAGTCAAACAGGATGTGATTAATGCTGTCTTACAATTCTTCATGTCTGGTTGGTTGCCTCCCACTTTTAACTCCAATATTATTGTGCTTATTCCTAAAGTTTCTAATGCTAACTCTCTCAATCAATACAGGCCCATTGCTCTAGCTAATTTTAAATTCAAAATCATTTCTAAGATTATTGCAGATAGACTTGCTTCCATAATGCCTGCCATTACTTCTGTCCAACAAAGAGGTTTCATCAAGGGTAGAAGTATCAAAGACTGCATTTGTTTAACTTCTGAGGCCATTAATGTGTTGCATAAGAAGAGTGTTGTTGGTAATCTAGCTCTCAAAGTGGATATTGCAAAAGCTTTTGATACTCTCAACTGGGATTTCCTTCTCAAAGTGCTGAAATGTTTTGGTTTTAATCAAAGATTTTGTAAGTGGATTTCCTCTATCCTACATTCTGCAAAGCTGTCTATTTCCATCAATGGCAATCAGCATGGTTACTTTTCTTGCTCTAGAGGAGTGAGGCAAGGTGACCCTCTTTCTCCTCTTCTTTTCTGCCTTGCTGAGGAAGTTATTAGTAGAAGCATTACTAATCTTGTAAGAGATGGCAAATTAAGGCTTATCAAGGGTTCTAGAAGCATGGATATTCCTTCCCACATTTTATATGCTGATGATTTCATGTTATTTTGTAAAGCTTCTTCTTCTAACATACAAGCTCTTTCTGATTTATTTCAAAGATATGCTGAGATCTCAGGACAACATGTTAATCCCCAAAAGTCATTTATCTATGCTGGTTCTGTGATTCCTTCTAGACTCAACAATATTGCTGCTACTTTGGGATTCAATGTTGGCTCTCTTCCATTTGATTACTTGGGGGTTCCCATCTTTGAAGGCAAACCCAAAAAAATCCATCTTCAACCTATTGCAGATAAAGTTAAAGCTAAGTTAGCTGGCTGGAAGGCATCTCTCTTGTCTATGGCAGGTAGAGTTCAGCTCATTATAAGTGTTATTCAAGGCATGCTTGTCCATAGTTTCTCTGTTTATTCCTGGCCTGTTAGTTTGATCAAAGATCTAGAGAAATGGATGAGGAATTTTATTTGGAGTGGTGATGTCACTCAAAGGAAATTAGTTACTGTTGCTTGGCACAAAGTTTGTTGTTCTTTTAGTGAAGGTGGCCTTGGTATTAGATCTCTAGCAAAGCTCAATCAAGCCAATAACCTCAAATTATGTTGGGAGTTTTTTCAATCCAATCTTCAATGGGCTCAATTTCTGAGAAGTAGAGTTTTACATGGTACTAAGCCAATCTCTTATCACGTTTTCTCTTCTATCTGGAGCAGTATAAAACATAAGTTTGAGGAAGTTTTAGAGCACTCTGCTTGGCAGCTTGGTAATGGTGAGAACATTCGTTTCTGGCTTGATTCTTGGTGTGGGATTCCTTTGGTTAATGCATTAGCCATCCCTGTTCACTTGCATCATCTTTTGCAATCTACAGTTGACAATTTTATTGTTAACTTCAAATGGTCCATCCCTAGGTGTCTGCTAAATGCTTATCCTCAGTTACAGGCTTTGGTGGACAAGGTTACTATCCCTTTAGTTTCTAATGAAGATAATTTGTTCTGGAAGCAATCTTCTGATGGCACTCTATCTCTCAAAGAGGCTTATTCTTTTCACTGCTCTCCTTCTCAGAATCTTTCTTGGGCCAAGCTTATCTGGCATCAATCAATTCCTCCCTCAAAATCTTTTCTGGTTTGGAGATGTTTTCATGACAAATTGCCAACTGATGACAACCTTTCCTTAAGGGGTTGTAATCTGCCTTCCATGTGTAGCTTATGTGGGTCTCATAGTGAAACAACTTCTCATCTGCTTTTAAACTGTAGTTTTGCTCTGAAGATCTGGTCTTGGCTTTCATACATTCTCAACTTCAATTGCATCTTTACCAACATATCTGATGTGCTCTCCATCTGCAACAAGAACTGGTCTCCTCTTTGTAAGTTGTCTATCACAGCAGTTATCATTAATTGCTTCAATGTTATCTGGTTTGCAAGAAATCAGAGAAGATTTGCTGATAAGATTATTACCTTCACTTCTGCAATTAACACCGTGATTGCTAATGTTGCCTTATCTGGAAAGATCTCTAAATTACATGCCTTCTCTTCCATCTCTGAATTTGTTATTCTTAAGGCCTTGCATGTTCCATTGACTTATCCTAAAGCCCCTGTGATCAAGGAGGTCCTTTGGCAACCCCCCCTTTTAGGCTGGATAAAATGTAATAGTGATGGGGCCTCAGCTGGCAACCCTGGTAACTCTGCTTGTGGTGGGATATTCAGAAACTCAGAGGCCAATTTCTGTGGTGCTTTTGCTATCAATTTGGGGACTCAATCTTCTCTTGTTGCTGAACTAATGGGAGCCATGCTAGCTATTGAAATTGCTCATACCAATGGTTGGAACTCTTTGTGGTTGGAAACTGATTCCAAGTTGGTTCTTTGTGCCTTCAAATCTTCATCTTCTGTTCCCATGGTCCTCAAGAATAGGTGGAACAACTGTATGCTCTACATCTCCCACATGAACTTCTTTGTTTCTCACATTTTCAGAGAAGGTAACAAGTGTGCTGACTCAATGGCTAATATTGGACTATCTTTGCCTTATTCTGCTGCCCACTCTTGGTGGTCATCCTTGCCTCGTCTTCTTTCTTTTGATTTTGATTGTAATAGACTAGGTTGGCCTTGTTATAGGTTTTGTTAGTTTTCTGAGGGTTTGGTTTTTTGCCCCCCCTCTCTTTGTATTTGCTTTCTTTTGTTTTTAATATATTTCTGGGGCTTGCTTGTCTTGCAAGTTTCCTTTGGTTAAAAAAAAAAAAAAATTCAAATTCAAAACGCCACACTCTTCTTCTCTCTCTCTCGAATCTCCGTTGTGTCTAGGGTTTTTTTGTAGCCGTTCACTGCACGCTACTTTTACTCTATCATCTAGACTACTCTTCTAGGGTTTAATCATTCTTCTTCCGCCATGGCTGCGGAGAATCTCAGAGATTTGTCACAACCGATTGATGTATCTTTGCTCGATGCTACCGTCGCCGCCTTCTATGTCACCTGATCTAAGCAAGAGGTCAGTCACAATTCTCTTCTCTATCTTCAATAATGTCGTCAATAGTGTGCGCACTTTAGGGTTTAACAATTCTCGAAACATCCAATTATCATCGCGCGTCAATTGAATTCCTAAGTTGTTGATAATTATTCTCGTATTTCTGTGGTTGATTAATTGTCCTGGGACGTTGAACCTGTTTTCGTTTTAGATAATGTGATGCTGTTTAAGTTTAACGTTTTTTTTTGTGTGCATTTTGATTGTGCAGATAAGTGCTTCGATTTTGCGTGTCTTGCAAAATAATGCTGATATGGGGCTTCAAGTTATGCATATCTTGAAGAGTACTAAAAATTTGAATACCAAGTTCTTCGCCTTACAGGTTCGTTTGTTTAATGACCCTCTGTTCTTCTCTTAATGTTAGGAAAGGTCGATCATATAATGTGGATTTGATTCAGGGTCTATAAACTTATATCTATGTGTAGTCAATGCAAATGATAATTTTTGTCATTGTCAAAAGAGACTCTTGAATTTTTTGGTTAAGATTGGTGTTATCATGCAAAATATCTTATCGATTTGTGTGGCATGATCAAGATGTATGACCTACGCTGGTCAATTCGTAATGCAATATATTTGAAAGCATGCTATCATGCAAAAGCCGTTGATGATTTGTGGTATGATCAAGATGTATGCGCTAGGTTGGTCAATTAGTAATTAGTAATGCAATATATTTGAAAGCATGCTTAATCTAAACTTAAAATCACCATAAGTGAGGTGTTCAGTTTGTAATTATGTGAGATTTGAGTGTTTTTTTTATAAGCAATGTGAGATTTGAGTGGAAGTACCTGTAGGAGAATTTGCTTTGTTAAGGAGATTTGAGGGGAATTACTTAGAAGTTAGAACATGCTTAATTATGTCAAACAAGTTTTTCTACGCTGGTCAATTCGTAATGCAATATATTTGAAAGCATGCTATCATGCAAAAGCCGTTGATGATTTGTGGTATGATCAAGATGTATGCGCTAGGTTGGTCAATTAGTAATTAGTAATGCAATATATTTGAAAGCATGCTTAATCTAAACTTAAAATCACCATAAGTGAGGTGTTCAGTTTGTAATTATGTGAGATTTGAGTGTTTTTTTTATAAGCAATGTGAGATTTGAGTGGAAGTACCTGTAGGAGAATTTGCTTTGTTAAGGAGATTTGAGGGGAATTACTTAGAAGTTAGAACATGCTTAATTATGTCAAACAAGTTTTTCATTTCTTATGAGAATATTATAATTATATAAGCTTATTTCAGTTTTTTGTTTTGCAATAGAATGTACGTTGAGCTTATTTCAAAAAATATTTCAGAATGGGGGGACCTTATGTGTCTAAAACATCATATGTGAAACTTCTACAGTTAGATTAATTGAGATTATAGTGATTTTTATCAAGTATTTACTATTCAGTCCCTTTATACATATTCTTCTGGGTGCAGTTCGGTTAAGAGGGAGACACTTAAACATTGAGACATTCTTGGATATGGCTGAAGATCAACCGCAGATTGGAAAACAATTTGTGCCGCCAAAGATGGATCCTATTCTGGGAGATTGTGCTAGGAATGCTCCTGATGCAAGGGAATAAGAGGTTTTGTCCCTTTTTGCCACAACAGTAAACAAGTATGCTTATTTCTCCATTTTCTTTTTTCCTGTTCATTTATTTCTTTGGTTTGTGCTATGACATCCACATTCTACATTCTTATGGTCTGCTACTTCCTAAGGGTTATATGATTGATATGTACATGTGACACTCTTTTTTCTCTGCTCCCCTCCTCTAACTTCCAGACAAAGCTACAATGATTGAAGATGTACCCTCATATTTGAAGTTGTTTTTCAGTGCACACTACAGGTAATTGTGTACGCTATTCAGCTTTGCTGTAAATGTTCAAATTTGTTGCTGTTATGTGGTTGTGGCCTTGTGTTTGGTATCTGTTAGGATATTATATGATCAACAAGTGAAATATAAGCAATATGATGGAAAAACTATATTGGTATTAAGTAATGGAACAATTACAATGTGGTAAATAACTAGATAATAAAAATAACAAACTGATAGTGGAGAACTATCAGCCCTAACCACATAGTGCATTCCTCACTCAAAAGATGATGGATTTTTGCCCAAAATTGTGTTTTGTCCCGATGTCCCTAAAGGAAATATGATATTTGAACCATCGCGGTTCTAAATTCGAAAAACTCAAAAGATGATGGATTTTTGCCCGAATTGGATTGAAAATATCAAGTTGTCTTAAACTTGATAATTGAATTGTCGGCTTCTTATTGGATAGTGACCACGAATGATATCTTAAATTTGATAAATTGAAATGATGACATAAAATATATGGATAGTGTTTTGTCCCGATGTCCCTAAAGAAAATATGATATTTGAACCATCGCGGTTCTAAATTCGAAAAACTCAAAAGATGATGGATTTTTGCCTGAATTGGATTGAAAATATCAAGTTGTAGTCTTAAACTTGATAATTGAATTGTCGGCTTCTTATTGGATAGTGACCCCAGTGATATCTTAAATTTAATAAATTCAAAATGATGGCATAAAATGGATGGATTGTGTTTTGTCCTATGTCCCTAAAGGAAATAGGATATTCGAACCATCGCGGTTCTAAATTCGAAAAATTCAATAGATGATGGATTTTTGCCCGAATTGGATTGGAAATAAAGTTGTCTTAAACTTGAAAATTGAATTGTCGGCTTCTTATTGGATAGTGATCCCGAATGATATCTTTAATTTGATAAATTAAAATGATGACATAAAATGGATGGATTGTGTTTTGTCCCGATGTCCCTAAAGGAAATATAATATTTGAACCATCGCGGTTCTGAATTCGAAAAATTCAAAAGATGATAGAATTTTGCCCGACTTGGATTGAAATTATCAAGTTGTCTTAAACTTGATAATTGAATTGTCGGCTTCTCATTGGATAGTGACCCCGAATGATATCTTAAATTTGATAAATTGAATTCATGTCATAAAATGGATGGATTGTGCTTTGTCCCGATGTCCTTAAAGGAAATATGATTTTTGAACCATCGCGGTTCTAAATTCGAAAAATTCAAAAGATGATGGATTTTTGCCTGAATTGGATTGGAAATAAAGTTGTCTTAAATTTGATAATTTAATTGTCGGCTTCTCATTGGATAGTGACCCCGAATGATATCTTAAATTTGATAAATTAAAATGATGGCATACAATGGATGGATTGTGTTTTGTCCCGATGTCCCTAAAGGAAATATAATATTTGAACCATCACGGTTCTAAATTCGAAAAACTCAAAATATGATGAATTTTTGCCCAAATTGGATTGAAAATATCAAGTTGTCTTAAACTTGATAATTGAATTGTCGGCTTCTTAGTGGATAGTGACCCCGAATGATATTTAAAATTTGATAAATTAAAATGATGGCATAAAATGGATGGATTGTATTTTGTCCCGATGTCCCTAAAGGAAATATGATATATAAACCATTGCGGTTCTAAATTCGAAAAACTGAAAAGATGATGAAATTTTGCCCGAATTGGATTGTAAATATCAAGTTGTCTTAAACTTGATAATTGAATAGTCGGCTTCTCATTGGATAGTGACCCCAAATGATATCTTAAATTTGATAAATTTAAATGATGGCATAAAATTGATGGATTGTATTTTGTCCCGATGTCTCTAAAGGATATATGATATTTGAACAATCGCGGTTCGAAATTCGAAACACTCACATTTATATCAAGATTCTAGAAGAAAACTATATTTTCTGTAGTTTTCTTAAAACTTCTAATAAGTTTGTCGATTTCTTTTCACTTGGTATTCTGGATTTAAAATGTCCTTTTCAAATATTATTGCTCGTATCTTTTTGCATTCACCACTTATAGGCTGTACGTAATGGTGGGTGTGTGATATACAAATTTTGAAGCATGAGTGGCCAGCTAGATGGCGAAGCTTCATTCCTGATCTTGTCTCGGCAGCTAAAACTAGTGAAACAATCTGCGAGAATACATTGCAATATTGAAAGTAGGTTTATTCCTGTTTTCGTTAGATTTTATTTCTTATGTCTATGACTAACTTAAAGAATGTATGTTCAGCTTTTGAGTGTGAAGAGGTTTTTTGATTTTTCGAGAGGAGAAATAACACAGCAGAAGATAAAAGAGCTTAAACAATCATTGAACAGGTAGCTGTTAATAGCTTAATGTCTATGTATTCTTTCCCGCTTTCCATTTCACTTATCTTTCTTTTAAGTTGAGTGTCTGAAAGATTGAGTTCTAATTACTTGCTGTACAATAATGAATTCATTAAGTTACATTCTTAAAAGTCCCGTCTGTCAAGTTCTATAATGTTTTGGGTACACTTCTGATGCGTTGAATGTGAGATTGAAAGACTAGCAAGTGGTGATAACTGCTTATATAGGTGGCTAGGTAGAGCAATTGATTTTAATTTGTAAGTGGGAAAATATATTGTAGTTTTATTTGTACTGCTTAAGTTGCGATTTGGATGCTTTTATCGCCTGAAAGTTAGAGCGGGGTGATTAACATCAAATACTCTAGTTGATGATTGGTGATCATTTTAGAACAAAAATAATTTTTGGGAAGTTACATGAAGGAAAATTGTTTTCTAATCTAGCAATTATCACTAAAAAAGGATGGCCCTTGCACGTGGCTCCCACCTGTCTTGGTAGGGTAGATGCACAGAGCCTTATCCTTGCTAGGCGCTAGCGGAGATGCTGGTTGTAGGATTTAAACATGTATCTACTTATTGGCTTAATTATTTTTTTGTTTATGATTTGGAAATAATTTTGCTCATAATTTCGTTCTTGAATTTTAGCATCATCCTTTTTGCATATGATATGGCTGTTCATCTTGGACTCCTTTGTTATAATTATCATGAAAGCCCAAGTTATTAGGTGGAAGCTTGGTAATAGTTTTATAAATTATATCTAACACTCTATCATCCATGCTATGGATGGTTATGTATTTTCTCAGCGATTGTTATTTATCTACATTTACTTTATACGAAGTGCCTATATTTTGTTAAGAATTATACTTGGTTGTTTGCTGTGAATTTCAACTCATACATGAGTTATGGCTATATGTGCTATCAGCATCCCAAAGGGCTGAGCTCATACGTGCTACACTGTCCACAATACATGTCTTCATATCATGGATTCCTTTGGGTTTTATATTTGAATCACCGTTGGTAGGTTCTTTTTCTGTTCAAAATGAATTTGTTGTTGAGGAATTCACTTACTGAAATCTTTTAACTTTTGCTGACATCGCAGCTTGAGACACTTCTAAAGTTTTTCCCGGTTCCGGCATATCGGAACCTAACGTTGCAATGTTTAACAGAGGTATGTTCCATCCGTTAAGTTCTAATGTTTTTTGTTTGAATTTTTTTACATCGATATTCACTTTTTATGCTTGCAGGTGGCATCCCTTCAATTTGAAAGTTTTAATGATGTGCAGTATGTCAAGATGTATGGCATATTCATGGGTCAATTGCAGGTTGGTCTCATTTTTGTAACATGTACTGCATTCTTATTCATTTGATTCTACTCTGAGCATTGTGGCTGACTTTGTGATAATGTACTGTTTAATGTAGAGCATACTCCCACCTACCACAAATATACCTGAGGCATATGCAAATGGCTCTACCAAAGAACAAGTTGTTTTTTTTTTTAATTTTTTTTTATGTTAATGAAACAAGATCTTAATTTGCTTAGTTAATTGTTAGGTGTTTGTCTAACCATAGTTTTCTTCCTCTGTTTAGTCATTTATACATAACCTGGCACTGTTCTTCACCTCATTTTAAAAGGTTAGATTTTAATTTTTTTGTCCATTTTTAATTTTATTTTGTGACTATATAATCATCAAACAACATGATAGTACTGTGTAAGAATGTAACATTGCTAAGGCTGGTTCCTTAAAGCTGCACTGTTGACTATATCATACCTGGGACTCATTCAAGAATAAGTCCTGCTTTATTGGGTTGTTGTTGGGTGTTCTGCTCTCTGGTATCATTATTCTGATTGCCTTTTATTTATGCAGGTTCACATCCGCATCTTGGAATCCACTCAAGAGAATATATCAAATTTGCTATTGGGCCTTGAATATCTTATCAACATTTCATATGTAGACGATACCGAGGTCTTTAAGGTATGTGCATACTGCATTTGTGTGCTACCGTCTCTTGTTCCAAATACCCAAATTGATACCGTATTTGGTTTGTTAAAAATAATAGGATTGTTTGGACTCTTGGAATTCCTTGGTGTCAGAGCTGTTTGAGCCACACTGAAGTTTAGATATATGATGGGGCTTCAGGTGCTGTGAAACTTATGATATGACTCTTTGATCGTTAAAATCAAGAAATAGCAATTCTCTTATATGACCTAGCATCTTAATAGAAGGTTTCATTTTTTGACATTGCTACTTTTGTCCTTAATGTTCACAGTAATATCACAATTTGTTAAGAATTTTTGTTATTATTGGATCAAAAATCTATTATACTTGGTTGTCAAAATGACTGATTAAATTAGTAATGTTCCAATTTTGCTTATTTTACTGGCTTTTCCTTGACTCAATCTTTGTTTTTTTTTTGGTTTCATTTGAATAATTTTAAAACATGTCTTGTGGTGTTCCTACAACTAATCTTCATGTCATATGAAGGATTCATTCAAATTTATGATGTGCATGCTAGAAAAGGGTTTCTACCAGGATCATTTAGTCTTAACGTGAAAATCATTATGTTGGGACAACCAATTAATTGGCTTTGTTTCATATATATAATTTTCATCTCAGTTTCTCTTGTGTGTTTCTAGCATATATTCTTTTTCTACTTCTGAAAAAGGTACTGGTGTATTTTTCTCAACGGGGTAAGCAGGTACCAGCAATGCTTCCTGGTATGGTTGATGGGCATGGTTCTCAGCTTCTTCAACGTCGGCAGCTTTATGCTGGTTCCATGTCAAAGTTGAGAATGCTTATGATATGTCGAATGGCTAAACCTGAAGAGGTTCTCATAGTTGAAGATGAAAATGGGAATATTGTCCGTGAAACCTTGAAGGACAATGATGTTCTTGTTCAATATAAGGTTATAAACTTATATCTGAGACTGCTAGATTTTAGTATTTGATATTCATATATATGTGGAAAAAATGTTTGTATATTTTACTTTTATTGATTGCTCTGAATAAATTCAATTGTGATAAATTTGAGACTTACATACCAATGTTTAATTATACAGATTATGAGGGAGACTCTAATTTACTTTTCACATCTTGACCACGATGATACTGAAAAGCAGGTATTTTGAACCAGAAAGCACCCCCTCCCCCCACAAAAGCACTGCCCTTTTGTTTTACTGGAAAGACAATCAGATTATATGGTTTTATTTATTTATTTATTTATTTTTCTTTTCCGTTTTTGTTTTTATTGCTGGGAAGTTTATTTTTTAATGATATGATTTATTATTTGTCAAATTATGAAACTACAATATCAACTTTCTTGAAATATGATGTCAATGATATAGTTTTTTTTTTGACAAAATGTCAATGATATAGTTGAATATCCTAAAAATGCAATATTTTACGAATATGGTGTTTCAGTTTAGAGTGATATGCTGTAAAGGATACATATCACAAACTTGTTGCACGTTCATGTTTGTTGCACCTTCATTAAATTGTCTTGTATCGTGTAATCTGCAGATGCTGAGGAAATTAAGCAAACTCGGTGACGAGGATTGAACATGGAACAATTTGAATGCACTCTGCTGGGCAAATTGGATCTATATCTGGTTCCATGATAGAAGAACAGGTACTGTGAACCTTATGGTATTGCTTAGCTTTATATTCCTATATTCATGGGTCATCTTCAACATTAATAATATGTAGAGCTTTTCTAATCTGTTGAGGTATTTCCATTACTGTGGTATCCTGCTGGTTATAAGATTTATTTAATATAAATTGTGGACAAACGTGTTGACTTAATGACCTCTTGATGGCATTGGGGTATACCTTGGATGGTATAGAATATCTTGAGAAGCATCATCCACCAATTTAACATGCTTGACTTCATCATGGCTTGTTTTTGCCTTTTCTAGGACTGATGAATGTGTAACATCACAATCTGAACTGATTCATTAAACTTGTTTACTATATCTGTTATCCTTTTATGGCATTGTTTTATCAGTTTTGGCATTTTATTCCCCTATTTATGGTTTTAGACTTCTTTGAATTGTGACAGGAAAACAGGTTATTGGTTATGGTAATTCGTGATTTATTAAATCTGTGTGAAATCATGAAGGGAAAAGATAACAAAGCAGTTATTGCAAGTAATATCATGTAAGAAGTGTTTACATGTGAGTTTTTTAATTGTTTTGTATTGCTATTTTCTTAGATATAATAATAAGCTGCTTCGGTTGGTAGTACATTGTAGGCCAATTTCCACGGTTTTTAAGAGCTCACTGGAAGTTTCTTAAATCTGTTGTTAACAAGTTTTTCGAGTTTATGCATGAGACACATCCTGGAGTTCAGGTTATTTTTTATCCTTTGAAGCTCAGTCACTTTCCACTTGTGTATTACGATGTTATTATTTATTATTAATAATTAAAACAAACCCAGCCTCTGATTTATTTTCCGCATAGCTGGGTTTCTTTTCTTATCTGCAATAATTTGATTATGATTAACCTGAACTATAACTTCTTATTCATTAAGGATTTCAGATTTTGGACTAATTTTTCTTCCTATTTAGAAATTTTGACAAGATACATCACATTCTTCATGGTAGCGCTATAGCCTATTTAACAAATCAAATTGCAAACTTCTAACTTTCCTGAAAAATGAGCATCCAATTATTTTGTCTTAGTATTTCGCTGTTTTCTTTAATTTCTTTTTTTTCTTTGTCAATTTGGTATTATATGCGGGTAAACACTTTATTATTTTGTGGAGTATTATTATCCTAATCTAGTATGCAGAAATTATCTGCAATACACTCTAAATATTAATTCTGTTGCATTTGTTCTAGGATATTGCGTGTGACACTTTTTTGAAAATAGTTCAGAAGTGCAAGCGAAAGTTTGTGATCACCCAGGTAATAAGGGCCGTAATTTCCTCCCTTTTCCCATGCTCTTGAATTAGAAATAAAACGTGACTAATATTTGTCCCACAATTCTTCCATATATATTAAGTATGCGATGATATATAATCCATAGCCGTCATTAATTGCTATTTCAGGTTGGTGAAAATGAGCCATTTGTATCTGAACTTCTATCAGGCCTTCCGGTCACTGTTGCACATCTTGAACCCCATCATATACACTCCTATGATTCTGTATGCCTTTTAGAGTCTTAAACTCATTAATTTAAATTATGCCTTTTAGATGTCTTAAACTCCTTAATTTATTTATTCATATTTAATTATATATGTTTCGTATGTCTATACTTATTATTTTGTTTGCACATAAGTTATATCTTCGAAAATTGTAGGTTGCTCATATGATTCAAGTAGAGTCTGATGCACAAAAGAGAGATGAATATAATCAGCATTAGATGCAGCTCCAAATCAGGTATTTTGCTTGCTTTAGAAGCCATATCATTTGCCAAATATCTTTCATGTTATGCCCCCGAGTTTGCGAAAATTTTCTGCAAACCAAGTTTGATAATTAATTCCCGTGATTTACAATTTTTCCCCCTGCATAAATGGATGGAAATTATAGGCCAGGCACATCAAAATGTTGAGATTTTGAAGGATCAAGATGTAATAAGGACGGTGCTCAATATATTACAGGTATAGTTTGTCATTTTTAATGTAATTATGTGTTATTCTATTGGATGTTCCATTATTTGCACTGCATGCTAGCTGCCATTTGAATTTTTGTTCAAGATTTTATGGCCTAACAAGATTCAGTGGGATTAGTGTTCAATATTTGATAAATCAGCTGCTGATGTTGGCTAAGCAAATGGTCAAAGTTTTCCCTTGTTGACTTGTCATGGGATTTTTTTTTCCAGTGTGCCGTTCCTTTTCTTTACTCGTGTCATTCCTTGTTAGAACACTGTTTATGTTGTATTACAAAGTTGGTTACAATTATTGTGCAACCTTGGTTCCCTTTGTTAATGGTTGCAAACATCTAAGAGAAAGTTGTCTATATTGATTTACACCTCATTTTTTTATGATGAATGTTAGGTCTTTCGTTTTTATTTTTGATGTTCTGCTACTTTATATTGTTAATGAATTCCTTTTAATTGCAGAGAAATACAAGTGTTGCATCTTCTTTAGGGACATTTTTCCTGCCCCAAATCACATTGATCTTCTTGGACATGTTGAATGTGTACAGGTATGTGCTGTTAAATGATACTCCCTCCGTTCCTTTTTATAAGGAACAATATGAAAAAAACACACAAACCAAGGAATCTTATTTGTCTTATTAAAAATTCTAAAATTTTATAATCTATTCCAAAATTAACCTTGGTGTAATTAATGAATAGAGAATATATTACTGTAATTAATGCATAACATTGGAATAGATAAAGGGTATAAATGAAATTGTTTAATTAATAAAGCATAAATTTAATGATTGTTTCTTATAAAAAGGAACAAATTTTTTTTCCAAATTGTTCAGCTATGTTAATAACAGTTGAGACAAAGCAATATGTAGTTTGATACGATTCTTCATTTTTGGTTTGATGTATGCGCTAAATCATTTTTTTGTTTTGCAACAAAATGTACAGTGAGCTTATTTCAAAAAATATTTCAGAGTGGGGGGACCTTATGTGTCTAAAACATCATATGTGAAACTTCTACGGTTAGATTAATTGAGATTATAGTGATTTTTATCAAGTATTTACTATTCAGTCCCTTTATACATATTCTTCTGGGTGCAGTTCGGTTAAGAGGGAGACACTTAAACATTTAGCATTCTTGGATATGGCTGAAGATCAACCGCAGATTGGAAAACAATTTGTGCCGCCAAAGATGGATCCTATTCTGGGAGATTGTGCTAGGAATGCTCCTGATGCAAGGGAATAAGAGGTTTTGTCCCTTTTTGCCACAACAGTAAACAAGTATGCTTATTTCTCCATTTTCTTTTTTCCTGTTCATTTATTTCTTTGGTTTGTGCTATGACATCCACATTCTACATTCTTATGGTCTGCTACTTCCTAAGGGTTATATGATTGATATGTACATGTGACACTCTTTTTTCTCTGCTCCCCTCCTCTAACTTCCAGACAAAGCTACAATGATTGAAGATGTACCCACATATTTGAAGATGTTTTTCAGTGCACACTACAACAGGTAATTGTGTACGCTTTTCAGCTTTGTTGTAAATGTTCTAATTTGTTGCTGTTATGTGGTTGTGACCTTGTGTTTGGTATCTGTTAGGATATTATATGATGAACAAGTGAAATATAAGCAATATGATGGAAAAACTATATTGGTATTAAGTAATGGAACGATTACAATGTGGTAAATAACTAGATAATAAAAATAACAAACTGATAGTGGAGAACTATCAGCCCTAACCACATAGTGCATTCCTCACTCAAAAGATGATGGATTTTTGCCCAAAATTGTGTTTTGTCCCGATGTCCCTAAAGGAAATATGATATTTGAACCATCGCGGTTCTAAATTCGAAAAACTCAAAAGATGATGGATTTTTGCCCGAATAGGATTGAAAATATCAAGTTGTCTTAAACTTGATAATTGAATTGTCGGCTTCTTATTGGATAGTGACCCCCAGTGATATCTTAAATTTGATAAATTAAAATGAGGTCGTAAAATGGATGGATTGTGTTTTGTCCCGATGTCCCTAAAGAAAATATGATATTTGAACCATCGCGGTTCTAAATTCGAAAAACTCAAAAGATGATGGAATTTTGCCCCAATTGGATTGAAAATATCTATTTGTCTTAAACTTGATAATTGAATTGTCGGCTTCTTAATGGATAGTGACCCCCAGTGATATCTTAAATTTAATAAATTAAAATGATGGCATAAAATGGATGGATTGTGTTTTGTCCCGATGTCCCTAAAGGAAATATGATATTTGAACCATCGCGGTTCTAAATTCGAAACACTCAAAACATGATGAAATTTTAACCCAATTGGATTGAAAATATCTAGTTGTCTTAAACTTGATAATTGAATTGTCGGCTTCTTATTGGATAGTGACCCACAATGATATCTTAAATTTAATAAATTAAAATGATGGCATAAAATGGATGGATTGTGTTTTGTCCCGATGTCCCTAAAGGAAATATGATATTTGAACCATCGCGGTTCTAAATTCGAAAAACTCAAAAGATGATGGAATTTTGCCCGAATTGGATTGAAAAATGTGATTAATTTGATTCAAGGTATGCTATTATGCTTTTTAGCTATTCTTAATTTGATTCTTTGATCACAATTTACATTTTGTGCTATTTTAAGATGAATTTAGAAAAATGTGATATGTTTTGCAATCATACACCTTGTCTTAAATACGAGCCTAAAATGAATAAGTAGTCTTTCTATTTACCTGATAACATGAATGAATGGATGAATTGTGTTGTGTCCCAATGTCATTAAAGGAAAATATGATATTTGAACCTACACGGTTCTAAATTCGAAAAACTTAAAAGATGATGAAATTTTGACCGAATTTGGTTGAAAATATCAAGTTGTCTTAAACTTTATAATTGAATTGTCGGCTTCTCATTGGATAGTGACCACGAATGATATCTTAAATGTGATAAATTGAAATGATGACATAAAATATATGGATAGTGTTTTGTCCTGATGTCCCTAAAGGAAATATGATATTTGAACCATCACGGTTCTAAATTCGAAAAACTCAAAAGATGATGGATTTTTGCCTGAATTGGAGCCCGACTTGGATTGAAAAGGTCAAGTTGTCTTAAACTTGATAATTGAATTGTCGGTTTCTCTTTGGATAGTGACCCCAAATGATATTTTACTTTTGATAAATTGAAATGATGGCATAAAATGGGTGGATTGTGTTGTGTCCCGATGTCCGTAAAGGAAAATATTATATTTGAACCTACATGATTCTAAATATGAAAAATCAAAAGATGATGGAATTTTGACCGAATTGGATTGAAAATATCAAGTTGTCTTAAACTTTATAATTGAATTGTCGGCTTCTCATTGGATAGTGATCCCGAATGATATATTAAATTTGATAAATTGAATTCATGACATAAAATGGATGGATTGTGTTTTGTCCCGATGTCCCTAAAGGAAATATGATATTAGAACCATCGCGGTTCTATATTCGAAAAACTTAAAAATGATGGAATTTTGCTTGAATTGGATTGAAAATATCAAGTTGTCTTAAACTTTATAATTGAATTGTCGGCTTCTCATTCGATAGTCATCCCGAATGATATCTTAAATTAGATAAATTGAAATGATGGTATAAAATATATCGATTGTGTTTTGTCCCGATGTCCGTAAAGGAAATATAACATTTGAAACATCGCGGTTCTAAATTCGAAAAACTCAAAAGATGATGGAATTTTGCCCCAATTGGATTGAAAATATCTAGTTGTCTTAAACTTGATAATTGAATTGTCGACTTCTTATTGGATAGTGACCCCCAGTGATATCTTAAATTTAATAAATTAAAATGATGGCATAAAATGGATGGATTGTGTTTTGTCCCGATGTCCATAAAGGAAATATGATATTTGAACCATCGCGGTTCTAAATTCGGAAAACTCAAAAGATGATGGAATTTTGCCCAAATTGGATTGAAAACATCAAGTTGTTTTAAACTTTATAATTGAATTGTCGGCTTCTAATTGGATAGTGACCCCGAATGAAATCTTAAATTTGATAAATTCAATTGATGGCATAAAATGGATGAATTGTGTTTTGTCCCGATGTCCCTAATGGAAATATGATATTTGAACCATCGCGGTTCTAAATTCGAAAAACTCAAATGATGATGGAATTTTGCCCGAATAGAATTGAAAATCAAATTTGATATTTAAGGTATCAGTTGTTGGAATGAAAGCTTTTTGATCAACAAATCGCAAAATATGCGGTTCATTCAAGCTATGCTATTATGCTTTTTAGCTATTTTTAATTTGATTCTTTGATCACTATTTACATTTTGTGCTATTTTAAGATGGATTTAGAAAAATGTGATATGTTTTGCAATCATACACCTTGTCTTAAATACGAGCCTAAAATGAATACGTAGTCTTTCTATTTACCTGATAGCATGTATGAATAGATGAATTGTGTTGTGTCCCAATGTCATTAAAGGAAAATATGATATTTAAACCTACACTTTTCTAAATTCGAAAAACTCAACAGATGATGGAATTTTGACCGAATTGGGTTGAAAATATCAAGTTGTCTTAAACTTTATAATTGAATTGTCGGCTTCTCATTCGATAGTGACCACGAATGATATCTTAAATTTGATAAATTGAAATGATGACATAAAATATATGGATAGTGTTTTGTCCCGATGTCCCTAAAGGAAATATGATACTTGAACCATCGCGGTTCAAAATTCGAAAAACTCAAAAGATGATGGATTTTTGCCCGAATTGAAGCCCGACTTGGATTGAAAAGGTAAAGTTGTCTTAAACTTGATAATTGAATTGTCGGCTTCTTATTGGGTAGTGACCCCCAATGATATCTTAAATTTAATAAATTAAAATGATGCATAAAATGGATGGATAGTGTTTTGTCCCGATGTCCCTAAAGGAAATATGATATTTGAACCATCGCGGTTCTAAATTCGAAAAACTCAAAACATGATGAAATTTTGCCCCAATTGGATTGAAAATATCTAGTTGTCTTAAACTTGATAATTGAATTGTCGGCTTCTTATTGGATAGTGACCCCAGTGATATCTTAAATTTAATAAATTCAAAATGATGGCATAAAATGGATGGATTGTGTTTTGTCCTATGTCCCTAAAGGAAATATGATATTTGAACCATCGCGGTTCTAAATTCGAAAAACTCAAAAGATGATGAAATTTTTCCCCAATTGGATTGCAAATCTCTAGTTGTCTTAAACTTGATAATTGAATTGTCGGCTTCTTATTGGATAGTGACCCACAATGATATCTTAAATTTGATAAATTAAAATGAGGTCGTAAAATGGATGGATTGTGTTTTGTCCTGATGTCCCTAAAGAAAATATGATATTTGAACCATCGCGGTTCTAAATTCGAAAAACTCAAAAGATGATGGAATTTTGCCCCAATTGGATTGAAAATATCTAGTTGTCTTAAACTTGATAATTGAATTGTCGGCTTCTTAATGGATAGTGACCCCCAGTGATATCTTAAATTTAATAAATTAAAATGATGGCATAAAATGGATGGATTGTGTTTTGTCCCGATGTCCCTAAAGGAAATATGATATTTGAACCATCGCGGTTCTAAATTCGAAACACTCAAAACATGATGAAATTTTGCCCCAATTGGATTGAAAATATCTAGTTGTCTTAAACTTGATAATTGAATTGTCGGCTTCTTATTGGATAGTGACCCACAATGATATCTTAAATTTAATAAATTAAAATGATGGCATAAAATGGATGGATTGTGTTTTGTCCCGTTGTCCCTAAAGGAAATATGATATTTGAACCATCGCGGTTCTAAATTCGAAAAACTCAAAAGATGATGGAATTTTGCCCGAATTGGATTGAAAAATGTGATTAATTTGATTCAAGGTATGCTATTATGCTTTTTAGCTATTCTTAATTTGATTCTTTGATCACAATTTACATTTTGTGCTATTTTAAGATGAATTTAGAAAAATGTGATATGTTTTGCAATCATACACATTGTCTTAAATACGAGCCTAAAATGTATAAGTAGTCTTTCTATTTACCTGATAACATGAATGAATGGATGAATTGTGTTGTGTCCCAATGTCATTAAAGGAAAATATGATATTTGAACCTACACGGTTCTAAATTCGAAAAACTCAACAGATGATGAAATTTTGACCGAATTTGATTGAAAATATCAAGTTGTCTTAAACTTTATAATTGAATTGTCGGATTCTCATTGGATAGTGACCACGAATGATGTCTTAAATTTGATAAATTGAAATGATGACATAAAATATATGGATAGTGTTTTGTCCCGATGTCCCTAAAGGAAATATGATATTTGAACCATCACGGTTCTAAATTCGAAAAACTCAAAAGATGATGGATTTTTGCCCGAATTGGAGCCCGACTTGGATTGAAAAGGTCAAGTTGTCTTAAACTTGATAATTGAATTGTCGGTTTCTCTTTGGATAGTGACCCCGAATGATATTTTACTTTTGATAAATTGAAATGATGGCATAAAATGGGTGGATTGTGTTGTGTCCCGATGTCCGTAAAGGAAAATATTATATTTGAACCTACACGATTCTAAATATGAAAAATCAAAAGATGATGGAATTTTGACCGAATTGGATTGAAAATATCAAGTTGTCTTAAACTTGATAATTGAATTGTCGGCTTCTCATTGGATAGTGACCCCGAATGATATATTAAATTTGATAAATTGAATTCATGACATAAAATGGATGGATTGTGTTTTGTCCCGATGTCCCTAAAGGAAATATGATATTATAACCATCGCGGTTCTATATTCGAAAAACTTTAAAATGATGGAATTTTGCTTGAATTGGATTGAAAATATCAAGTTGTCTTAAACTTTATAATTGAATTGTCGGCTTCTCATTCGATAGTCATCCCGAATGATATCTTAAATTAGATAAATTGAAATGATGGTATAAAATATATCGATTGTGTTTTGTCCCGATGTCCGTAAAGGAAATATAACATTTGAAACATCGCGGTTCTAAATTCGAAAAACTCAAAAGATGATGGAATTTTGCCCCAATTGGATTGAAAATATCTAGTTGTCTTAAACTTGATAATTGAATTGTCGACTTCTTATTGGATAGTGACCCCCAGTGATATCTTAAATTTAATAAATTAAAATGATGGCATAAAATGGATGGATTGTGTTTTGTCCCGATGTCCATAAAGGAAATATGATATTTGAACCATCGCGGTTCTAAATTCGGAAAACTCAAAAGATGATGGAATTTTGCCCAAATTGGATTGAAAACATCAAGTTGTTTTAAACTTTATAATTGAATTGTCGGCTTCTAATTGGATAGTGACCCCGAATGAAATCTTAAATTTGATAAATTCAATTGATGGCATAAAATGGATGAAATGTGTTTTGTCCCGATGTCCCTAATGGAAATATGATATTTGAACCATCGCGGTTCTAAATTCGAAAAACTCAGATGATGATGGAATTTTGCCCGAATAGAATTGAAAATCAAATTTGATATTTAAGGTATCAGTTGTTGGAATGAAAGCTTTTTGATCAACAAATCGCAAAATATGCGGTTCATTCAAGCTATGCTATTATGCTTTTTAGCTATTTTTAATTTGATTCTTTGATCACTATTTACATTTTGTGCTATTTTAAGATGGATTTAGAAAAATGTGATATGTTTTGCAATCATACACCTTGTCTTAAATACGAGCCTAAAATGAATACGTAGTCTTTCTATTTACCTGATAGCATGTATGAATAGATGAATTGTGTTGTGTCCCAATGTCATTAAAGGAAAATATGATATTTAAACCTACACTTTTCTAAATTCGAAAAACTCAACAGATGATGGAATTTTGACCGAATTGGGTTGAAAATATCAAGTTGTCTTAAACTTTATAATTGAATTGTCGGCTTCTCATTCGATAGTGACCACGAATGATATCTTAAATTTGATAAATTGAAATGATGACATAAAATATATGGATAGTGTTTTGTCCCGATGTCCCTAAAGGAAATATGATACTTGAACCATCGCGGTTCAAAATTCGAAAAATTCAAAAGATGATGGATTTTTGCCCGAATTGAAGCCCGACTTGGATTGAAAAGGTCAAGTTGTCTTAAACTTGATAATTGAATTGTCGGCTTCTTATTGGATAGTGACCCCCAATGATATCTTAAATTTAATAAATTAAAATGATGCATAAAATGGATGGATAGTGTTTTGTCCCGATGTCCCTAAAGGAAATATGATATTTGAACCATCGCGGTTCTAAATTCGAAAAACTCAAAACATGATGAAATTTTGCCCCAATTGGATTGAATATATCTAGTTGTCTTAAACTTGATAATTGAATTGTCGGCTTCTTATTGGATAGTGACCCCAGTGATATCTTAAATTTAATAAATTCAAAATGATGGCATAAAATGGATGGATTGTGTTTTGTCCTATGTCCCTAAAGGAAATATGATATTTGAACCATCGTGGTTCTAAATTCGAAAAACTCAAAAGATGATGAAATTTTTCCCCAATTGGATTGCAAATCTCTAGTTGTCTTAAACTTGATAATTGAATTGTCGGCTTCTTATTGGATAGTGACCCACAATGATATCTTAAATTTGATAAATTAAAATGAGGTCGTAAAATGGACGGATTGTGTTTTGTCCCGATGTCCCTAAAGAAAATATGATATTTGAACCATCGCGGTTCTAAATTCGAAAAACTCAAAAGATGATGGAATTTTGCCCCAATTGGATTGAAAATATCTAGTTGTCTTAAACTTGATAATTGAATTGTCGGCTTCTTAATGGATAGTGACCCCAGTGATATCTTAAATTTAATAAATTAAAATGATGGCATAAAATGAATGGATTGTGTTTTGTCCCGATGTCCCGAAAGGAAATATGATATTTGAACCATCGCGGTTCTAAATTCGAAACACTCAAAACATGATGAAATTTTGCCCCAATTGGATTGAAAATATCTAGTTGTCTTAAACTTGATAATTGAATTGTCGGCTTCTTATTGGATAGTGACCCACAATGATATCTTAAATTTAATAAATTACAATGATGGCATAAAATGGATGGATTGTGTTTTGTCCCGATGTCCCTAAAGGAAATATGATATTTGAGCCATCGCGGTTCTAAATTCGAAAAACTCAAAAGATGACGGAATTTTGCCCGAATTGGATTGAAAAATGTGATTAATTTGATTCAAGGTATGCTATTATGCTTTTTAGCTATTCTTAATTTGATTCTTTGATCACAATTTACATTTTGTGCTATTTTAAGATGAATTTAGAAAAATGTGATATGTTTTGCAATCATACACCTTGTCTTAAATACAAGCCTAAAATGTATAAGTAGTCTTTCTATTTACCTGATAACATAAATGAATGGATGAATTGAGTTGTGTCCCAATGTCATTAAAGGAAAATATGATATTTAAACCTACACGGTTCTAAATTCGAAAAACTTAAAAGATGATGAAATTTTGACCGAATTTGGTTGAAAATATCAAGTTGTCTTAAACTTTATAATTGAATTGTCGGCTTCTCATTGGATAGTGACCATGAATGATATCTTAAATTTGATAAATTGAAATGATGACATAAAATATATGGATAGTGTTTTGTCCCGATGTCCCTAAAGGAAATATGATATTTGAACCATCACGGTTCTAAATTCGAAAAACTCAAAAGATGATGGATTTTTGCCCGAATTGGAGCCCGACTTGGATTGAAAAGGTCAAGTTGTCTTAAACTTGATAATTGAATTGACGGTTTCTCTTTGGATAGTGACCCCGAATGATATTTTACTTTTGATAAATTGAAATGATGGCATAAAATGGGTGGATTGTGTTGTGTCCCGATGTCCGTAAAGGAAAATATTATATTTGAACCTACATGATTCTAAATATGAAAAATCAAAAGATGATGGAATTTTGACCGAATTGGATTGAAAATATCAAGTTGTCTTAAACTTGATAATTGAATTGTCGGCTTTTCATTGGATAGTGACCCCGAATGATATATTAAATTTGATAAATTGAATTCATGACATAAAATGGATGGATTGTGTTTTGTCCCGATGTCCCTAAAGGAAATATGATATTAGAACCATCGCGGTTCTATATTCGAAAAACTTAAAAATGATGGAATTTTGCTTGAATTGGATTGAAAATATCAAGTTGTCTTAAACTTTATAATTGAATTGTCGGCTTCTCATTCGATAGTCATCCCGAATGATATCTTAAATTAGATAAATTGAAATGATGGTATAAAATATATCGATTGTGTTTTGTCCCGATGTCCGTAAAGGAAATATAACATTTGAAACATCGCGGTTCTAAATTCGAAAAACTCAAAAGATGATGGAATTTTGCCCCAATTGGATTGAAAATATCTAGTTGTCTTAAACTTGATAATTGAATTGTCGACTTCTTATTGGATAGTGACCCCCAGTGATATCTTAAATTTAATAAATTAAAATGATGGCATAAAATGGATGGATTGTGTTTTGTCCCGATGTCCATAAAGGAAATATGATATTTGAACCATCGCGGTTCTAAATTCGGAAAACTCAAAAGATGATGGAATTTTGCCCAAATTGGATTGAAAACATCAAGTTGTTTTAAACTTTATAATTGAATTGTCGGCTTCTAATTGGATAGTGACCCAGAATGAAATCTTAAATTTGATAAATTCAATTGATGGCATAAAATGGATGAATTGTGTTTTGTCCCGATGTCCCTAATGGAAATATGATATTTGAACCACCGCGGTTCTAAATTCGAAAAACTCAAATGATGATGGAATTTTGCCCGAATAGAATTGAAAATCAAATTTGATATTTAAGGTATCAGTTGTTGGAATGAAAGCTTTTTGATCAACAAATCGCAAAATATGCGGTTCATTCAAGCTATGCTATTATGCTTTTTAGCTATTTTTAATTTGATTCTTTGATCACTATTTACATTTTGTGCTATTTTAAGATGGATTTAGAAAAATGTGATATGTTTTGCAATCATACACCTTGTCTTAAATACGAGCCTAAAATGAATACGTAGTCTTTCTATTTACCTGATAGCATGTATGAATAGATGAATTGTGTTGTGTCCCAATGTCATTAAAGGAAAATATGATATTTAAACCTACACTTTTCTAAATTCGAAAAACTCAACAGATGATGGAATTTTGACCGAATTGGGTTGAAAATATCAAGTTGTCTTAAACTTTATAATTGAATTGTCGGCTTCTCAATCGATAGTGACCACGAATGATATCTTAAATTGGATAAATTGAAATGATGACATAAAATATATGGATAGTGTTTTGTCCCGATGTCCCTAAAGGAAATATGATACTTGAACCATCGCGGTTCAAAATTCGAAAAACTCAAAAGATGATGGATTTTTGCCCGAATTGAAGCCCGACTTGGATTGAAAAGGTCAAGTTGTCTTAAACTTGATAATTGAATTGTCGGCTTCTTATTGGATAGTGACCCCCAATGATATCTTAAATTTAATAAATTAAAATGATGCATAAAATGGATGGATAGTGTTTTGTCCCGATGTCCCTAAAGGAAATATAATATTTGAACCATCGCGGTTCTAAATTCGAAAAACTCAAAACATGATGAAATTTTGCCCCAATTGGATTGAAAATATCTAGTTGTCTTAAACTTGATAATTGAATTGTCGGCTTCTTATTGGATAGTGACCCACAATGATATCTTAAATTTAATAAATTAAAATGATGGCATAAAATGGATGGATTGTGTTTTGTCCCGATGTCGCTAAAGGAAATATGATATTTGAACCATCGCGGTTCTAAATTCGAAAAACTCAAAAGATGATGGAATTTTGCCCGAATTGGATTGAAAAATGTGATTAATTTGATTCAAGGTATGCTATTATGCTTTTTAGCTATTCTTAATTTGATTCTTTGATCACAATTTACATTTTGTGCTATTTTAAGATGAATTTAGAAAAATGTGATATGTTTTGCAATCATACACCTTGTCTTAAATACGAGTCTAAAATGAATAAGTAGTCTTTCTATTTACCTGATAACATGAATGAATGGATGAATTGTGTTGTGTCCCAATGTCATTAAAGGAAAATATGATATTTGAACCTACACGGTTCTAAATTCGAAAAACTTAAAAGATGACGAAATTTTGACCGAATTTGGTTGAAAATATCAAGTTGTCTTAAACTTTATAATTGAATTGTCGGCTTCTCATTGGATAGTGACCACGAATGATATCTTAAATTTGATAAATTGAAATGATGACATAAAATATATGGATAGTGTTTTGTCCCGATGTCCCTAAAGGAAATATGATATTTGAACCATCACGGTTCTAAATTCGAAAAACTAAAAAGATGATGGATTTTTGCCCGAATTGGAGCCCGACTTGAATTGAAAAGGTCAAGTTGTCTTAAACTTGATAATTGAATTGTCGGTTTCTCTTTGGATAGTGACCCCGAATGATATTTTACTTTTGACAAATTGAAATGATGGCATAAAATGGGTGGATTGTGTTGTGTCCCGATGTCCGTAAAGGAAAATATTATATTTGAACCTACATGATTCTAAATATGAAAAATCAAAAGATGATGGAATTTTGACCGAATTGGATTGAAAATATCAAGTTGTCTTAAACTTGATAATTGAATTGTCGGCTTCTCATTGGATAGTGACCCCGAATGATATATTAAATTTTGATAAATTGAATTCATGACATAAAATGGATGGATTGTGTTTTGTCCCGATGTCCCTAAAGGAAATATGATATTAGAACCATCGCGGTTCTATATTCGAAAAACTTAAAAATGATGGAATTTTGCTTGAATTGGATTGAAAATATCAAGTTGTCTTGAACTTTATAATTGAATTGTCGACTTCTCATTCGATAGTCATCCCGAATGATATCTTAAATTAGATAAATTGAAATGATGGTATAAAATATATCGATTGTGTTTTGTCCCGATATCCGTAAAGGAAATATAACATTTGAAACATCGCGGTTCTAAATTCGAAAAACTCAAAAGATGATGGAATTTTGCCCCAATTGGATTGAAAATATCTAGTTGTCTTAAACTTGATAATTGAATTGTCGACTTCTTATTGGATGGTGACCCCCAGTGATATCTTAAATTTAATAAATTAAAATGATGGCATAAAATGGATGGATTGTGTTTTGTCCCGATGTCCCTAAAGGAAATATGATACTTGAACCATCGCGGTTCTAAATTCGGAAAACTCAAAAGATGATGGAATTTTGCCCAAATTGGATTGAAAACATCAAGTTGTTTTAAACTTTATAATTGAATTGTCGGCTTCTAATTGGATAGTGACCCCGAATGAAATCTTAAATTTGATAAATTCAATTGATGGCATAAAATGGATGAATTGTGTTTTGTCCCGATGTCCCTAATGGAAATATGATATTTGAACCATCGCGGTTCTAAATTCGAAAAACTCAAATGATGATGGAATTTTGCCCGAATAGAATTGAAAATCAAATTTGATATTTGGATCAAGTTCTCCTAAACTTTATAAATTGAATTTAAGGTATCAGTTGTTGGAATGAAAGCTTTTTGATCAACAAATCGCAAAATATGCGGTTCATTCAAGCTATGCTATTATGCTTTTTAGCTATTTTTAATTTGATTCTTTGATCACTATTTACATTTTGTGCTATTTTAAGATGGATTTAGAAAAATGTGATATGTTTTGCAATCATACACCTTGTCTTAAATACGAGCCTAAAATGAATACGTAGTCTTTCTATTTACCTGATAGCATGTATGAATAGATGAATTGTGTTGTGTCCCAATGTCATTAAAGGAAAATATGATATTTAAACCTACACTTTTCTAAATTCGAAAAACTCAACAGATGATGGAATTTTGACCGAATTGGGTTGAAAATATCAAGTTGTGTTAAACTTTATAATTGAATTGTCGGCTTCTCATTCGATAGTGACCACGAATGATATCTTAAATTTGATAAATTCAAATGATGACATAAAATATATGGATAGTGTTTTGTCCCGATGTCCTTAAAGGAAATATGATACTTGAACCATCGCGGTTCAAAATTCGAAAAACTCAAAAGATGATGGATTTTTGCCCGAATTGAAGCCCGACTTGGATTGAAAAGGTCAAGTTGTCTTAAACTTGATAATTGAATTGTCGGCTTCTTATTGGATAGTGACCCCCAATGATATCTTAAATTTAATAAATTAAAATGATGCATAAAATGGATGGATGGATTGTGTTTTGTCCCGATGTCCCTAAAGGAAATATGATATTTGAACCATCACGGTTCTAAATTCGCAAAACTAAAAAGATGATGGATTTTGACCGAATTGGGTTGAAAATATAAATTTATCTTAAACTTGATAATTGAATTGTTGGCTTCTCTTTGGATAGTGACCCCCAATGATATTTTATTTTTGATAAATTGAAATGATGGCATAAAATGTGTGGATTGTGTTGTGTCCCCATGTCCATAAAAGAAAATATTATATTTGAACCTACATGATTCTAAATACGAAAAATCAAAAGATGATGGAATTTTGACCGAATTGGATTGAAAATATCAAGTTGTCTTAAACTTGATAATTGAATTGTCGGTTTCTCATTGGATAGTGACCCCGAATGATATATTAAATTTGATAAATTGAATTCATGACATAAAATGGATGGATTGTGTTTTGTCCCGATGTCCCTAAAGGAAATATGATATTAGAACCATCGCGGTACTATATTCGAAAAACTTAAAAGATGATGGAATTTTGCTTGAATTGGATTGAAAATATCAAGTTGTCTTAAACTTTATAATTGAATTGTCGGCTTCTCATTCGATAGTCACCCCGAATGATATCTTAAATTAGATAAATTGAAATGATGGTATAAAATATATCGATTGTGTTTTGTCCCGATGTCCGTAAAGAAAATATAACATTTGAAACATCGCGGTTCTAAATTTGAAAAACTCAAAAGATGATGGAATTTTGCCCCAATTGGATTGAAAATATCTAGTTGTCTTAAACTTGATAATTGAATTGTCGGCTTCTTATTGGATAGTGACCCCCAATGATATCTTAAATTTAATAAATTAAAATGATGGCATAAAATGGATGGATTGTGTTTGTCCCGATGTCCCTAAAGGAAATATGATATTTGAACCATTGCGGTTCTAAACTCAAAAGATGATGGAAATTTTGCCCGAATTGGATAGAAAACATCAAGTTGTTTTAAACTTTATAATTGAATTGTCAGCTTCTAATTGGATAGTGACCCCGAATGATATCTTAAATTTAATAAATTAAAATGATGGCTTAAAATGGATGGATTGTGTTTGTCCCGATGTCACTTAAGGAAATATGATATTTGAACCATCGCGGTTCTAAATTCGAAAAACTCAAAAGATGATGGAATTTTGCCCCAATTGGATTGAAAATATCTAGTTGTCTTAAACTTGATAATTGAATTGTCGACTTCTTATTGGATAGTGACCCCCAGTGATATCTTAAATTTAATAAATTAAAATGATGGCATAAAATGGATGGATTGTGTTTTGTCCCGATGTCCCTAAAGGAAATATGATATTTGAACCATCGCGGTTCTAAACTCGGAAAACTCAAAAGATGATAGAATTTTGCCCAAATTGGATTGAAAACATCAAGTTGTTTTAAACTTTATAATTGAATTGTCGGCTTCCAATTGGATAGTGACCCCGAATGAAATCTTAAATTTGATAAATTCAATTGATGGCATAAAATAGATGAATTGTGTTTTGTCCCGATGTCCCTAATGGAAATATGATATTTGAACCATCGCGGTTCTAAATTCGAAAAACTCAAATGATGATGGAATTTTGCCCGAATAGAATTGAAAATCAAATTTGATATTTGGATCAAGTTCTCCTAAACTTTATAAATTGAATTTAAGGTATCAGTTGTTGGAATGAAAGCTTTTTGATCAACAAATCGCAAAATATGCGGTTCATTCAAGCTATGCTATTATGCTTTTTTGCTATTTTTAATTTGATTCTTTGATCACTATTTACATTTTGTGCTATTTTAAGATGGATTTAGAAAAATGTGATATGTTTTGCAATCATACACCTTGTCTTAAATACGAGCCTAAAATGAATACGTAGTCTTTCTATTTACCTGATAGCATGTATGAATAGATGAATTGTGTTGTGTCCCAATGTCATTAAAGGAAAATATGATATTTAAACCTACACTTTTCTAAATTCGAAAAACTCAACAGATGATGGAATTTTGACCGAATTGGGTTGAAAATATCAAGTTGTCTTAAACTTTATAATTGAATTGTCGGCTTCTCATTCGATAGTGACCACGAATGATATCTTAAATTTGATAAATTCAAATGATGACATAAAATATATGGATAGTGTTTTGTCCCGATGTCCCTAAAGGAAATATGATACTTGAACCATCGCGGTTCAAAATTCGAAAAACTCAAAAGATGATGGATTTTTGCCCGAATTGAAGCCCGGCTTGGATTGAAAAGGTCAAGCTGTCTTAAACTTGATAATTGAATTGTCGGCTTCTTATTGGATAGTGACCCCCAATGATATCTTAAATTTAATAAATTAAAATGATGCATAAAATGGATGGATGGATTGTGTTTTGTCCCGATGTCCCTAAAGGAAATATGATATTTGAACCATCGCGGTTCTAAATTCGCAAAACTCAAAAGATGATGGATTTTGACCGAATTGGGTTGAAAATATCAATTTATCTTAAACTTGATAATTGAATTGTTGGTTTCTCTTTGGATAGTGACCCCCAATGATATTTTATTTTTGATAAATTGAAATGATGGCATAAAATGTGTGGATTGTGTTGTGTCCCCATGTCCATAAAAGAAAATATTATATTTGAACCTACATGATTCTAAATATGAAAAATCAAAAGATGATGGAATTTTGACCGAATTGGATTGAAAATATCAAGTTGTCTTAAACTTGATAATTGAATTGTCGGTTTCTCATTGGATAGTGACCCCGAATGATATATTAAATTTGATAAATTGAATTCATGACATAAAATGGATGGATTGTGTTTTGTCCCGATGTCCCTAAAGGAAATATGATATTAGAACCATCGCGGTTCTATATTCGAAAAACTTAAAAGATGATGGAATTTTGCTTGAATTGGATTGAAAATATCAAGTTGTCTTAAACTTTATAATTGAATTGTCGGCTTCTCATTCGATAGTCACCCCGAATGATATCATAAATTAGATAAATTGAAATGATGGTATAAAATATATCGATTGTGTTTTGTCTCGATGTCCGTAAAGAAAATATAACATTTGAAACATCGCGGTTCTAAATTTGAAAAACTCAAAAGATGATGGAATTTTGCCCCAATTGGATTGAAAATATCTAGTTGTCTTAAACTTGATAATTGAATTGTCGGCATCTTATTGGATAGTGACCCCCAGTGATATCTTAAATTTAATAAATAAAAACGATGGCATAAAATAGATGGATTGTGTTTTGTCCCGATGTCCCTAAATGAAATATGATATTTGAACCATCGCGGTTCTAAATTTGAAAAACTCAAAACATGATGAAATTTTGCCCCAATTGGATTGAAAATATCTAGTTATCTTAAACTTGATAATGGAATTGTCGGCTTCTTATTGGATAGTGACCCACAATGATATCTTAAATTTAATAAATTAAAATGATGGCATAAAATGGATGGATTGTGTTTTGTCCCGATGTCCCTAAAGGAAATATGATATTTGAACCATCGCGGTTCTAAATTCGAAAAACTCAAAAGATGATGGAATTTTGCCCGAATTGGATTGAAAATATCTAGTTGTCTTAAACATGATAATTGAATTGTCGGCTTCTTATTGGATAGTGAACTCCAACGATATCTTAAATTTAATAAATTAAAATGATGGTATAAAATGGATGGATTGTGTTTTGTCCCGGTGTCCCTAAAGAAAATATGATATTTGAACCATCGCGGTTCTAAGTTCGAAATACTCAAAAGATGATGGAATTTTTCCCGAATTGGATTGAAAATATCTAGTTGTCTTAAACTTGATAATTGAATTGTCGGCTTCTTATTGGATAGTGACCCCCAATGATATCTTAAATTTAATAAATTAAAATGATGGCATAAAATGGATGGATTGTGTTTGTCCCGATGTCCCTAAAGGAAATATGATATTTGAACCATTGCGGTTCTAAACTCAAAAGATGATGGAAATTTTGCCCGAATTGGATAGAAAACATCAAGTTGTTTTAAACTTTATAATTGAATTGTCAGCTTCTAATTGGATAGTGACCCCGAATGATATCTTAAATTTAATAAATTAAAATGATGGCTTAAAATGGATGGATTGTGTTTGTCCCGATGTCACTTAAGGAAATATGATATTTGAACCATCGCGGTTCTAAATTCGAAAAACTCAAAAGATGATGGAATTTTGCCCCAATTGGATTGAAAATATCTAGTTGTCTTAAACTTGATAATTGAATTGTCGACTTCTTATTGGATAGTGACCCCCAGTGATATCTTAAATTTAATAAATTAAAATGATGGCATAAAATGGATGGATTGTGTTTTGTCCCGATGTCCCTAAAGGAAATATGATATTTGAACCATCGCGGTTCTAAACTCGGAAAACTCAAAAGATGATGGAATTTTGCCCAAATTGGATTGAAAACATCAAGTTGTTTTAAACTTTATAATTGAATTGTCGGCTTCTAATTGGATAGTGACCCCGAATGAAATCTTAAATTTGATAAATTCAATTGATGGCATAAAATAGATGAATTGTGTTTTGTCCCGATGTCCCTAATGGAAATATGATATTTGAACCATCGCGGTTCTAAATTCGAAAAACTCAAATGATGATGGAATTTTGCCCGAATAGAATTGAAAATCAAATTTGATATTTGGATCAAGTTCTCCTAAACTTTATAAATTGAATTTAAGGTATCAGTTGTTGGAATGAAAGCTTTTTGATCTACAAATCGCAAAATATGCGGTTCATTCAAGCTATGCTATTATGCTTTTTTGCTATTTTTAATTTGATTCTTTGATCACTATTTACATTTTGTGCTATTTTAAGATGGATTTAGAAAAATGTGATATGTTTTGCAATCATACACCTTGTCTTAAATACGAGCCTAAAATGAATACGTAGTCTTTCTATTTACCTGATAGCATGTATGAATAGATGAATTGTGTTGTGTCCCAATGTCATTAAAGGAAAATATGATATTTAAACCTACACTTTTCTAAATTCGAAAAACTCAACAGATGATGGAATTTTGACCGAATTGGGTTGAAAATATCAAGTTGTCTTAAACTTTATAATTGAATTGTCGGCTTCTCATTCGATAGTGACCACGAATGATATCTTAAATTTGATAAATTCAAATGATGACATAAAATATATGGATAGTGTTTTGTCCCGATGTCCCTAAAGGAAATATGATACTTGAACCATCGCGGTTCAAAATTCGAAAAACTCAAAAGATGATGGATTTTTGCCCGAATTGAAGCCCGTCTTGGATTGAAAAGGTCAAGCTGTCTTAAACTTGATAATTGAATTGTCGGCTTCTTATTGGATAGTGACCCCCAATGATATCTTAAATTTAATAAATTAAAATGATGCATAAAATGGATGGATGGATTGTGTTTTGTCCCGATGTCCCTAAAGGAAATATGATATTTGAACCATCGCGGTTCTAAATTCGCAAAACTCAAAAGATGATGGATTTTGACCGAATTGGGTTGAAAAAATCAATTTATCTTAAACTTGATAATTGAATTGTTGGTTTCTCTTTGGATAGTGACCCCCAATGATATTTTATTTTTGATAAATTGAAATGATGGCATAAAATGTGTGGATTGTGTTGTGTCCCCATGTCCATAAAAGAAAATATTATATTTGAACCTACATGATTCTAAATACGAAAAATCAAAAGATGATGGAATTTTGACCGAATTGGATTGAAAATATCAAGTTGTCTTAAACTTGATAATTGAATTGTCGGTTTCTCATTGGATAGTGACCCCGAATGATATATTAAATTTGATAAATTGAATTCATGACATAAAATGGATGGATTGTGTTTTGTCCCGATGTCCCTAAAGGAAATATGATATTAGAACCATCGCGGTTCTATATTCGAAAAACTTAAAAGATGATGGAATTTTGCTTGAATTGGATTGAAAATATCAAGTTGTCTTAAACTTTATAATTGAATTGTCGGCTTCTCATTCGATAGTCACCCCGAATGATATCATAAATTAGATAAATTGAAATGATGGTATAAAATATATCGATTGTGTTTTGTCCCGATGTCCGTAAAGAAAATATAACATTTGAAACATCGCGGTTCTAAATTTGAAAAACTCAAAAGATGATGGAATTTTGCCCCAATTGGATTGAAAATATCTAGTTGTCTTAAACTTGATAATTGAATTGTCGGCTTCTTATTGGATAGTGACCCCCAGTGATATCTTAAATTTAATAAATAAAAACGATGGCATAAAATAGATGGATTGTGTTTTGTCCCGATGTCCCTAAATGAAATATGATATTTGAACCATCACGGTTCTAAATTTGAAAAACTCAAAACATGATGAAATTTTGCCCCAATTGGATTGAAAATATCTAGTTATCTTAAACTTGATAATGGAATTGTCGGCTTCTTATTGGATAGTGACCCACAATGATATCTTAAATTTAATAAATTAAAATGATGGCATAAAATGGATGGATTGTGTTTTGTCCCGATGTCCCTAAAGGAAATATGATATTTGAACCATCGCGGTTCTAAATTCGAAAAACTCAAAAGATGATGGAATTTTGCCCGAATTGGATTGAAAATATCTAGTTGTCTTAAACATGATAATTGAATTGTCGGCTTCTTATTGGATAGTGAACTCCAACGATATCTTAAATTTAATAAATTAAAATGATGGCATAAAATGGATGGATTGTGTTTTGTCCCGGTGTCCCTAAAGAAAATATGATATTTGAACCATCGCGGTTCTAAGTTCGAAATACTCAAAAGATGATGGAATTTTTCCCGAATTGGATTGAAAATATCTAGTTGTCTTAAACTTGATAATTGAATTGTCGGCTTCTTATTGGATAGTGACCCCCAATGATATCTTAAATTTAATAAATTAAAATGATGGCATAAAATGGATGGATTGTGTTTGTCCCGATGTCCCTAAAGGAAATATAATATTTGAACCATTGCGGTTCTAAACTCAAAAGATGATGGAAATTTTGCCCGAATTGGATAGAAAACATCAAGTTGTTTTATTCTTTATAATTGAATTGTCAGCTTCTAATTGGATAGTGACCCCGAATGATATCTTAAATTTAATAAATTAAAATGATGGCATAAAATGGATAGATTGTGTTTGTCCCGATGTCCCTTAAGGAAATATGATATTTGAACCATCGCGGTTCTAAATTCGAAAAACTCAAAAGATGATGGAATTTTGCCCGAATTGGATTTAAACTATCTAGTTGTCTTAAACTTGATAATTGAATTGTCGGCTTCTTATTGGATAGTGACCCCCAATGATATCTTAAATTTAATAAATTAAAATGATGGCATAAAATGGATGGATTGTGTTTGTCCCGATCTCCCTAAAGGAAATATGATATTTGAACCATCGTGGTTCTAAACTCAAAAGATGATGGAATTTTGTCCGAATTGGATAGAAAACATCAAGTTGTTTTAAACTTTATAATTGAATTGTCAGCTTCTAATTGGATAGTGACCCCGAATGAAATCTTAAATTTGATAAATTCAATTGATGGCTGGCTACGGTCTGGGTTTTTGGAAAAAGGTTTTATAAAAATAGCGTAATGCTTGCGATAAATAAATAAACAGAATGTATAAATATAGATTCAGAAACATAGAGGATAGGTATAGTGGTTGGACTCCCTCCCTTCTTCATATTTGGCATGACCGGTGTATAACATAGTTATTCAGATTAATGTTCGGCGGTGACTTTTCCTTGTTGTAGTAACACCTTACTGTTACACTATGTCTATTAAAGTTTCCTTACGTTAATAACTAAGGTACCTACGAGAGCCTAACCTCGATGTGTCACATACCCTAATTACTAAGTGAGTTGTTTATAAACATGCATTATTATCTTCACCAATTAACCTCTAGATCCTAGTATCGGGCTGTTCATCTTCTAATTGCTTAGTTCACACCTAGTTCATGATTCCTCCTCTAACCGCTCATTCACGACTAGTTCAGGATGTTACCGTCTCTATACACCTAGCATTATTTACTACTAGTTCCGGACCATATTAAGTCAAAACCTAATATCAATTCTAAGGGCGCTCCCACTTATCCGGCCAGATTACGAGAAACGTTATTAAAGTGCAAGAAAGTAAATAACAAACATAATACTTAAATATCATTTATTATAACTTAGACTCAGTCACAGACTCCAAATATTCATTGGGGAGTTCATCTTCTCCACCATAACCTAAGGCATCTATTACAAAAGACTACATATTTAAATTACAATAAAGAAATTATAACCTAAACATAAAAGCCTAAAGAAAACATACCTTGCTGAGTTAGTTTTCCCGTAAGGGGAGAAAACTATGCCCAATAGAGCTCCTATGAACCTCTCCTTATAGTAGAGAGTGTTCTACTATTTCTGAATGATTTAAACAATGAATGGGAAGCTCTATTTATAGTTTTCGTAATGGGCCTCAGCAAGGCATCGCACTGCGATGAAGCCATCGTACTGCGATGTGAAGATTCAGTTCAATTTTATAACTGATCCTGTGCATTTCATCAGCTTGGGCGCCAAGTTACTTCATCGTGCTGCGATGGCACACATCGTGCTGCGATGAACAGATATTTTGTAGATTTATTTCTACTGTTTTCTTGGCAAACAAGCAGCTTCCATCGTGGCACGATGGAAGGCATCGTGCTGCGATGGAATGCTCAATTTCTTCATTTTTTGGGCTTTTTCTTGTCTTTTGGCATCTTGGACCTTGTCTTGATGCTTTTTCCTGCTTTTGTAGGTTTTCCTTCGTATTTGGGCATGTCTTGGTCATTTTACTACTAATACTAATACTAAAAATACCATAAAAATTCCTGTCATCACAACCCCAAACTTAAACTGTTGCTTGTCCTCAAGTAACATGATGTCAGACAAGATCGTTAGAAAAATAAGAGATAAATAAAGATGATAGGAATTTCACAACCTTGCTTATATTTCAGCAATGGTACCGCTGATTTCTTACCGCAGCGATCATGCTCAGTCCTGCTAGGCTCAGGAGACGTCAATAGTAGCAAATCGGACAAATGCCCGCAAGAGTCCATGTTCAACTTTTTTCTCTCTCTCATATTTGTATTTTTCGCTCATAATTGAAAGGGTTGTCTCTCAATCATCGCACAACCTGCCATTTTACCATAGGCTTGCAAGAACTCTAAGCAACCAGTCAAAATTTAATATACATGCATTTTTGGAGGTCTTTTCAGGGTTATAACGTGGCTTAGGTCAAGGTAGGACATTTTTGGGAATAGTAGGCTAAACATTGGAGTTAAGTTCTACTTTGTTGTTCCTTTTTGTGTACGCAACCTTTGTTCCTTAGAGTGCCTTTTTGTGTTGGTATCGGAGATTAAGAACCGGATGTGTCTTTGTATGGTTCTTTTCTATCACTTTCTTTGCCCTTTGGCTCTTTTTTATTCATTTATTATTTATTTTTTTGAAGAGAATATTTTTTAGGGAATTTTTGATGTTTTCCCGTCTCTTTTTCATTTATTTTTTCTTTTTGCAGTGATAGTTCTTCGTATACCCACCCCAAACTTAAACGTTGCTAGTTCCATGAGCAACCCCAAACTTATTTTGTTGCCAAGACTTAGACAACTATTAGCTAACTCCAAAGAGGGTAATTTCATTGTTTTTCTGGTCTATAGGCTTGTAATGTGGTTTGTCACCGAAACAAAAGGGGATATATTTTTTTATGGCTCAAAATTGGTTAGCAATGGATATAATATATAAAGGGTGGCTTGAAAAGGCTCTGGGTTATAACAAACAATTGCCTCAATGCATATAATATCAAATCAACTAGTCAGCAGAGAATTAGAGTAAGTTCTAGAAAATAAACAAGCGCACGGTACTCTCAAAGTAGATCGAAAGAAAGTGGTAATACCGTTTGGAAATATTTGGCTCAAATCCTCACATGGCTTAGGTATAAGTGAAAGTTGATCATTTGTCTCACAGACACCAGCTTCACCACTCGTCTCTCTGTCTCCCGAACTTCGCACTTCGGAGCAATCACCTTTGGTTTTTTGTGTGAAGGTGTGAAATTCGTCTCGTCAGAATTTATAACTCACTTCGCCGCAATCTTACCTATAACAGTTTATCATGCACTAGATAATAAACAACAAACAGTTATTTAATTTTTTGTAAGTTTGAAAAGGGTTGTTACAGATGAAGATGACATGCAGAATTCTAGGCATACTTTATTGAATTGAAAAACTGAATTGAAATTACTGAATTGAAAATACTGAAATTAAATACTTATCATTGGGTTGCCTCCCAAGAAGCGCTTGTTTAGCCTCTCATTAGCTTGAGGCATTTCCTCCATTACAGAGGATAGGTTCGCATGTCTCTCTCTTCTGTAGGAGCTTTCACCTTAGCTCCTCCCTCTTTCTTGTTGCTTCTTTCATACTTCTCTGGGTCCTGTTTTTCTTTGAAGGTGGCAAAACAGAGTCGTCCATCATCGTCTGAAGATGCTGTTTTTATAATGGACTTCCCTTTGCCTCTTGGTGGATGTTCATTCTTTTGTTCTTTCTCAGCTTTGACCCTGTTGTTCTTTCTTCCTTCAGCAGCAGGCTTCTTCAGAGGTGGCGTATTAACCCCAAACTTAGATCTTCTGGCCACTTTTCGGGTTCTTCCCCATGCTTTGACCCATGTTGCTCGGACGTCTACCTCAACAGTTAGCCTCTTCAATTGGTTAGTTAGTTCTTCGGGTACCTCCTCTTCATTCAGATTAATGTTCGGCAGTGACTTTTCCTTGTTGTAGTAACACCTTACTGTTACACTATGTCTATTAAAGTTTCCCTACGTTAATAACTAAGGTACCTCCGAGAGCTTAACCTCGATGTGTCACATACCCTAATTACTAAGTGAGTTGTTTATAGACATGCATTATTATCTTCACCAATTAACCTCTAGATCCTAGTATCGGGCTGTTCATCTTCTAAGTGCTCAGTTCATACCTAGTTCATGATTCCTCCTCTAACCGCTCATTCACGACTAGTTCAGGATGTTACCGTCTCTATACACCTAGCATTATTTACTACTAGTTCCAGACCATATTAAGTCAAAACCTAATATCAATTCTAAGGGTGCTCCCGCTTATCCGGCCAGATTACGAGAAACGTTATTAAAGTGCAAGAAAGTAAATAACAAACATAATACTTAAATATCATTTATTATAACTTAGACTCAGTCACAAACTCCAAATATTCATTGGGGAGTTCATCTTCTCCACCACAACCTAAGGCATCTATTACAAAAGACTACATATTTAAATTACAATAAAGAAATTATAACCTAAACATAAAAGCCTAAAGAAAACATACCTTGCTGAGTTAGTTTTCCCGTAAGGGGAGAAAACTATGCCCAATAGAGCTCCTCTGAACCTCTCCTTATAGTAGAGAGTGTTCTACTATTTCTGAATGATTTAAACAATGAATGGGAGGCTCTATTTATAGTTTTCGTAATGGGCATCAGCAAGGCATCGCACTGCGATGAAGCCATCGTACTGCGATGTGAAGATTCAGTTCAGTTTTATAACTGATCCTGTGCATTTCATCAGCTTGGGCGCCAAGTTACTTCATCGTGCTGCGATGGCACACATCGTGCTGCGATGAACATATATTTTGTAGATTTATTTCTACTGTTTTCTTGGCAAACATGCAGCTTCCATCGTGGCACGATGGAAGGCATCGTGCTGCGATGGAATGCTCAATTTCTTCATTTTTTGGGCTTTTTCTTGTCTTTTAGCATCTTGGATCTTGTCTTGGATCTTTTTCCTGCTTTTGTAGGTTTTCCTTCGTATTTGGGCCTGTCTAAAAATACCATAGAAATTCCTGTCATCAATGGCATAAAATGGATGAATTGTGTTTTGTCCCGATGTCCCTAAAGGAAATGTGATATTTGAACCATCGCGGTTCTAAATTCGAAAAACTCAAATGATGATTGAATTTTGCCCGAATAGAATTGAAAATAAAATTTGATATTTGGATCAAGTTGTCCTAAACTTTATAAATTGAATTTAAGGTATCAGTTGTTGGAATGAAAGCTTTTTGATCAACAAATCACAAAATATGTGGTTCATTCAATGTATGCTATTATGCTTTTTAGCTATTCTTAATTTGATTCTTTGATCACTATTTACATTTTTTGCTATTTTAAGATGGATTTAGAAAAATGTGATATGTTTTGCAATCATACACCTTGTCTTAAATACGAGCCTAAAATGAATACGTAGTCTTTCTATTTACCTGATAGCATGTATGAATGGATGAATTGTGTTGTGTCCCAATGTCATTAAAGGAAAATATGATATTTGAACCGACACGGTTCTAAATTCGAAAAACTCAAAAGATGATGGAATTTTGACCTAATTGGATTGAAAATATCAAGTTGTCTTAAACTTGATAATTGAATTGTCGGCTTCTTATTGGATAGTGACCCCCAATGATATCTTAAATTTAATAAATTAAAATGAGGACATATGGATGGATTGTGTTTTGTTCCGATGTCCCTAAAGAAAATATGATATTTGAACCATCGAGGTTCTAAATTCGCAAAACTCAAAAGATGATGGATTTTGACCGAATTGGGTTGAAAATATCAAGTTATCTTAAACTTGATAATTGAATTGTCGGCTTCACTTTGGATAGTGACCCCGAATGATATTTTATTTTTGATAAAGTGAAATGATGGCATAAAATGGGTGGATTGTGTTGTGTCCCGATGTCCGTAAAGGAAAATATTATATTTGAACCTACATGATTCTAAATATGAAAAATCAAAAGATGATGGAATTTTGACCGAATTGGATTGAAAATATCAAGTTGTCTTAAACTTGATAATTGAATTGTCGGCTTCTCATTGGATAGTGACCCCAAATGATATATTAAATTTGATAAATTGAATTCATGACATAAAATGGATGGATTGTGTTTTGTCTCGATGTCCCTAAAGGAAATATGATATTAGAACCATCGCGGTTCTATATTCGAAAAACTTAAAAGATGATGGAATTTTGCTTGAATCGGATTGAAAATATCAAGTTGTCTTAAACTTTATAATTGAATTGTCGGCTTCTCATTTGATAGTTACCCCGAATGATATCTTAAATTAGATAAATTGAAATGATGATATAAATATATCGATTGTGTTTTGTCCTGATGTCCGTAAAGGAAATATAACATTTGAAACATCGCGGTTCTAAATTCGAAAAACTCAAAAGATGATGGAATTTTGTCTGAATTGGAGTCTTAATTGTATTGAAAATATCAAGTTGTCTTAAACTTGATAGTTGAATGGTCGGCTTCTCATTGGATAGTGACCCCGAATGATATTTTATATTTGATAAATTGAATTGATGGCATGAAATGTATGGATTGTTTTGTCTTGATGTCCCTAAAGAAAATATGATATTTGAACCATCGCGGTTCTAAATTCGAAAAACTCAAATGATGATGGAATTTTGCCCGAATAGAATTGAAAATCAAATTTGATATTTGGATCAAGTTGTCCTAAACTTTATAAATTGAATTTAAAAGATAAAGGAATGTTGTCCGAATTGGATTGAAAATATCAAGTTGTATTAAACTTCATAATCGAATTAACGTCATCTCATTAGATAGTGACACCGAATGATATCTTAAATTTAATAAATTGAAATGGTGGCATAAAATGGATGGTATAAAATAATAGACCTTACTTGAATATTCATTTTAGCCTCACAATATATTGAGTCGGCCCTAAACATTTAATCCTTTTGTCTAACAACAAATAACTAACAGAGAGACTATATACATACATTGCTCTTGAAATGAAGGTAGCTGCAAATCTTTACCCCCTCTCAACCAAGGTTCCAACATGATCTGAATCTAACCACCATCTCTAATCTTCCACTTACATCTATTCAACACTACATCACGAGATTTTCAAATACTTTGTCAAACACAACTAGGATTTACACCTATTTTTCTTCACAGAATTTAAATCTCAATTTGCCACATAAAACAAGTTTTTGATAAAAATAAAATAAAAATTTACTACTGTAAATTTCAAGTTCACCATACATATTTTTTTAATCACTATTACATCTTTGTTTTTATATTTATCGATATTTTATGACGGATTTAAAAAAATGTGATATGTTTTGTGATCATACATCTAGCTTGTCATGATTATGAGCCTAAAATGAATATTTAGTCTTTCAATTTACCTGATAGCATGTATGAATTTGTTTTCTTTTATCGGTTGTTCATCTATCTCTATTTTTATTGCTGATTGGTTGTCCATATAAAATATGGTAAAAACCAAATAGATGAATTATTAATCTTGATATTTGGATCAAGTTCTCGTATACTTGATAAATTGAATTTACGGTATCGATTGTTGGAAAATAGATAGATTGAATTGACAGCATCTCAATGGATATAGTGACCCTCAATGATATCTTCAATTTGATTAATTGAATTGTTGGTATAAAATTGATGGATTGTGTTGTGTCTCGATGTCCCTAAAGAAAAAACATGATACTAACTAGTTTGACACTAAATGTTACACTGCTCAATAACTCTTTAACTAATCCAAATTTTACAAAATCCACCGTTAGATTGGAAGATTATATCATATAGATCATTCATGTTAAATTTTATAAGTATTTAAAACCGTTAATCTTGACGAGTCTCAATAACATATCAAATGATTTTAGATTTTTATAAAACTTAACATATATGATCTATGTGATATAATCTTCCAATCCAACGGTGGATTTTGTAAAGTTTAGGCTTAATTCGACATTCGGTCCCTTATATTTATTATAGGTTTCAACTTGATCCCTTATGTTTTAAAAGTTTTAATTTGGTCTCTTATGTTTCCACCGTTTGCATAAGTTGATCCTTTCCATCAGTTTTGATGTTTCCACCGTTTAAATTGGACACGTGTCCAAGTATCCAGGTGTTCACGTGTCTGTCCATGTAGGCAAACTGTCTGCCACATGTGACAAAACTTACGGAAAGCACCAAATTGAAACCTAAAATAAACATAAAGGACCAAATTGAAACTTTTAAAACATAAGTGACCAAATTGAAACCTAAAATAAACATTAGGGACCAAATGTTGAATTAAGCCTAAAATTCAAATTCATTAAAGCATTATTGAGCGGTGTAACATTTGGTGTCAAACTAGTTTGTGTCATTTGATCTTGACCCTGGGATCAAATTACAGCGATGTAGCATTTGAGTAATGTTACACCGCTCAATAACGCTTTAACGAATACAAATTTTACAAAATTCACCGTTGGATTGAATGTTTATATCATATAGATCATCTATGTTAAATTTTAACAAAATCTAAAATCGTTTGACACCTTTTTGAGAAACATAAAGATTAACAGTATTCAATAAAAACGTTTAAACTGTTAGTCTTGATGTGTCTGAATAACTTACCAAACGATTTTAAACATAAATGATCTATATGATATAAATTTTCAATCCAACGATAGATTTTGTAAAATTTATATTCGTTAAAGCGTTGTGTTATTATAAAAATTATTAGGCTTAATTGCAGTTTTGGTCCCCCTATTTTCAACTTTTTGCAGTTTTGGTCCCCCTATTTTAAAACTTGACAGTTTTGGTCCCCCTAACACATATTTTGTCTAAAATATGAAGATACAACATGTTTTAAATGAACTTTATGAAAGATTTTTCTTACAATTACATCGATGTTGGTATTTTTTCATCATCGAATCATATACCATGCCGTTTAAATCATATCATATTCGTCAATTTATAGTTAAAAATTATGATAGGGGGACCAAAACTGTCGAGTTTTAAAATAAGGGGACCAAAACTGCAAAAAGTTGAAAATAGGGGGACCAAAACTGCAATTAAGCCAAATTATTATAGAAACTTTCATTGTATATAGCAACGCACAAATGAATGGAATGGGAAATTATCCTTTAGTGACTATATTATTTTTTGCTAATAGGTTATAGGTTATTCACTATATTTTGCAATATCATATTAATTATTTTTTTATGACTATCATATTAATTTAATTTAATTTTTATTAAAATTAAAGTAAAATTATTTATTTGTTGTGTTTCTAGTGCATAAATAAAGAACCCCATGTGTAATCAAGATGCGAATCACGTTCAAGTTTTGAAAACTATTGTCATCGTATCATATAATTGAGATTTTTCAAAAGAAACAATGGTAGGGGGTGAGAATAAAATATACATTATCGCAACTTGTCCTTTCAAACAGCATTAAAATAACAAACCACGAGTATAGAACACAAAAAAAAAATACATTAATTATTAGACTATAGTGCATATGAAAGGACCCTCACAAAAAATTGGATTAGTCCAAACCTTGAATCCTCACTAAACATATCCTCAAAAATGGTACTAGACATGGTGGTTCTAGTGAAGCTTCATTTACTACTAACAAAACCTGCAGTGGCTGGTATTTTAACTAGCATCGTTTGTGTGCTCAAATTGTTGATGGGTTTTAGATTCTTCAAAGATGAAGCACTTCACCAATCAAGGTTGTTTCTTTTTGGATTATGTCAAATAGCTTTTAGATCAATCTTTCCAACACATGCTGCAGTTATTCCAATTAATTCAACTTCTTCACAATCAGATCATGAGTTGCAAAATGAACAGGAGGAAATGTTCTACTCACTTTCAATGCTTGCACTTTGATCATGTAATTATGAAATTCACTTTGCGTAGTTAATTTTTTCTAGTTCTAATTTTGTTGTTTTCACCGTTGTTCATGATCATTGAACTTGATGCTTATAATTAATGTATCTTAACTAAAAAAAATGTATTTGATGTAGATATGTGTTTTGGTCTTGATCCTATGATTTCCATAATTTTTACGTATCACATGTTTGAGACTTTAATTATTGTTACCATTTGTGATTAGTTGTGTGATGAGAAACTTGTCATGGTAAAACTAGGAAACTTGATGCTATATGGCACGAGAGCCATAAAAGCACGACATGCACGAGAGCCATAAATACTGCCTCTATTATTGATTTATTTTGTTTTTTACTTTTTTTTTTTTGATATAGATTTTGTTTTTTACTTTAGACAATACTTTACTAATTTAGCTCTCTAGGGAAAAAATTAGTGATAGTTTTTTATGGGTCTTGCTAACGAGTGTTTCCGGGGCATTTTTTAAGTATTCCATTTAAAAAAAAATTATTTTAAAAGTTAAACATTACGTTTTTCAATGCATTGACTTTACGCATTTCTATAAAAATTCCATAAAAACTTACTCTCTCTGTTCCTTTTTATAAATAACAATTTGAAAAAAACACACAAACCAATGAATCTTATTTTTTTATTATAAATTCTAAAATTTTATAATATATTCCAAAACTAACCTTGGTGTAAAGAGAATATGTTACTGGAATTAATGTATAATATTGGAGTAGATAAATGGTAGAAATGAAATTGTTTAATCAATAAAGCATAAATTTAATGATTGTTTCTAAAAGGAACAATTTTTTTTTCCAAATTGTTCCTTATAAAAAGGAACGGAGGGAGTACTATTTAAGGTTTTAAAGAGTGCCCTGGAGGCACTCTTTAGCATTTGCCATTTTTTTAAATGATAAATTCGTTTATGTTTTTAAGGTTTTTGTTTTTGTCTCTTGAGTTATAAATATTAGACACTTTAGTCATCATTAAATTATTTTGTTTTGATTATGTAAATTATAAACATGAGTAATTTTTTTGTCAAATAATTTAGTGATCAGAATTTCATTCAGGTAATTTAGTGGTTAGAATTTCGCCTTCAAGATAAATAAGAGAGCATACTAGAGTTTGAACTTCGGTTTCTATATTTTACATGCAATATTCTTTTCAATTGAGTTATATTTGCGGAAAAAAACATGTGTAATTTTAAAAAAAAAAAATGAAAAAAACACTCAACTACTAAAATAAAATATAAAAATAATTTAAAGGAGCAAACATGTAAATTTAGAAAAGACAAAAAAAAAACTGATCATAAAGAAATTTACAACATAACTTTTGTTAAAGGTCAAATATAATTAAATAATAAAAGATGCCATATGCCACTGATCCAACAAAACGTTATCACATAATAGCAATTGCCACAGGGTCGTGCGCGTGCGGCGAAAAAAATGTCGTGCTCTTTAGCATTTTTGATGCTCAAATAGCTAGAAATTGTGATGATTGTTCCTGTGAGCTTAGCGCATTGGATAGAGATATCGCATTTTATACGTAGGACCAAAGTTCGAACCTGAGACATTCTACTTATCCATTTTATGGATGAAATTCCTAGCCACACAGCTACCTAACCAAAAAAAGAAAAAAAATTGTGATAATTTATGCAAGAATTAACTCAACTGACTCAATATTATTAGATTAGACGTTTTCATTTTAGTTAAAATTCGATAACTCACAACAAATCAGTAGATTTGATTTAGTGGTGGGAGTTAGGATAGTATGCGTTCGATCCTCGTTGGCTTAATTGACCAAAAAAAAAAAAACTCGTTAACTCGCAATTGTGTGCATGCAGGGCCGATCCAATATAATGTAGAGCCTAAAAAAGACATTAATATGAGGTATAACAAATAAATGTGTATTTTTTAGTAAAAAAATGCAAAGAAAATTTTAAATAAAATTTCAATATTTGCCTTGTATGTTATTAAATTTAAATAAATTTTTGAAAAAAAATATTGTTATGAATAAATTTGTACAAAAAGGAAAATCTAACCAATATTTGTTCCAAATCCAATTATTATGATTACTCTGCATCACCCAAGCCACCATAGGATCTCTACCCGCAACTACGACATCCTCTTTGTTACAAATATCAAACAATACCTCTTTCACTATGTTAAAATTTACGGTCGCAACTCAATAATAGAGAGATGTTATCCGAAGAACTTTTTTCAAACAAAGTACAGACCTCACAATATATTGAGTTGGCCCTAAACATTTCATCTTTTTGTCTAACAACAAATGACTAACAGAAAGACTATATACATACATTGCTCTTGAAGTGAAGGTATCCACAAATCTTTATCCCCTCTCAACCAAGGTTCCGACATGATCTGGATCTAACCACCATTTCTAATCTTCCACTTACATCTATTCAACAGTGCATCACGAGATTTCCAAATACTTTGTCAAACACAACTAGGATTTACACCTATTTTTACTTCACAGAATTTAAATCTCAATTTGCCACATAAAACAAATTTTGATAAAATAAAAAATTACTACTATAAATTTCAAGTTCACCATAAACATTTTTTTAGACAAAATGCATCTATAAATCTTTTAAGTTTTATATTTGTAACAGATATGTCATTTTAGTGTTTAAGTAACAAATAAGTTCTTTACATTTTTTAAGTAACAAATATGTCATTTAGGTTTGTAATTTGTAACATCTAGGTCTTATTTTTTAAGTAATTGGAAAGACCTAGATGTTACAAATTACAAAATTAAATGACTCATTTGTTACTTAAAAAACTTAAAGAATTTATCTGTTACAAATATAAAACTTAAATGATTTATGGATGCATTTTGTCCATTTTTTTATGTACCGTAAACTTTATGGATCTGAAAAATAGATGTGCTAAATAAAATAATTTACATAAATTAGTAGTAGAATACAATATTGATGAATATTTTTGTGTAAAAGGAAAATATGGAAGTGTGTATTTCCACCCAAAAGAAAAATATGGAACTATGTATCTAAATGTAGGGGTTTGGGTAACAAGTCACAACAGAAGGCCCATAACGAAAATACATTAGCCCATATTTATTTCATTAATTAAGAAAAATAATGCTAATTAGGACGAATAACGTGTTCACGAAAATTTCACGAAGAAGCGAAAACAACTTTATAAAAGCATAGAAGCAGAAATTCATCATTCTCGTTCTCTTCATCTTCGTTCTTCCAATTACCGGAAAACGAAGTCGGTGACAGAAAACAACTTCGCAACCTCGATCCGATGACGACCGCCGCTAGACCAACATGGGCGCCGGCTAAAGGTGGCAACGAACAAGGCGGTACTCGAATTTTCGGTCCCTCTCAAAAGTACTCATCCAGAGATATCGCATCGCACACCACTCTGAAACCTAGGTAGGGTTTTTTCCCCCAATTTTTTTAAATTTTTTATTTCAATAAAAGCTAGGTTTATTTGAAAATTGAACCTTGTATCTTTTGAATACCACGCACGATTTAAATTTATCCGGGAACTTAGGTTTTTGATTATTTTGTTAGAGAAAATCAAAATTCAAAACTCATATTGGTATATATATATATATATATATATATATATATATATATATATATGCCATGTTCATTGGTTTGTGTTGATTATGTTAAGTTAGTTGGATCCTTTACTGTAGTTTTAGTTGACAAATTTTGTCTATGTTATGTTGCTTAGTTTTTTCATGGATAATTTATAAGAGTAATCATAATTCTCAACATGAAAGTTATCTTGCTTAGTTTTCTCATGTAAATTTCTCCGTGTTGTTTTTAGTCAATTTGTTGAACTAGTAATATTGATAGACGATGTATTGTTGATTTGTTGTATAGAATAGGACTCGATTGATTCATGAAGTTATGAGAAGTGAAAACCTATGCTTAGTAGTACTCCTTCTGTCCCTAATCTTTGCTTCTTTAAGCTTTTTATTTTTGTTCCAAAATTTTGGTTCTTCTAAGAAATCAATATACAATTAATGATGTTTTACCATTGTATCCTTGCTAAAACCATAAACACGACTTTTACCTTTTCTTTATGAATTAAGGGTAAGAATGACTTAACTTATCTAAATTTATTATTTTTTGATCAAAAAAATCTAAATCTATTATTTCTTAATACCTGTGTCCAAAGCTAAAAGGACCAAAGATTAGGGACGGAGGATGTAATTAGATACAAAATGCCATCATTTTTGTTTTCTCCCTCAATTGCAAAAAGTGAAGGATTGCTCATGTTTGTATGGTTTTTTAATACCCTACCTGTACTCTTTAGATTGCATCTGCATCCTGATATATTGTTGAATGGGTTTCTTTACAGTTCTCTTTTGTAACCGCTTTTCTCTTTAAGTGATGAAGATGCCACACTGCTCTCTACATGCTGTCAATGCTCCATGTTATCACAGTAGTATGCAGTTTTGCTGATGCACTTTGTTATGCTTTCCTCCCTAATAATTGCATTTATACCTTTATAGGAAAGATGGGCAGGATACACAAGATGAATTAAAGAGAAGGAACCTACGTGATGAACTGGATGAACGTGAAAGGAGGCACTTCTCATCAAAAAATAAATCTTATAATGGTAAGAACTATCAATGTCTAATGTCTTTCAAGTTTTTACTTCAAGCGTTTAAATTCCATCATTCCTGTCAGATGAATTTTCATTTTTGTTTTTTATTTCAAATTGCAAATGTTTAATTAATTTATTCTATGCTCTGACAGATGACAGGGATTACGGAAAGGGTAGCCATCTATTTCTCGAAGGTATTTTTTCTACTATTTAGTATAAATTCACTGACTTCATTACTTTGCACATTGATATGGTCTTCCAATTACCATCCAAGAAAAGGAGGTAAAAAGGGACAAGGAAAGAAGTCTAAGTGTTTATATTCAGTCTTATAATTTGATGTGTCTTTATCTTAACAGGAACAAAAAGAGATATTGATGACCACATTGTTGCACGAAGTGTTGATGCAGATGATTCTGATGTTGAAGTCAACAGCGATGATGAAAGGTTGGTAATTTGGGATAAACTTCATGTGAACAGTATAAATTTGTTTATTTAATGTATCTTTGATCTTTGATGTGTATACATAACACAATTTAATTAAATTGAACTAAAAATTTAAGAATATAAATGTGCAAGTACATAAGTATATATAGCAATATAAAGATACAGTCATACAACCATGTGTGTAATTAAAGTTCTTGTTTATATGTATTTATCATATTTAGGATTTGTAAAAAGATACAGTCATACAACCTTTCATGCATGCATACATGAGCATGTGTGCATCAATATATATGCTATTTCTATTGGCAATTGGGCATATGAAATCTTTTATCGATACTTATTATGTAATCTAATGACATGCTAAAACATGGGGGGATACTATTTATACTTTTCCTCCCTTAAGATATGCTCAATGTCTTTTTTTAGCTAATACATTGTTTCTTGTGCGTGATGATTTTTGTGAGCCAAGTGGCTCTGGATGCATTTAGATGATCTTTGCCAGTATTTGATTTGAAGTCAAACTTCTTACATCAATGTTTGGAATGAAACAAATTCCTTGTGTTTGTTAATAATAGTATATCTAATGTGACTGTCTTTGTCAGTGACGAGGATGACGATGAGGATGACACTGAAGCTTTGCTGGCTGAGCTTGAACAAATAAAGAAGGAAAGGGCAGAGGAAAAGATGCGCAAGGTAACAATATTCCTTTTTTATACTTAGCTTTTTTAAAGTCATGTCATTGAAGCACTTCAGATGAGACATTGAACTTGTGTTTGTATCTCCTCTTAAGATAGAAGTAAGGAGTGCTGTTAGAGAAGTTAGATGCTAGTGACTAGTGAGAATATACACCAGTTTGGTATAGCTAGAGCTGTTAGGAATCTAAAAGGGATATCATTTAAATAAATAGGGGAATACGGAGGAAGGAAGGGAGTGTTCATTTTGAAAATTAGATAGTTTTTGTGAAAGGGGAAATCCTTGTAGGAGAATTCGCCTCTTCCATATTTAAACTTCACTCACCAATAAGAGATTCACTCCTGTTTGTTTTATCAACCATTCTATTCTTCAATCCTTACTTTTGGTGGGTTGGTACCTCTCTTTTAGTAACTACTACCTTTTGCATACTAATTGGTTCTAACGATGTTTATGAGTTATGAACAGTTGTATTTACTCTTATTTACAGAAGAAATTAAATGTAAATTGCCTTTGTGCAGGAACGACTGCAACAAGAGGAAGATCTCAAAGTAAAGGAGGCAGAGCTTATGCGTGGAAATCCGTTGATAAATAATCCTACATCTTTCAATGTCAAAAGGAGGTATGAATCTAAATATTTATCGAACTGCCTATTTAACCAAAATGACTGCTTTTAGGGTTTGTTTGGTTCAACCGAGGGGGAGGGGAGGGGAGGTGAGGGGAGGGATTTTTAAGGAGGTGAGGCGAGGTAAAACATAATTTATTATGTTGATAACATTACCCTCACTTTTTTATTAAAATTCTAAATTATCCTTGTTGGAATATTAAAATTTTAGGTTATATTTTTTTTACAACAAAAAAAATTTAGGTTTTCTACTCATTAGATTTTTTTTGGGTATATATCCATTAGATTATTTTTTGACGTAATATATCCATTATAATTTAATCCTTATTTTGAGTTTATAAAGTTAAGGGTAAAAAAGTAAATTACTTCTCTCCTTCCCTCCCCTCCCCTCGTTAAAAAGTTGAACCAAACATAAAAAATTAAAATATCACCTCCCCTCCCCTCCCCTCCAAAAACCCCGAACCAAACAGACCCTTACTATTATCCCTATTAGTTTAGTATTTATCTTCTCTAAAATAAGGAAGTCAATTTATATGGAAATTGAAAAAGTATAACCATTGATTGAAAAATCAATGATTGATTTTCCAATCGATGGTTATAATTTTATACTGGCGTGTTTAAGGTTGGATCCACCATTTGACCATTGCATCTTAGCTCCTTCTATCTATATTTTATAGCAACAGTCTTCCCGTTTTTTGTTATCCAAGTGTTACTCGTCGTGGTGTGGCTGTTTGTGTTCTCGAACACTAGTACACAATGGGGAAGGCGGCGCGGAGGAGGTGATTATGGAGTAGCGGTCCAATGGCGAATGAGGGAGGATAGCTAGAAATGGACTGGCTTGTTGGTAGCAATTGATGCCGGGTGTGCATTTCATTGACCCACCCGGCATCACATCCCATGTCGGCACCATGTATGCCAGGCTTGTGTTTGTTTTGACTTGTGAAAAGTACTCACTACTACCCTGACATTTTTTTTGGAGATAATGGGTCCTGAAAATTTCGAACATACTGGAGGTTGGGTCTGACTAGGTCCTGTATGGACCTAACTCAGGCAAAGTCACCCAAGTCTGGCTAAAGTTGGCGGGCTTGAGTCACACTGAAGTTTTCTGAAGGGTTGCTGTTGCAGATTCGGTGATTCTGATGAGAACTCGTGTTAATTTTGGTATTCATTAAGTTGACAACTTGATGTTTTTTTCTAAAGTAAGCAGCAACAATGCACTGTTGTGTTGGAATTTGAAGGGAAGGGTGGATGGAAGAGTGGCAGTGTGGGCTATGTTGTTACTAGTGAGGCGGGAGGCCTAGTATGAGAGTAACTTACTCATGTTGCTTGTTGAGGACGGATCTATTGGCCATTAGTATTTGTGAAGAAAGTTGCGAAAAATATATTTTGGAAGGAGTAGTATGCAAATGGTCCACTGCTGGACCACTTTAAAGTTTAAAATGACTCAATAATTTTTATGATCTAAATTCCATTAATCTGCTATCATTATCTCATCTTTTAAATTTTGTTTGGCTTAGGTGGGATGATGATGTGGTGTTCAAAAACCAAGCCCGTGGTGAAACCAAGCTGGCTAAGCGATTCATAAATGACACAATCAGGAATGATTTCCATAGGAAGTTCCTGCACAAATACATGAAGTAAGAACACTTATGTCAGAAACTTGAGTTGTTTGGAGCCTGAAGAAACTTTATCTACAGTTTGTACCTAAATGTATTATTAACTGTTGATGGATACATTGATGTTTTGCTATTTGTATTTGAACACTCATCGTTGCAGTTAACTTGTTCTGTGCTGATAATGCTATTTGGATTTAAGAATCTGGCTTGGCATGAAACCCTACTGTTTTAGACCATAAAGTAACATTATGTATGCTATAATATTTACAGGACATAATCTAATATTAATTTGGAAATACATAATTCAATTATTTTCTATCTTAATGCAAGTGTAATGAAAAATAAAGTCCCTCTTCTGTGTTCCCTCTTTGGCGAGAGTTTGTAAATTATGATTCTGTCGATTCAATTACAGTCGAATCAGATAACTAATAAAAAATTGAGGTAGATTTTACGGACATTTGCTTTGTTTTCTTTTGGACAATTTTTAATATTGTTTGACCGAGTTTCATTTTTGTTTTTATTTAGTGTACTATACTTATAGTATAAATACTGAAAGTCTAGTATCTCATAAATTAAATTATCATCTTTGCTGCTGATTATATTAACTTTGTGGAGCATAAATTTTCTTTGGTTGGAGGGGTGTCTGGTGAAAAACATACTAAGGAAATTATATTTATACGTGAAAGTCAAATATCATTGAATGAAACTCGTACAGTACGTGCACCCCTAGTTCTAACCTCATGTAGATATGGGTGTTATCTTCTTCATTTGTTTAATATATGTATACTACACACGCAAAGTTGAATAAATGAATTTGAAAATATTAATAGAAAGAATTTCTTGTTTTGTTTTGTTTGCAATCATACAATGCAAATGAGGGTGACATTATGCAAGTAACTGAATTTAAATTCATATAATATAATTGTGTATAGCAGCTTCCTAAAGATAAGAATACAGCATGGGTCCAATATGTTTCTTCTAAACAAAAGTTGAGTTTTAGGCGAAAGTTTATATATCCAAATGTAGCTGTAATTTGAATTTTTTTTTATCAAATTAGCAATTAAAGCTGTCAATTTAAGGGGCCAAGTAAAATTGGGCCCAGCCCCAATATAAAGGGGGCCTAAATATGGTAAGTATAAATGAGCCCCCTATTATATAGGCCCCAAAAAAACCAAGCCCCCAAAATAAAACATAGGCCCCCAAGGTCCCAAAGCCCCAATTTTTTTGGAAACAAGAGTTTTTAGATAAAAATTTCTAGAATTCACACATAAGTTATTAAAAACAAAAGAAACAATCCGAGAATTCTCGGAATCGATAATTCCATAAAATTTCGGAAACGAAAGTTTTTTGATAAAAATTCCTAGAATTCACGTATAAGTTATTAAAAACAGAAGAAACAATCCGAGAATTCTCGGAATGTTTCCGAGAAAAAATACTCGAAAAGTTTTCGAGAAAAAAGTTCCGGAAAAGTCTCCAAGAAAAAATTCTCGAAATTCTCGAGAAAAAATACTCGAAAAGTTTTCGAGAAAAAAGTTCCGGAAAAGTTTTTGAGAAAAAATGCTCAAAAAGTCCTCGAGAAAAAAATACTCGAAAAGTTTTCAAGAAAAAATACTCGAAAAGTTTTTGAGAAAAAATACCCGAAATGTTTTCGAGAAAAAAGTTCCGAAAAAGTTTCCGAGAAAAAATTCTCGAAAAGTTTACGCGAAACAATACTCGAAAAGTTAACGAGAAAAAATACTCGAAAAGTTTTTGAGAAAAAATAATCGAAAAGTTTTTGAGAAAAAATACTCGAAAAGTTTTCGAGAAAAAATATTCAAAATATTTTCGAGAAAAAAGTTCCGTAAAAGTTTCGGAAAAGTTTTCGAGAAATTTTTTCGAAAAGTTTCCGAGAAAAAAATACTCAAAAAGTTTACGAGAAAAAATATTCGAAAAGTTTTCGAGAATAAATTCTCAAAATTTATTTGATATTTTTTGTGGGTCAATATTAGGCCCCATAGGGGGGCCAAGAGTAAAATTAAAGGATAGGGGGCTGGGCCTATAAACAAACAAAAACAAATCTACTCAAGTGGGGCTTAATATTTTGGGGCTTAACATGGGGCCTAAAAATGAAACCTTTCAATATGGGGCTTTTTTGACGGCTCTATTAGCAATGCCCGATCTAGGAATTCATTTGCCAGCACGAAAATAATTGTCGGTTCAAAATTTCCTTTCTTTTTTCTTGACAAAAAAAAAAGTTGCCTTTCTTATATATGTAGTACTTCATTAGTTTCATTTTTGTATAGAAATTATTCCATTTTGTGAGTTGAAGAGAGGCTACATATCATGCTATAAGAGCCAAGTATTACCAAATCATCTCATCTCATTTATGTTGAAGATCTATGAAGCCCCGATACTCTAAAATTGGTGAAGTATCGTGTCCGATACGCACCCGATACCGATACTCTTCCGATACGTTCCGATACTCGTATCGGAAGAGTATCGGTTAAATCTTTATTTTTAAATAAAAAAATAATATCCGATACGCGTCTGATACTTCCCGATACTTGTATCGGAAAAGTATCGGTTAAATATTTATTTTTAAATAAAAAATAATATCTGATACAATCCGTGTTTCCTAGTGAATGTCAAACTATTATGTTGTTACACGGGTAACTAACTATGTATTTTTTTGGATAGTACTTATTAATGATGTTGTATAATACTTAACTTAAGATGTATAACTTAAAATGTACTGATGATCATTATTTTTTAGGACAATATTAATGAAACACAAATACTTAACTTAGTATTAATGATTTTAATTTATTATAATTAGTATTTTTTGTCTTTGTCACTGTTCTGAAGTCACTATGGTGTCCTACTATATAACAGGTTGTTAAGTATTTGAGTTTGTCCCAAAATTCTAGTATAAGAATGGATGCTTTATGCTTTTAATTTGTCAGGTGCAGGACCTATATAATTGTCTGATATTGCTACAAGATGGACTTGTTGTAGAGGTTTGATGTCATGACTATAATATATTTTTTGAGCTATTATATGTCTTTAGTTAGGACTGATGAGCCCTTGTATGTTGAGCCTCAAACTGTTTTGCTCTTGTGCAAGCTAATTGGCTTGTGCGTACTCTTTGTACAATGAACTATTGACGTTTATAATAATAATAATTATAATTATAATAATTTTTTGTCTTTCAAAAAAAATTATCATTATTAATATTATTGTGCATTTATATATTTAATTTTAAAATTAATTTTTAAATAACGTATCGCGCCAGTATCGGTTATGAATTTTTTAAAATTTTCACGTATCGGCGTATCGGTATCGTATCCGTATCGTGTCGCGTATCGGGGCTTCAATCAATTGCTGCAATTTTATCTGCACATTAGTTACGTACCCTCTAAAGAATAATGTCAGCGTTTTCGAAAGTCATACTTACTAGTTGAGAGTTGATCTCAACTCAAAGTCTACCCCCCAACACTTCTTATTAGCTATCTCAATAGCATTGAAACACAACTTAAAACACAAAAAATACTATAAATATTTGAGTCATTCTTTTCGCACCCACAAGTCATACACGCACCCCTGACATACCCAATTTACCCCCTCGCTACTTATGAAGCAAGTGTGTAAATAACAAAAATTTGGGTAAAAAGAGTTCACTTTCTAGATAGCAAATTGCAAACTGAGAGCATAAACATCAATTGACAATATGAGTGGTATTTGCCAAGTGTTACCATTGTGTCAGAGTATCATGAATGTTTGCAAGGAAATGTGGTGGTAAAATTGGACACAGATGCCTAAAACGGATCTGTAGCATTGCATTTTTTCTTTCTTTTTTTCAAACGATTTTGTATTAAAATAATTGAGAATAGGATTTATGGGGCCCATGTTAGAGTTTTTGATGAGTGGTATGAATATTTAGAAATTTGGTTGATTAAATGGTTGAAAAGTATAAAATAATATAAAATATTATGTGGGGCCCATTTATACCACTCATATGAGTGGTATGGATGTGGATGCTCTGAGTTCCCTTTCTAGAATGCGAACCTTATAAAATACCAAATTTGTTTGTCCTCTACACCCTTCTTTCATCTTCCATCAAATAACTTTGAATGAAACACAATACGCAAGATAAAGTGTGAACCATTCATTCACCTAATTTCCTATTTTATGACATATTTATCAACTTTTGTAGCCTTGATACATGTCTATTGCAAGTATATATGTAAACTTGGTCATATAAAATAAAGTAACAATTCAGTATAGCTTTTTTTACGGTGTGTGTGTGATTGGTCGATAATGTCATAACCGCTTCAGTGGAAAATTAAAATATGATATAACCACATTTTTATAAAGTTCACTAGTTAAGTTCGCTCCCTAAGTAGCGAACTATGTTTCAGTTCGCACTTTAAGTAGCAAGTGTCAATATTTTATACCCAACTATTTCACTTCTTATTTATATTTTTTTTAAAGGAACTTCTTATATATAAATGAATTATTGTGTAAGACCAAAAAAATAAAATGAATTATTGTAAAATAGACATTTATACCAACTCAATTTTTTTTTAAAAAAAAGTCGTGTTATGTCTTGAAAAAAGCCTGCTCCAAATAAACAGCACACGATAGAGCCTTAAGTTCATGAAATAAGTCATATTTGTATAAAACTAAGAGAAATAATATTATAAGACACTTTTGTCAAAAAAAATAATATTACAAGACACTTTATTTTACACAATATATATACATGGGCAATTTTGCCATTTTGCTAACAAAAAATAAGAGCAATTTTATCAAACAAATAATTTTATCTTCCACTTTTCTACATAAACAGTGTTTGTGTCATTTTTGTGTACACAAAACTGTGTCATAATAACATTGCTCTTAAAACAATATATAATGCCAATGCCATTAAATTGTTTTTTTATAGAGTGATCGATGGTTAAAAGTTCGTTTTAGGTTACTATGATATTAGTATAAAACGTTCATTGTCGTTAGCAATACTTAATTTCCTCTTGTGAATCTATGAGATGCATAAGGTGAATTATTCACTGTACCCGAATTCTTTCCATACATAAAAACCATGAATCGAACACCTGACAACCTACTTAAGGAGTTCACGACTCTTATCACTTGATCAATTCATATCAATAGTGCTTTTCAACAATGTTATATGGATCTAGTTGTTTCGGTTACTGACACTATAAATATTAGAATACAAGCAAAACACTGAATTGTCAGGCTTCAAATGCTTTTGACCGATTTTGACACTCTTGCGACTTTTGTAAGCTCCAAATATTTCTAATTCAATTATCCTTCATTTGTCTACATGGTTCTCAACCAAATTTTAATTCGGCTACTTGCCCATTCTTGATTGACACTCTTGCTCTTATTTACTATCTAAGTTATACTTAGAGGTGGGAATAGGCTAGGCCGAGCTAGGTTTTGCCAAGCCTGAGCCTGGCTTGTCAAAAAAATCGAAGGCCTGAGCCTGGCCTGTGGCCTATCATAGGCTTATCTTTTAAGCCTGAGCCTGGCCTTTTGAAAGCCTATGTGGCCTGTTAGCTTGTTTAAAAGCCTACTTCACATCAAGATATTTAAATAAATAACTATATTTATTTTTAAAAATACTTATGAACTAGTAAATCAACATGCTTTTGATATTTAACATGATATTTTAGAGAATTTCACTATATATGTCGTCATATTTCAATTATTGTTTATAATAATACATTTATTTATGTGAAAAACTAATGTAGATTAATAAACTTAAACTACTGAAAAAGTTAATAAATTTATAATTTAATCAAAGTACAAATTTTAATATATAAATAATAATAGTATTAAAAATATTATTTATATTAATTTAAGTAGGCCGGCCTAATAGGCTAAAAGACTTTTTTAATGGCCTGCGGCCTGACCTATTTACTTAAATAGGCTTATAAAAAAGCCTTGGGATGCTCTATTTAAAAAAATAGGCCGGCCTGGCCTGAACCTATGTAGGCCTGGCCTTAAGGCCTCGTAGGCCGGCCTGACCTATTCCCACCTCTAGTTATACTTGCGAGCCCCAATTTATTTTTGTTACATTATAAATATTGAGTTTATGTTAATAGAGACCAAAATGAATCTCAATTTTCAATAAATTGAATGCACTTGTTTTTATAAAATTTTCAAAAATATCTTTCAATTTTAATTATAAAAAAATTTACTTTTTAAATTCATAAAATATTTAATGTTATTACTCCGTATATACAAGATTCATCAAGTAAAAGGAAATGATAAAAGAAAGTAGATATTTGAAGAACGGCACAACATATACTATAAATATATATGGGTTATGCTAATACACACCCACTTAAAAATTAGAAGGTGTGTTTTAGCAAGCTACACCTTCTTCAAATTGACAAAATACCCAAATTTTTCTTTTATAAAAAAGTCAATACAAAGGCATAAATGTAATTTTCATTTAATTATTAATAAAAAAAATGAAAATCTCAATTTTATCTTTCCTTTTTCATTGGTCAGTTCGTCGCCGACCAGTCTCCTCTCACATCTACCTTCGTCGCCGACCACCCTCCCTCATGATCACATCTTCCTTTGTCTTCCTTGAACCACCACCTTAGCCTAGGAATGGTTAAAACATCCCTTTTTCTCTCCTGATCTCAAGGATTGATGACTACCCTGTAAAAAGAAAAATCTCTTTGATAGAAACACATAGAAAAAAATCACGTTGACTTCTTTGTTCTTGGTGGAGAAAATATTCTGTAGCTAGAGATGATTTGCTTCTTTAAATGTTTTGCCTTGAGTTGTTAAATTCTATTCAGCCATGGACAAGTTCACCGGTGACATGACGGAAAGGATAACAGAGAATTAGGATTTACATTTCTTTATTTTCTTTTAATAATAAATTAATTGATTTAAATTACAATCATATCCTTTTGGTTTGACTTTTTTAAGAAGAAAAAAGTGGGTATTTTGTCAATTTGAAGAAGGTGTAGCTTGCTAAAATACACCTTCACAAAAAGTAGTGGGTGTGTTATAGCAATACCCAATATATATATATATAATGCTTGAGATTTGTTATGATGAGGTACTACCTAGTGTCTACTGCTGTGCTGGGTACACACGACTAGTTGCTAGCTAAAAATCTAAAGCTGTTTCCTTCTTCCTCTCTTTCTTTGTCCTCATTTTTTTCTCCTTTTTAATATTAAATTATTATTATTAAACTCTCCTTTTTCTTTCTTCACTTCTGAAAAAACTCTATGCCCCACACACACACACTCACACACAAAGTAGCACGTTGAGAGCGTGAATCAAAATACACAACACGAGAAGAAGATTATTACATACAAAAAAAGCACAAACTCACTGCAATAAAACATTTTAAGTTTCTTTTTCTCTAATTTATGGGTTGGGAAAATCGGCAACAACGTGAGCACAACAACAATGTCGAAGTCGCAGGTTTTGTTGTCATGAAATGGTTGTTGTTAGTGTTTTTATTGTTGGGCTTTTCAAGCCCAGTTGTGAAAGCCCAAAATAAAAATGCTTATGCTACTATGATGTATGTTGGTACACCAAGAGACTATGAATTCTACATCGCAATACGAGTTCTTTTCAAATCACTTTCTCTTCTTAATGTTCAAGCCGATCTTGTTGTCATTGCTTCTGTTGATGTTCCTCTTCGTTGGATTCAAGCTCTGTAAGTCACTTTTATTCATCCTATGTTTGTTTTCGGTTTATTTATTACGTTATTTTTAATCTAATTTTCTCCGAAACTTCCGCTTAGGTTATTTATTTTTTATTTTTTTTAGGAGGGTTTAAAGTTTAATAGAAGATAGAGAGACTACAAGAGATATGATTAAAATAAAAAATAAAAATTAAAAAATGATTTAATTTAGAATAGAGTTGTCAATAACCATGTGACCCAAGTGAAATTGAGTTACCTGGTCGTTTGCATTTTGTCGTGAATTCGATTTCCGACTCATACGTATAAAAATAAAAAATATTTATTGTCTTGAAAAAAATTTATGCAGTTGCACACATATATTTTGATTTGATTGTCCTGTAATTGCGTTTGTGGGAATGTATGATGAGAAGATAATAGAACATAGAACACCGTCCTGTCCGGCATCAATGGTATCTTTTGTGTGAGATCCTGTTTTGGGTCCACATGAGCTTCTTGACAAAGTTGATTTTTTGGTACATAGTTAAATATTGGATTTTTACTATATATTTTTATGATTATTAATTAGATTTTTATGAATAAAATCATTGAGATTAAATGATATACTCGCATTTTTATAAAAAGAAAAAGATTAAAAAAATGGTAAATTTTATAAAATTAATTTTTAAAATTTACAAGCTGTTTATTGTTTAATTTTTGTAAAATAAAATTTTCTTTTTGAACCTCTAGCAAATAAGCATTTTCCAATTTCAAATAAAAATGATAAGATTTTTTTTTTGACGAAAAAAATGATAAGCATGTTATTGCCCAAAAAAAATAAAATGATGAGTACATTATAACTAATCATAACTCACCAATACAACCTTAATCGTCTTTTCTTCTTCATCTTTATGGATATACTCTGTTTTATTACTTTTTTATAAGTAATGAATAAATTCGAATTGGATTATTTGACAAAAAAGAAAATCGAATTATTTACTAGCAATAGTATAGTGTAAATGAGTTTCAATTTATTATTTATTTTGATAAATAATTTTCTTTTTTGACAAGATAAATGATTTTATTTGTTTTCCATTTAAAGTATCGATTTTCTTGGTTTCCTTGTTAAAGTCTTAACTAATTACGGAAAGTTGTGGCATGTGTTGGGACTTTGTGAGTGGTGGTTGTGTTGTAAACGCTTTGTAGCTGCGCGTTAAGTTCAACACTGTTTGACGAAGCTTTCAACCGTCCTCATCCTACACATATCCTTTGGTTTTTGTGTTTCCTTCCGTTTTGTTTGCGAGTTTGGAGGGGAGGCGAGGGGAAGGGAGGAGAGGGCTTTTGAGGTAGGAAAATAGATAGAAAATTAGAAAAATCTTTTACATTTTTTGAGAAAGTATTTTTTATAGAGAATGACAAATAAATATTTATGATTAATATATTATGAATTTAAGAATATTATAACAACATTAATTAAATTTGAAGAATTCATATAAACCCTCCAAACCCCCATCCAATACAATTTTTGAGTTCCCCAAATTGGGGGATTTTTATGTTATGAAGAAAAAATAACCCTCCAACCTCCTTCCCTCCCAAACTTCTCTATTTCTTCCACTTGTTTCTTCCTTTTTTTCAAAACCATTCTCTCCCCTCCTCTCCAAACTCGCAAACAAAGCCTTCATCTCTTGTCTTTATTGTTTTTGCTTCATTTTTTTAGTCACCAATTATAATTTTTTATGAGTACTATCATTTTGTCTTTTTATTTTTTAACAAAAATAACAATTATATTTGTTTGTCTTTTTATAATAGAGCAGTTTAAATTAAAGACTAGAAACTAGTATTGTTTCATATAATTACGGGACTAATTTAATTATTTAAATATTATTCAATGATAATGATATGAATCAATTCAAAATCAGTTTTGGTAAGATGAGATGATGTATGCTTCATTGGATGAATCGGTCGAAAAAATCAAAATTCAATTTTTGGTGGAAATATTTTTATTTTTATCAAATTTTATTTAGTTAAATTTTGAATTATCGGACTCTTTTCTCTAGAACTCTAGAAATATGAGGGTTGACGACAAAAAAATATGAGATGATGTATAATTGATAAGGTAAATAATACATATTGCTAGCTGTCTGTATTGTCTATATTGGAAAAGTTATTATTTGTTACTATGAATTAATTAGAGAATCAACATTTATTATAGAATGTGTTTTTTTCAAGCTTCAGTAAATAAATGAAGTGTTTGAAATTCGAATTTCGACTCATATATATATATATAATGTGATGACCTTAACAACATACTAAAGTTATAGAATATGTTTTCTTTTGTCATGTTGGAAGGAAAATTTCATTGTTTTTGTTTTTTATTTGTCAAGAAAGAGATGCAATAGAAAGACTTTTCGAGAAGTTTACTACTCTCTTAAAATTTTATTCTTTTTATTGAAGAAAATAATAATTAATAATATAGTAATTATCACTTGCAGCGTATCCTTACCAATAATATACGTACTATTTATTGAAGCTTGATTGTGAGTGAGTAGTTGTTATAGGAGTAAGAAAATTGATGGCAAGGATATAGACTGTGCAATGTGGTGGTCCAAACGGCCATCCTATTATAAGATAGAGAATAAATTTATGGGGAAAAACTCTACCCACATGTTATGTATACTTAAATTAATACCGTCCTTTTTGTTTTTCCCTAGGGCTGGAATTAGGTCGGCCTGTTACCCCTTAAAAGTGTCTACAGCATAAATGTTTATTAGTACTTCTCCGATTTTTAATATAAGAAAAATTTTATTTTTTAAATTTATAGAATAATTGATATATTTAATCTAAAAAAATAGACTAAATACATTAACCATTCTATAAATTTAAAAAACAAAAATTTTCTTATATAAAAGATTAGAGGGAGGACTATATAAGTATGTGTTATTGTGGATAAGCTACTTCTATAACTAAACATATAGTAAAGTCTAGGTTTTTTTGACATAAGCTGTTTTAATAAACTATCCTCGAGAGTTTATAGAAATAAGCTAAAAAAAATAACTTGTAAGCTTGTTATAAGCAGTTTCTATAAAATATTCCAAACTGTTTCACAAGTATTTGTATTATTAGATAAATTTAAATAAGTCAATCTAAATAAACCCTTAGTTTATTAAAATGTACAGTATGGGTCTGTTTGTAATTTTTTAGCTTATGAAAATAGCTTATGCAAATAAATAAAGTTTTGTGTTAATTTATAAGTTTTCACTAACAAAAATTGTATTTTTATAAGTTATTTTCTTATAAAATACATTGAAAAAGTTATAATAATACATAAAAGCTTATTTATTTGCATAAACTCGAAAATAATTCAATCCAAAAGGGCCCTATATCAAAGTAAGTTAAAGGGTTAATAGGTCAAAGAGAAAAAAATACATGCAGACTTTTGAAGTTTGTGACTAAATAAATTTGTATAACAAGTATACGATAGTCCCTGGGATCTTAGTTCAGTTGGTAGAGATACGATATTTTATAAGTAAAAATTAGGGTTCAAACCTTAAACACTCCACTTATTTACTTAAAAGATGGATTCTAGTCAAAATGTTATTTGAAAAAAATAAGAAATATCTTCGATACCGACATCCAGTATTTTAGTACATGTTTACTTTTCAAGTCAATATACACTACTAATGAGAGAACAATTTGATCACTAAACTTTAATTTCTTTTCATACTCTATTTTCCAAAAGACTAATTAGATAAAGCAAAAGCCAAAATACATCAATGTTTGGCGTTATATGAAAAAGGCACAATTTTTTATCCACCAAAACCAAAGATAAACCACCCAATTTGATGGAGTGGACCTATGTTATACAAAGTATTGATATTTCTTTTTATGTGTTGGAGAACTTAAGTTACGTGCATTCACTTATTAAGTACTTTAGTTGATAATTGAATTGGATAATTGATATGACCATAGTGTTTTTTCTTTGTGGATTGTCCAGTGAAAATGAAGATGGTGTGAAAGTAGTGAGAGTGGAAAATATGGATAATCCTTACAAGCATCAAGATAATTTTGACAAGAGATTTAAATTATCTTTGAACAAACTTTATGCATGGAGTTTAGTGGATTATGACAGAGTAGTCATGTTGGATGCTGACAACCTCTTCTTACAAAATACTGACGAGTTGTTTCAATGTGGACAGTTTTGTGCTGTCTTTATCAATCCTTGTGTTTTTCATACAGGTCTCTTTGTTTTGCAGGTATGTTTTGTCCAAAATGTCCTATAAAATTCAATTACCACGAAAGTGCAGCATAATACCAAAATTCATATGATTCTTATTGCCTTTAAATTCTTTAATTTTTAAGTTTCACTCTGCAAAAGGATATGTTTGGTTGGAGAAGATGGATAGATGAGAAGGAAAAGAGAGCGGAGCAAAATCTCGCTAGAGCGGCCGATCGTAGATGCCCTTTCCTCTGTTGAATTAAATAGACCTAAATGTTAATTTACGCTGCACTAGAACTATCCTGAAAGGAAAAATATTGACCTACTTTCAAATGGGTCACAAAATTTGCTTTTAACGTGACTAAGAGTTAAAGGGGTTGGAAGTTCCCGGTTTGTTAAAGCCGGTGAAGGAGAAAATATTAATCTAACAACTAATTATTAACATTTGCCTATGAAAGAAAAGTTTTCTGGTTGTTAGAATATCACATTGATTCTAAGAGTGTTTATGATTGGATCATTTTGTGAAATGAGTTAGACTCAATCCAAAATCTAAGACGGTGTCACACTCTATTCCAGATCTTATTGTCAAACTACTTGGATCATACTCTAGATATCGTCTTTGGCATGAAGGAAGAGGTGCGTTGAGAGAAAAAACTATTTGGTAACCCAGCATATGGTATATAGGTTGGTTTAGTGGCTGATGTGGGTGAGGTAAGGAGCAGAGTGATAAGGAGTTCGAGTGTTCGAACCACACCCTAACATAATATTAACAATTAGTAACATTGGTCGTTTAAAGAAAATAAAACCGGTAACCCAACATAGTTAGTACTCTTTTACTCCCCATCGAAACCCTGGTATTTCTTCATAGCTTTGACCCTTTGAGCCAACTATGAGACTAATCATTTGTCCAAAGATGTGCTTTGTGGGACGATCCCTTAATCACAAGCTCAACCTGTCTTGCCAACTGAGTTTGTCTATTGGATGATTTGGGTGCTAACGAAAGCCTTCGTATAGAAGTTGTAGGAAATTTTGTATGAAAAAGATACACTTTTATGTGAAAAGTAATCAGCTTATAGTTAATCTTTTTTCACATGGGTTCTAATTATTTGATATTTGCAGCCATCAATGGTTATTTTCAAGGACATGGTTCATGAATTACAGAATGGGAGAGAAAATCCGGATGGTGCAGACCAGGGTTTCATAGCTAGCTATTTCCCAGAATTGCTTGATAAGCCATTGTTTCATCCACCTCCAAATGGCACCAAGCTTGATGGAACATATAGACTTCCTTTAGGCTATCAAATGGATGCTTCTTACTACTGTAAGTTAAAGGAAAAAAAGCAAGCATCTTTTTTTTGAAACTGCACTTCTAAATTAGTGCAATCTGAATTCATGCTAACATTGATTCCCATGACTTCAGATCTTAAACTTCGCTGGAGCATACCCTGTGGACCAAATAGTGTGATTACGTTTCCGGGGGCGCCCTGGTTGAAGCCATGGTATTGGTGGGCGTGGCCTGTCCTGCCATTAGGCCTCCAGTGGCATGAAAAGCGTCTTCAAACTTTGGGGTAAGATCCATTATGAGTGTATTAACTTATTGTGTCCGTGAAATTGTACTTGAGTATGATAGAAACAATGAAGATGGTTCTTTCGTTTATGGTTAACTATGTTTTCGGTCTCTGCATAAGTACTCAAGTTTGGTTCTTTCGTTTATTTGAATTTTTTACTAACCATAAGTTTTCTGATACTATTTTTCCCACAAATATGCAAGTTATGGTAAAAATTGGTTTATTCTTTTTGTCAGGTATGGTACAGATATGGCTGTGATACTTGTTCAATCAGCAATATATCTTGGAATAATAGCAATGACACGTTTAGCAAAACCAAGCCTCTCAAAACTATGTTACCGTCGCTCCGATAAAAGCATCACATTGGTACAAAATATCCTCAAACTAGTAGCTCTATGGAGTATCCTTGCAGCTTACATAACACCCTTCTTCATCATTCCTCCCACAATTCATCCAATGCTAGGCTGGCCTTTGTATTTCCTCGGTGCTTTGGCTCTATGCTTGGTTGCAATCAACGCCTTTCTTCTTCCGGTCTTACCAGTTCTGATGCCGTGGTTTGGTATTATTGGAGTTTTAATTGTCATGGCATTTCCTTGGTATTCAGATGGGGTAGTGAGAGCTTTGTGTGTGTTTGGTTATGCATTTTGCGCCGCGCCATTTTTGTGGACATCGATAACAAGGATAATGGCTGGACTTCAGGTTTCTTTAGAAAGGGAAGGTTTTATGCCTAGATTAGGAGAATCTTCACCACCTTCTTGGTTTAACAAATTGTATTGAGGTGTCTAATTGGACATGCTAATTGGAAGGAACAAAGAAAGGCAAGGTTATTGAAAATTGAAAGGTGAATAGTACCCTACAGAAGTTGTTTATGGTTGATATGATTCACTAATTTTTGAAGTGGGAGAGACACTTGCACCCATAAGGTGGAGGAAGTTAAGGAGTTATTATTGTGTATATAAGAATGTTTTGCCAGTTAGTTAAATAGGTGTATGGTGTGCCTGATTTGTTCCTGTACTAAACTTTGTAAGCCTACATAGGATGAAAGAAATAGGTAGCATTGGATTTTTGAACTGCTATAAGTCTTTTCATACAAAATACTAGCTTAACATCTTGTCGCCGTAGCTAGAATATGATCTACAAAATTTGCTCGTCTTCATAGTAATAAAACTAATCTCAAAGTTTTCTATTGAAATTCAAGCTCTCTTTGCAGTTTGAAAATGAATGTCTCAGTTAAAAATGATAGCAGATTCCCTAAGGATACCCTTATCATTCCTCATGCACATACCTATCCCAAAAATTGTTGCGTCTACGTTGCACTTCACACCTGAAAATTATTATGTGCCAATAATAGAATAATGTACATAGATGGTTGGAAGGCCACTGTGACCTGCTCTCCACAAACATAAGCTTCACCTATCCCAACCGCCCTATCATCGTCTATTTGCCTCACCCTTAGGTGAGTGTTGTCTTCAATAGATTCTTTGATAAGGAGTGCATGGATGGGATAACTATTAAACAAGTTAAGATTGTGGTATTTCAACAATCCAACCCATATCAAGCACAGATATCAAATGGTTCTATTCAATCTTGCATATAGTTCACTATGATTCATAAAGGTCATCAAATTCAAGCATCTCGAGATAAAATGAGAAATTATTTTAAAATTATTATCAAGAAAATTTTGTTTGCAACTAGCAGCTTGGCGCACTATCATTGGTCTCATAAAATGTGAATGGACAAATCCTTGGATCATATACAATCTTGAAGGGTGACTATAAAAAAGTGAGATCCTGTAACCGTACAATAAGCAAGAAAAGAACAATCTTAATGCATAATAAAACTATATTATTCTGACAAGTGAAAAAAAATGTTCCTGAGAATCTGGAAACAAGCAGCTGCTATGTAATAAGAGGGACGAAACAACTTCACATTATTGCACAATTTGGCTGAGATGCATCAAGCATTTCTGGAGATCTGTAGACGGAAATGTTCGTATTAGCTGATGTCACGCATAATATATATGTAGTTTGACAACTAGTACAAGATAAAATAAAATATATAAAACAACCAAGTTTTCAGAAATGCAAAAGGTATAAAGTGGCGATTGACGTTATCAAGTGCCAAATGGGTTCGGATCTTCTCCCATGGTTCATTATCTCCAAAGTAGTGCTAGCAACACTCACTTTAAGTCTTTAACACTATTTCCAACATTCACTCTTATTGAGTGAAATACATGCGGGTCTGTTGCTAGCACTATTCTTCTCTCCATCTTTCTACGACAAAAAACCACCCTGTCTCTCTCTAAATTTATTTCCCTCCATCTTTTCATATTTGAGCGAATACAGAGTATCAGGCATCAACCATAAATATGAACTGCTTTATTATAGTCAACCTATTCGTTGAATTCCATGACAAATCACTCATTATTTATGAGTGTTGAGGAAGCTGAAATGAAACTATATAAAGTTTTTTCATGCATAAGTATTTGATTTTGAAATAAGCAAACAGAGATTACTGCTACGAGAAGGAACTTACAACTGGCCAAGGCTGGCTAAATCGAAATCGGGAGCAAGCTCCTGGACAATATCATTTGGAGGTTGTCCACAGTCTTGCATTTTCTGCATGAGCTCAACAATCTTGGTGAAGTTTCCAGAATCTTTTTCATAAACTTCATTAAGATTCCGTATCAGACCGTATTGGTTTGAATACCGTTCATATTCTTCTTTACTTAAGCTGGCTTTATGCTCTTCCAACCACTTAGGATACCTTTCTCCAATTTCCTTCATTGGTTCAGCAAGTATTTCCTTGGACAGAAGTTGTTGCATCATGGTCTCTACAATAGATTCCATGTCCTAATCAAATTGATAAAATTATCAGCACTAATTCCAACAAAGAAAGTCAATATACATTGATCAATAGTACATTAAACAGAAGCTGCTTCTGTTATTGCCTATTGGACATCAAGCTCGTCATCATAACTACAAAACTTTAGTAAAACTATAAAATCCAATACTAAGTTACACATCTAGTTGAGTAATTGAGTTCTAAAACAGCACTTTGATCTGAGGTATTTGTGGAAGCAGCTAGTGATACAATCAAATTTTGAGGCAGGAACTTTTTGTAGGCATTTGCACAAAACTAAAGCCATTTGACATACTTGAAAACAGTACATTGTGACGATCGCACAAAAAACAACCTAGTTTCTTTCACAATGCAAGGAGTATCTTAGTTAAGTAAAATGTCCATCTGATTGAATTATAAGAATCCAAGGTGTTGCATACAGTATCCCTGCACAGACACTTCTCTAAAGTGATGTGTCAGCATGTCAGCCGCGTTTCAGACATCCATACTTCTAGAACAAGCTTTGGACTCATTGTCAGTATCGTGTCCGATGTCCGTATCAGAGCCTTTGCTTCATAGATTATAACAAAGTTTTTCTGAGGCATGTTAACTAAGATTACACCAAATGCATTAAATCACTAACATAAGCATGAGATATCAATCTCATTTTTTTAATATTTAAACAATAGCAAGATAAAGCATAAAGGCTATATATTTATATAGTCCAATGGTGTTTAAACAATAACAAGATAAAAGCATAATGACAATTCTCACCTCACAAACCGATTTTGTAGTGGTTGAGTTAGGCCCAACCCAAATTCTAAGATGGTATCAGAGTCTATCTATTGGGCAATCTGCTATAAGGTTTTCGGTTGTCGGGCCACCCACAATTTATATCCACACGCATCAAACTCAATAGTATTTTGGGGGGGGGGGGGGGGGGGGGGGGGGGGGCAATCCTTACCTTACAAACTAGTTTTGTAAGTGTCGGACGCAAGTCAAATTGTAAAGAAGAGTAGTCATATATTGAGCACGTGAAGAGGATAATAGAATGAGTTAGTAGGGGTTGAGTTAGGCCCAACCCAAATTCTTAGATGGTATCAGAGTCTATCTATTGGCCAACCTGCTATCAGGCCACCCACCATTTATATCAACACGCATCAAGCTCAATAGTTTTGTAAGTGTCGGACGCAACTCAAATTGTAAAGAGTAGAGTCATATATTGAGCACATAAAGAGGATAATGGAATGAGTTAGTACCTGAGAGCCAGCAAGTTCTTCAAACTGTTTAACCCAATCTTCCATCATGCCATCTTTACCCAAATCATCAGCAGCACCGGCAGCGGGCGGGGTGATGAATTCAAGGCCCTTAACTGCTTCTTTAGTTTGCTCCCTGAGCTTGTTGAGAGCCTCAGATACATGAGCATCTTTGGAAACCTTTTGTTTACCCTTTTTCTTTGTTCTCAAATCAGGTAAACCTAACCCCAATCCTTGAACCCCTGAGGGTAGAGAAGGAGACTCATTTTTCTTGGAAGTTTGTTCTCCGCTTCTAATGATAAACAAATGAACACCGTTGGAGATTGGAGTAAACAAGTAAAAAATGAAAATATTGCAAAAGAGTGAATGTGAGAGAGAGAGAGAGAGACCGTGGAAGGGAAGAATTTAGGTTGAGGGTCTGGAAATCATCTAAAGCGCCTGAAAATATTGAATAGAATGAGTTTAGAGAGAGAGAGAGAGAGAGAGAGATGAAGAGATAGAGAGAGCTTACTGTCGAGGAGTTGGTCGAGGTCGTCGGAGTGGTCGGCCATGGTCGGTGGTGACACTAGGAATGTTAGAGAGCCTGGGCAAAATTTTGGAGGGAATTTTATCAACCCAACTTCCGAATAGAGTAATATTTAAACCCTATTTCCAATATTTAAACAAGAAAGAGTACAACTCTGTTTCCAATATAATTAAGGCTCAAATAAATAAGAAGCTACACAAACCAGAAAAAACCTGCAAAAAATGAAATTAAAATGATGCAAAATTAAGATATAAGAGACTTCAATATAACATTAACCTAATTTCTATCCAATTTACCAAGTCTCATCACATGATTTCTTGAATTATTTTTCATTAGAGGTTTTATAATCACTATCTTTTTTCAGTAACCTAATATCTATTTCTATCCAATATAACAGAGTTCATTATTTTTCATTATGGTTTTATAATCACTATCTTCTTTAGCAACGCTTCTGATAACGAGTTGCTTCCAAACACATTCAAAGTCACTATCCAAAATTTCAAAACAATCAAAATAACTTATTTAATCACTTAACAATTAAAACAGCTTATTTATATAATCACTTAACAATCAAAACAGCTTAACAAATTGAAATTTCAAAACAGCTTAACAGAAACATAAAATAGAATTTGTCTAGGAAATCAAGCCATCAAACAAAGAGGGAGAGAGAGAGAGTTTGCTTACCTCAAATTTTGAAATCAAATCTGCGAGAGGGAGAGAGAGTGAGAGGCTGAGAGCGGTTGTCACCTCTGTTTCAGCGGTGGTGCCGCGAGGGAGAGAGAGATTGAGCGGCAAGGGAGTGAGAGAGATTGAGCGGCGAGGGAGAGTGAGTAGTTGTTGGAATGAACAAAAACTACAACAACCAACCCCCCAATGCTAATGCAACTCTGTTTTCATCCACTTCCAATTATCGTCATTACCATATCATTGTTTTTTATTTTTTGGTACATTATTTATTTATTTATTTATTTAAGAGGGCCTTAGCCATTTATTTATATATTTGTAAACATAAATCAGGCATACTTACCAAAAAAAAAAACATGGCAGTGAAATTAGAGAATTTTTTTTTATAGGTTGTTGGTATATTATGGGAGGAAAGAGAAAAAAATGTTAGTAGTTAGGGATCGAAAGTTAGACCTCATTTTTAATTTTTTTAAATATTCCGGCCATTTACCACTTCACTACACCTTTGGAGATAATGTTTAGAGAACGTGATCTTAATATCAAAGTTGGAACAAAATCATTCCATTGAAGGAGTAATTATTCACTTTGAAATTGTTTTATAATCGGATTCTAACAAAGAATATTTTATTTTAACATGAAATTCTACGTTTAGATTCTCAATTGTGCATTGGTGGATGCGATGGTGAAGAAGATTTTAATAACATTTTCTTTGATTGTGTAATGTCTTAAATCGTTTGGTGTGACATTCTAAAATAGTTAAGGGCCTCTTGTGCTCTATCAAACATCACATTTGTTCATTTTCACAAATTTTGTTATTTATATATTCTCTATGTGAAGTCAAAAGAACATTTTATTGTCATTTGATTGACTAGTACTTAGATGGTTTGAAAGACTCATAGGAACTATATTTTTGGTAACAAGAAAATTAATGTCGAATATTATTGAGTTAAATAAAAATTCAAATGTGGCGGGGCTTAAAGTGAAGAGAAAGATTCTTGGATAATATGATTTCAATCAATGGTGAACAAATCCAAAACAATGTGTTCTTAAATTACATTTTGGCCATGTGCAATTATAATGTTATTTGTTATTGTTTTAGGTGTTTGGTGCAGTTAGTTGTTTTGATTTATTCGAAATTTCATATTGATATTGTTAGTAGAAAACATTATAAAATCTTGTAATTTTACATCCTTTTCTCTTTTGTGCATGTCAAACACATTGATAGGAATAATATTCCTGATGATAATGTTTGTGAAAATAATATTTTTAAAATTATAATTTTAATCTATGAATCTCTATATTTTTAAAATTATATTTTACGTTCTTTTCTCTTTGAGAAAGCCTATGATTCGATAGATTGGGTTACTTGGACGGTGTGATGAGGAAGATGTCCTTCCCGGTTCTATGGAGGAAATGGATAAAAGAGTGTGTGTGCACGACTACTGCGTCGGTTTTAGTCAATGGTAGTCCAACGGAGGAATTTCCCCTCGAGCGTGGCCTTAGACAGGGGGGTCTATTATCCCCTTTCCTTTTCCTTTTCCTTTTGGCAGCAGAGGGTCTGAATGTTTTGATGGAGGTTGTGGTAGGGGGAGGCAGGCTCCGAGCTGGAGGGTGGAGAAGGTCTTCATGGTGGAGGGAGATAGCGCGTGTTAAAAAGGGAGGTAAGCTAGTGGCCAGATGGTTTGAGGAGCATGTGTCGAGGAGGGTAGGGGACGGGTCAGATACTTTTTTCTGGACCGATCCCTGGGTGGATGGGATTCCTTTGTGTGAGCGGTTTGGCCGCCTATTTGCTTTGGCGGAGACCAAACGTTGTACGATGGCCGAGATGTTTTCTTTAGGGTGGGGAGCAGATGGGACGACCTGGGTGTGGCGAAGGCAGTTGAGGGGGTGGGAGGAGGAGGAGTTGAGGGAGTGTCAGTCTTTACTTCTAACCCTTTCATTGCAGGATCAATCTTTAGATAAGTGGCAATGACAACCTGACCCTGACAGAGGCTACACCGTCCGAGGTGCGTATCAACTTTTGACTTCTCAAGTTTCGGCTTTCATGGATGACGCGGAAAAACTCATTTGGCACCCTCAGGTTCCGTTGAAGGTTTCCATCTTTGCTTGGCGTCTATTGCGTGACAGGTTGCCCACAAAAGCAAACCTGGTCACTCGAGGCATATTATCTACTGCAGCCCATCAGTGCGTTTCTGGTTGTGGGGAGACGGAGTATGCTCATCATCTTTTTTATCTCATGTGGTACTTTTGGTTCTCTTTGGGCATTAGTGCGTTCGTGGATTGGCATCCCGGTGGGGGATTATACCTCTTTACGCGATCACTTTGTCCAGTTTACATACTCAGCAGGTGGTTCTCGGGCACGTCGATCTTTCCTGCAACTCATCTGGCTTGCTTGCGTTTGGGTTGTGTGGACGGCGAGAAATCACAGGTTGTTCCGAGCTTCAGCACTCACTACTCCTCAGTTGTTGGACAAGATCAAACTCTTTTTTTTAGGTGGTTGAAGGCGACGAGTGCTACTTTAACTTCTAACTGCCATAGCTGGTGGGATAGTTATTTGCTTTGATTGGACCTTGTATGAACTTCTAGTTAATGTTCTGTGACTCTTTGTAATAGTTGGTAGTCTACCTTAGCACATCTTATGCTATGAAATATATATATCATTTTGGCTTGTTAAAAAAACACTCAATTTGTGTGAATTTTTTTTATGCACAATTTGTATCAATTTATTACAATTTTTTTTAAAAGAAATTATACTTTTTATTTTGTCCCATCATAATTTTATTTTAAAAAGAAGGCTTAAATGCAGTTTCACCCCCCCTATTTTGATTGAATCGGAATTTTACCCCCTCTATTTTAAAATCCGGAATTTTAACCCCTCTGTTTTATATTTCTTTGGATTTTCCCCCCCTCATCTTTTTGTCTGCTAGGAAAGGGTCATCTTTTTGTTCAGCTGCATCAGAAACAAGAGCTGCTACACATATGGCTCTCTCTGTGTCATTGTTGTCCTTTTATCATACAAATCATCTCTCAGGTTCAATATTGCACTTGTACATTCTGCACACAACACATCGAATGAATGATCGAAGTGGCTGCATTGGTTAAATGCATCTGTGTAAGGTTGCAAATTAACCTTGAACATCTACTAAAGCTAAGCTCGAGCATTTGAAGCTGCCAAAGTAAATGTTATCAAATCCACATGAAGACAGTGGCATCCCTTGTTGTGGATGAAATGATTTGTTGCAACTCTGTCATGTTCTTGAGAAATGAAAACTTGTCATGTTCTATTACGGGCAATGTGAGGCCATGGCATTTGCTTAATATCTTCTTTCACATTCCCACATTCACCAAATGGAAAATATTCATTTTGGGATGTATTCATTTACTTTCAAATAAGCAAAAATTAGTCAAATATTATAGGAGGGCAAAATCCAAAGAAATATAAAATAGAGGGGTTAAAATTCCGGATTTTAAAATAGGGGGGGTAAAATTCTGATTCAATCAAAATAGGGGGGGTGAAACTGCATTTAAGCCAAAAAAGAAATACAAACTTTAGCAAAAATAAAAAATCCTTATAAGAAAATGGAGAAGAAATATGATTGAAATATACTCCACAGCTCAACGGATATAGGAGTTGTCTGGCAGTGTGAGAAGTGAACACAAAGCGGCGCAGCAGATGAGTGTTGCAATGGCAACTAGGCCGTTACGGTTAGTTAAACCATACAGTTACGCACTCTTTTCTTATCTCAATGCTTCAACACCTAAACCTTCTTTTCTCCGTCCCTTTTCCTCTCCCCGCCGCCGTCTCTTCTGCACCGCAACTCTTCCTTCCGGTGGCAACGACATCACCACAAACAAGGTTCCACAATTCCGTAAGAAGCTCAAAGTCTCCGATGTAAAAGACGACCAATTCGATTCCCTCGGCAGCACTCTTGTCCTTCAGGGATGGGTTCGCACTCTTCGCCTTCAGAGTAGCGTCACTTTCCTCGAGGTCAATTCAATTCACCGATTAAACTTGTCAATTTCATTGCACTTCCTTCCAATTACCCTAACGTGCATTGCATTTTAGTTCAATTTCGACTCTTAATTTTGTAATTGATTGAGCAATTTTTTGTTTGTTTATTGTGTATAGATTAACGATGGTTCGTGTCTTTCGAATATGCAATGTGTGTTGGACTCTGAGGTTGAAGGTTATGATCAGGTTAGTTACTATGCTTTTTATTTTGCACTCTTTTTATGAAAGAGTGTTTAGATAAACAACTTATTTGCAGCTTCTGACACACATCGTTATGTATAAGTTTGCATAAACTATTTTTATAGGAAAAATAAAATAAAGATAAATTGTTTTTATATATATATGGTATGAGCTATTTTCATAAGCTATATTGGAGAACTGAAGAAAATTGTCATAAGTTGTTTTCATAAGTTCTCACAAACAGTCTCGCAAAATTTATGTAAGTAGATAAGTTCAAATAAGTCAATCTAAACAGATGCGTTTGTGTTTTGAACTAAAGGAGCTTATTTCTATAGGTAGAGTCCGGCTTGATTACCACGGGTGCTTCTGTATGGGTGCAAGGAGTTGTGGTTAAGAGCCAAGGAACAAAACAGAAAGTGGAATTGAAGCTCAACAAATTAGTGCTGGTTAGTTCTCTATTTTAGACAGAATCGCGTTTTAGACCATTGCTTTTACTTGGTTTTTTGTTACATTGATATAACTGTAAGGAGCAGTAGTGCTGCAAATTATTATGCTAGATTTCATTTTTCTATATATAGATGTGTTAATCAATCATTTAAATCTTTAATAAGTTTGCAATATAATGAAATTTTTTGGTGTCATATGAAACTTTGTTTCAGATTGGCAAGAGTGACCCCTCCTTTCCCGTCCAAAAGAAAAGAGTCAGCAGAGAATTTTTAAGAACAAAATCACATCTTCGTCCGAGGACAAATACTTTTGGTGCAGTATGGTTTCCTTTTCTTTAGCATATGTTTACCTTCCTGCTTATGCCTTTGCTTCATTATGCAAAAAGGATCAATTCCTTCATCTTCTTTACTGTATTTAAAAAAAAAAAAACTTTAATATTTTTGTTTTCATCCATCCTATTATGTGATGCCAATTTCTAGATGATTGGATATGTGCTCGGTTTATCATAAATTGTAATTCATAATGAAGTATTTCTTTACAAGCAATCATCGGGGCTACTAGGCATCTAAAAAATGTGATGCATCCGTTTACTACATGGCTGGTGTGGATGTGATTGCAATGTGTGGACTACATAAAATATGAGTCTACCACCTAACTAGTTTGACTGTTTCGATTTTTCATGTTACCTCAAACTATCATGACAGATCAAAATTTAAGTCATGTATGTATGTAACATACTATCCAGAAATGGGTTCAGTGCGAGTCTAATAGTAGGAGTTCTATATTGGATTTTATGCTCAAAACCAACCATTGATAAATTTTGAAATACCCAGCATTTCATTTAACTCTGGTGAAGCTATGTTGTAGCTTTTGGTCTTTTGCTATGATAAGTATCTAAACACTTGAGGAACTCTCTCTTAAAGCTAGCTATCATTGGAGATGAAGCAAGGCACTTGAATACTCCGCTGAGCATCTCATACCACTCAATGTGGGACTTGGGCACCCCATAATATCCAAGTACCTATAATAGCCCAGCACCTGAGAGCAAACGCCCCGGCGACTTGCACTTTACGATGCTTAACTCGGTCTTTTTGTTCAGTCCCTCCGTAGGTAGCCATTTCTGAGCACTCAACAACCAGCTCTGGTACCAATTGATAAGTATCTAAGCACTTGAAGAACCCTCCCTTAAAAGTTAGATACCAAGGGAGAAGAACCAAGCCACTTAATTACTACACTGAGCATCCCATACTACTCGATATGGGACTTGGGCACCCCATAATATCTAAGTATCTATCATCTATTTATCAACCTAGTGAGCACTGAACCAGTCTGTATCATCTTCATAGGTTGAAGATCTAATTATCTCATTTTTCAATGCTTGCAGAATATTGGTATAGAATGCTTTAGCAATAATTCTTTTTAGCTGCTTTGTTACTTTTCTTCCCTTTTGGACTGCATATGATGTTTTTATGCATTTTCTATGCATGAAATTCTTTCAGGGGGTTAATAAAACTTGGAGTTAGGAAAGAAGAGTAGAATAAAAGGGGATTCAAAGTAGTTAGGTTGGTTAGTTAGTGACACTCAAATTAAGGGGGGTGGGGGGGGAGGGGTGGATGGATGCTTTAGTCTGGGAAAACAGAGCAGCGGCTCAATTGTAGGAGTAACCGTTGGAGGAGGAGAGATTTATCTCCTTGTTCATTTTCAGTTGGTTAATAAGCTCAATAATTCATTTTCTCAATTCCCATTGTGGATTCTTGACATTCGGTTACTAGTATATTCTAAGATAATCTTATTTTTGTTTTCACTGTTATTGTAATCTTTTGATGGTGTCAAATGATTTCAGGTTGCAAGGGTTAGGAATGCATTGGCCTATGCTACACACAAGTTCTTCCAAGAAAATGGGTTTGTATGGGTCTCGAGTCCTATTATCACAGCTTCAGATTGTGAGGGAGCGGGTGAACAGTTTTGTGTTACTACCTTGGTATTTACAGTTTCATGTGATACTTTCTCTTTGTATGAATATTTTTATCAAATTTTATGTTATTGGTTCACTTTGAATGTTCAAGTGCATAATTATCCTACTCGTCTTCCCCGCCCACCTGAAAATCTCATAACAAAAATATTTATTACAAATCCCTGCTATAACAAAAATATTTCTTACGCACAAGTTCTTCCAAGAAAATGGGTTTGTATGGGTCTCGAGTCCTATTATCACAGCTTCATATTGTGAGGGAGCGGGTGAACAGTTTTGTGTTACTACCTTGGTATTTACAGTTTCATGTGATACTTTCTCTTTGTATGAATATTTTTATCAAATTTTATGTTATTGGTTCACTTTGAATGCTCAAGTGCATAATTATCCTACTCGTCTTCCCCACCCACCTGAAAATCTCATAACAAAAATATTTATTACAAATCCCTGCTATAACAAAAATATTTCTTACGCACAAGTTCTTCCAAGAAAATGGGTTTGTATGGGTCTCGAGTCCTATTATCACAGCTTCAGATTGTGAGGGAGCGGGTGAACAGTTTTGTGTTACTACCTTGGTATTTACAGTTTCATGCGATACTTTCTCTTTGTATCAATATTTTTATCAAATTTTATGTTATTGGTTCACTTTGAATGCTCAAGTGCATAATTATCCTACTCGTCTTCCCCGCCCACCTGAAAATCTCATAACAAAAATATTTATTACAAATCCCTGCTTGTGGGAGCAGCTGTCCTGCACCCCCAAAGTACTTTACACCATATCCTTTACTTTTTAGCCATTAAGCAGAAGGTTTGGATATAGCTTGGCTTCTTTAATGTAGTCACTCATATCTTCAAAATATTGTCTATCCTCAAAAGAATTTATGATTACTAAAATCTTACTATGCAGACAACATTCATTTAAATTCTCTATTCATGTCTTTTTTGTGCTCTGTATCTTGATATTCCACAAGACATCTGAAGAGTTTATTACTTTGTTTATTTACTACTCACAGCAGCCTCCGGATAATTTCCTCCCATAATAAAGGAAATCAGTCTCCATGACTTAAAAATGGTGCCAAGAGATTGTTATGACCTTCATAGATATTTGCACTGATTTTGTGTTATTATTCATTCAGTTTTTTTTTCTCTGTTAAATTTACAGATACCAAATTCTCATGAAACTGCTGATTCTCCAGTTGATGCTATTCCCAAAACGAACAACAAATTAATTGACTGGTCAAAAGTAAGTAATAAGCATATCTGTACTCTTTTGATATCAGTTAACAGCCCATATGAGTGCAATATGGTCACTGTATTTTACATACACTAATTCAAGTCATTCTGTGCATCAGGACTTTTTTGGAAAACCAGCATTTCTGACCGTTTCAGGTCAACTTAATGCGGAAACTTATGCTACTGCTCTTTCTGATGTATACACACGTCACCTTCTCTCCTTATCATTTTTTATTTTGTAGATGTTTCTGTCTTCTGTTAAATCTACCATTTGAGAATTGGTAATTGAAATAAACTGAGCCTTTGCCCATGCAGGTATATACATTTGGTCCCACATTTCGAGCAGAAAATTCTAACACTTCAAGGCACTTGGCTGAATTTTGGGTCAGTGATTTCTGTTTCTAAGTTCTACTCCATTCTCAAATATAAGCAAAATTTGGTCCTATACATCAACTTTCTTTGACCAATTTTTGCTTATATTTGAGGCTAGTGATTGAGTCTTATTTTTCATTCTTATGTATGTCTTGTGAAACAAAAACAAAAGATTAGGTATCTTTTTGCTTCTTCAGATGATTGAACCGGAGCTTGCATTTGCTGATCTAAATGATGACATGGCTTGTGCAACTGCCTATCTCCAGTTTGTAGTATGCAACCTTTCACAGTTACTATAAAATTACCACGTTCTTTAAAATGTTTTTTGAAGCTCAATTTTATGTTATTTCTCATATTAAAACCTGTATTTGTTTCTTGAAGATAAGGCACATTCTCGATAACTGCAAGGAAGACATGGAGTTTTTTAATACATGGATTGATAAAGGAATAATTGATCGATTGAGTGTATGAGCTCTCAGTGTAACCATCATATTACTGGTCTTAATTTGATTCATACCTGTAAATGTTTATTCTAATTACCAGTGTGCACTTTATGTAATCTTTTGTTGCATTGTGAAAAGGATGTAGCGGAAAAAGATGTTTTGCAAATAACTTACACTGAAGCGGTAGATCTGCTGTCACGAGCAAATAAGAAATTTGAATTTCCGGTAACTCAATCGTCGATTTTTTCTCCATCTGTAACAAACCTATTCAATATGCAGTCACTCTCGTCTTGTTCCTTTTTTACCTCATTTTTTTTGCATTTGTTTTATGCCTTTGTCTCCCCTAGTTAAATGAAGAAACTCTGTATTACACTCTAGATCACGAGTAATAAAGATGGATAGCAAAAGAAAAGACGATCATCTAGAAAAGTTTGTTACGGAGATTGGGCAAAACCAAAATCATTAATATTTTAACTATTAAATTTGTTAATGTGTTCTATTAAAATTTAATCATTTCAAAAAGTTAGAGTATTTGCTCATACTATTATGCTTTCCCATATTCTTCACTAGAGTTGGCAAATTGAGGCACGTGATGTTAACTCTTAGGCTTTATTTGAGCTGAACATAGTATGAAAGAGCTTTAGCCTGTGACCCACTGAACTGGAGGATGTTGTGTAATTTCTTTTGTGGCTTCTCTCCCGGCTTCTTTTGAACATTCACCGTCCAATTTTATAACCTGTTATTGGTTCACAATCTAGCATCTGCTACATTATTTAAAATACTATTCCCAATATTGTCAATCGATATGTGTAACCAACCCCATGTAATGCACAGAGCTCCCTGTTATTATTGAATTAGCTTTATAATTTTATATTTGTGTGGTGCTTTCAAATTGTATTTGACATATTTTTCTACTTGGCTGCGTAGGTGAAATGGGGTTGTGATCTGCAGAGTGAACATGAGCGTTATATAACTGAAGAGGCCTTTGGTGGATGCCCTGTTATAATCAGAGATTATCCAAAGGCATGCTACTTTTCCCCCTCATTTTCTGTTCATTATGTTCAAGCTGCAGTATACAGAAAACAATAAAAGGCGGCATTGTAAATATCATTTAAAATGGATGAGTCTGTAAATGAAAGAATAAGAACTTTTGTCCTCGAGGCAAGCTTTAGAGTCCTAAAAGAGTTAAGAAAAATATTTTCATCATTTTCAGGATATTAAGGCATTCTATATGCGACAGAATGATGATGGAAGGACAGTTGCAGCCATGGACATGTTGGTTCCAAAGGTAAATTATAAGATGTCTCGTCTATACAATTACTGTCAAATATACCGGTACTGTCAAATTCTCAGTACTATCCAAAAGAGCAGAAACTTGGACAATATATATATATATACCTTGGAATAACTCCAGTGTAATATACCGGTAGACAGTAGTATGTTTTTGCTTTTGGACAAGCTGAACTATATGCCTGTTGTTATGATTTAATTTCATTATCTCCTTGTTAGATTGGTGAACTTATTGGTGGAAGCCAAAGAGAAGAACGACTTGATCATTTAGAAGCTCGTTTAGATGATTTAAAGCTCAATAAGGATGCATATTGGTGGTATCTTGATTTGCGGCGTTATGGTTCAGGTCAGATGTCTTTCTCTTTAAGCCTCTTTCCTTGAGTTCTCCACTGTCAAATTATGAACCACAGTTTCAGAGTTCATACAGAACATTCCTAAACATCATTTGTTTTTTTCTAATCACTGTTCTATCTACTTTATTTGAACTATCTCATTCTATTTTTTGGGTCAACTGCCTTCTTCAATAACACTACCACCCCTACAACACAAAAACTGTTATTTTCCGGACCCCTACCGTATTGTTATGTCAATACTTAGTCGCATGAGTTCCGCACATATGCATCATCGCTCATGCACTTTACTACCTTTCTACTACTTTTTAACTCATGATGGTGACTTTTATTGTGTGTCTTCTTTGGTGCAGTTCCTCATGCAGGCTTTGGTTTGGGATTTGAAAGACTTGTCCAGTTTGCAACAGGAATGGATAATATAAGAGACGTCATTCCTTTTCCTAGAACACCTGGCTCGGCTGAGTTCTAGTCTTTTAAACCTTGCAGATTTATTTGGAATTCGCATTCTTTGACTGTTTTGTTTTTTATAAAGCTATTATATAAAATGTTTTTAAATTATTTTAAAAACTAAATAAAAATTATTTGCTGATGTTAATTTAAAAATGATTTTAAAGTGACAACAATATTCTTTGTATCTAGTGATAATATAATTATGTTGTATTTTAATTTAGTTGAATAACTTTTGTTAGTAGTAAGAATTGTTTTATTCTAGTAATAGTTTTTGTTGGGTACTCAGTTTAATAGTTTTTTTAGTTGAGTTGTAATTATATTATTAGAGTAATATTCACTGTTTTTTTTATAGTTTACATATGGGTAAGAGGTACATATATTATATATAAGGATGCTTATACTTATTTATAACACAATTAAAAATGCACTCAAACAACTTATTTATAGCTTAGCACACATTTATCAGAATAAGTGTTATATAAACTATTTCTATAGCAAAAGATAACATAAAATTAGATTATTTTTGAATATGTTGTATGATTTTTTCATAAGTAATATTTGAAAATTTATCCTGAGCATACCTTATAAAAATAAGCTGAAAAAAAGCTTTCGAAAATTGCCACAATCTATTCTAATAAAATTTTCAAAATAGTTTCAAAATTTGTGTTAATAAATAAGTTTAAATAAATCAATTCAAATAACCTCGCTAGTGTTCTGGACTGGGCCTAGAGCTGGCCCAATCCATCTTCTACTCGACATAGGGGCTTATAGCTTCTGCTCGACATATGGAGCTTAGAGCTCCTGCTCGACATAGGGGCTTGTAGCGTCCGCTCGACATATGGAGCTTATAGCTCCTGCTCGACAGCTGGTGAGCTCCCCTGCCCAGAATCGATACGCCGCCACAACTTCCACGTGCTCCTATTAACCAGGACACGATCTAGATGAATTAACCGCCTCTACACACGATGCGGGACAACTCATCACCAGGATAAGGACTAGATGACGGTTCCTTGCTCCAACAGCGGAAAAATCCTGGCAGTCTCTCCTATTGGGCCGCTCTGCACAACCCATTAGGGGGACCTTGGCCCAGCGCTGGGGGATCTATAAATACCCTCCTTCACTGGAGGGTCAGGTATTATATTCTCATTCTTTACTTTCACTCTCGTACTTGTGCACTTTCTGACTTAAGCATCGGAGCGCCTGCAGGTACAACCCCCTCCGTTGGTGATTTACTGCTCTACTCAACCGTTCAACTCAACCAAAGGATTCATCAAGTGAAGGATTTGCTGGCCCAGAACCTTTCTGATCAACAGGTTAGATCAGTGGCGCCGTCTGTGGGAACCTGGTTTCCCCTTCTTTAAAAATCTAAAGTTCAAAACCGATCTTTTCTTCAACAAATTTCATCATGGCCAGTGCATCCAACACTCACAACGACGCTGATCATGGCAACGACAACCGTGATTTCGTCCCCACGGCTTCCTCCCCTAAGGAGCACAACACTATTCTCAGCCCTGTGCGCCAGAACGAGCAACCGGTACCGGAATCTGACCCCAGAGACGGTCACGAAACCTCGTTGTCATCGGAGGAAGATGATGACATGCAAGTTCTGACGGTTCGCCAATCAGGGAAACGCCCGCAAAACACGCAGGAAATCCCGGTGGCCAGTGCACAACCCGCTGACCAACCAACTAGGGCGGATTTTCAGAGGATTCTCACCGCCCTCGAGAGAAATACGGAGTTAATGGCGCAACAGAATCGCAAGATTGAAGCGCTAGAGAAAAATCAGCGCCCCCAGCGGGCAGCCAACTCTCCCCCGCGGAGACATCACTCGTCTAGGTCCCCTCCTCGACAGGAAACTGCCCACCAACGGCGTCGTGCCCTCGAGAGGATCCAGCCACAAGGCAGCAAAAGGGGTAGAACCTCACCTCTACGCGAGGAAAGAGTCTCCCCGACGACAAAAAAGGGGAAGACGGTCGAACAACCTCGTCACTCTCCCCAGGGGCTGCGAAACATGGCAAGGCAAGGAGTCTCCTCCAGCCGCCATGCTCGCGACAATCGCGAATACCGACGTCCCTCGCCGGTTCCTCGGTATGACGATGCAACTGAATACTCCCCCAACGGGAGCGAGGAGGAGGATAGTGTCTGCGCTCTCTCAAGAGACATTATGAGGGCACCTATCCCCACAGAGTTGGAGAGGCTCCCCAATCTCCCCTCGTACGATGGATTGACCGACCCGGACGATCACATCAACAACTTCAACACCATCCTCAACTTCCGCAAAACAAGCGGAGCAATCAGGTGCAGACTCTTCCCAACAACACTGAGGAAAGGAGCTCTGACCTGGTATACAAGTCTTCCTCCCCGATCCGTGTTTTCCTGGCAGGATTTCACAGATCAGTTCAAGAAAAACTTTACCGCCTCTCGGAAGCAGCCGAAGACGGTAGCCACCTTGGAAGCCATATTCCAAGGAGCAAAAGAGTCTCTCCGAGCATACATTGAGAGGTTCAATAGAGAAGCCGTGCAGGTCGAAACGACCGACGAAATGAAGAGGTATCTGCTCGCACGAGGCCTCCGTCCCCGCACCGACTTCGCCAAAGCTGTGGGGATCGAGAAACCCAAAACTCTGGCCCAGCTCCTCGCCAAAGCAGAGCCGTACATACAGTACGAGGAGCAGGAGATGGCTGATGCCCTCCGACAGGGATGGACCTTCAGGGAAAGAAACTTCCCCGACCCTGGAACGCCCAAAAACTAAAACAATATTATAGCTAAGTTATTGCCGAACATGGCTTACAAAGCCGAGGTAGCGCCTTCCCCAACAAAGGGCAGACGCACCTGGACAACGGAGGGTGCTCAGGCACAAGCATCCATCTAAAACCCAATCAAAAGCACAACTTCTCTCCCCGGAAGGGGATGGGGAAACTGCTTCTGACGAAGAGAACTCATACGACGAGCTCATCGTCCCCGTGTCAGGCTTAACACCCAGCTCGCGATGGGAGGTTCAAGCCGCGGAGAAACGACTCTCCGACGAGCCTTTCCCCGCTGATCTGAGTTCAAAATCGCCTCGGATTCAACGCTCCTGCTCAAAAAAGACTTAGAAAAATTTGAACAATTACACTATAAGTAAACGAGCAGAATATTACAAACGCATAATCATCAAATGAATAGTACAAAGCAGAAATAAAAGGCAATACTTAGCAAAGAAAACAAATCCATTAGATAACGGGGACGAAGCACACTTGTTCGAAAATTACATTGAACGAGCACACAAGCCCCCAACAAAAATTGTCCAAAAATACAATATAACGGGCACGCAGGCCCCCAGAATTATCAAAACAAAAAATTACAACTTGACGGCGTGCAGGCCCAGATTTAATCATCATCCTCGGAGGTAGTGGTTTTCTTGCTCTCCCCTTCATCATCTTTATCATCCTCCTCGTCGTCACCCTCCTCGACATCCATGCCGTCCTCACCTGCCAAATCTGCGGCCTCCACGTCCTAATACCTTTCGGGGAGGAGAATCTGTTGGAACAAAGTGGGTCTGACATGAACCTCTAAGATTTTAAGTGGTTTTGATGATAACAAAGTATTAAAATTGCAATTGGTATTACTAATGATTATTCTAGTGTGCAGAATTATAAGTTAAAATTCATTCAGAAGCACTATGAATAACAAGAGAGAAGCCAAGCTATGAAGCTCTGAAAGCATATCGCTGTTCATCAGAAGCTTAAATTTTGCGTGCTGAAGATAATGCTTCTGAGGACCAAAGCTAGACTCTGAGGAGTTCAGAAGCTGAAGACCTTAAGAAGCTACGACAACAGCATCTGAAGCAAAAGGAATTTATGTCACTCAAGAACTGACAGAACCAGAACCAATGTTTGAAGAACAATCTACTTCAAGGCTCTGTCACATCCACAGGAAGGAATATTCGTTGGTACAACGTTAATCTTATCCATAAGTGGAGCGCATTTGAGGATCGTACTATCGTACTATTATTACTCAAAATGGATGAGTGATAATTTGAATTGCAAGGTAGTGGAATTGGATTTCTTTGCTAAAGAAGGCAATCTACAGCTAGCAATTGTACGAGCAAATTCCAGCTGGCACCTTATCTCTCTACAACGGTCATCATCTTCCTTCTAGTATAAATAGAAGACTCAAATGGAAGAAATGACCACGGTTCTACAATTCCATTACTGCGTTTAAGGCTCTGAAGCATTCTGACATTATTGTTCTATCTGTCATTCAAAGTCTTAAAGCAATTTGCGTTGTATTTCGTAAACACCTCTGATAGTATATCAAGTGTTCCTTAACATTCATTCTTATTCTTAAGTTTGTTTGAGAAGTCTCTTGTTAAGTTTAACTTGAGCATTTGAGAAGTCTCTTGTTTAGTGAAACTTGAGCACCTGAGAAGTCTCTTGCAAGTGTGCTTGAGCAATTTGTAATCTTAAGTAGATTATAGTGAAAATCTCTTGTTAGTAACAAGGGGACTGGAGTACTCTCGATTTGTGAGAGGAACCAGGATAAATTTTGTGTCTTTCTCTCTCTCAGCACCCCTTTTCTATCTCGCGTTTATTTCCGTTGCAAACCTTGTTTTATTTGGCAAAAAGTTTTAGTTTTTAAAACACAATTCAACCCCCCCTTCTTGTGTTTTTCCACCTTCAATTGGTATCAGGAGCTAGGTCTGTTGCCTAACTCACCTTACAGTGAAACAGTAAAGATCCAGGAGGAAAAACATGTCTGCTGAGAAGAATCTCAATGAAGTTCCTTTTGACTATGACTCAAACTCTCGACAAAGAAGGTCATCTGATAAAGTTCCTTTCTTCAATGGAACTGAGACTAGCTACCCTTTCTGGAAGACAAATATGTACAGCTATATCATGAGTATTGATTGTGATCTATGGGACATGGTAGAGGATGGAGTTAACTTTGAAAACATGGACTTAGAAGTTGTTGTCAGTTCTCAGAACAGGAAAGCTTTTACACCTACTCAAAAGCTAGAGTACAAGAAGCATCACTCTGTAAAAGGAATGATGACTAATGCTATTTCACATGATGAGTACCTTAAAATTGGAGATAAAAGAACTGCAAAATCTATTTGGGACTCCTTAAAATCCAAGTATGAGGGCAACAAACAAGTTAAGGAGGCAAAGGCTAACTTGTTGGTGCATCAGTATGAGCTGTTTAAAATGAAGGACGGAGAGGACATTGAAACTATATTTTCACGGTTTCAAATTCTAGTATCTGGACTTCAAGTATTAGACAAGAGTTATACTGAAGCTGATCATGTGAGAAAAGTACTCAGAAGCCTACCACCAAAATGGAGACCCAAGGTGACTGCTTTTCAAGAGTCTAAGGATTTGGATACAGTATCCCTTGAAAGCTTGATTAGTTCATTAAAGAGTCATGAGATGGAACTAATGACTGATGAATCAACCAAGAAGATGAAAGGGATAACCTTAAGTTCTAAAAGTTCATCAAAGGCTCTGAAAGCTAAAATTATAGAATCTGAAGATGAGGCTTCTGAAAAGGGTCAAGAAATTGGATCTGATGATGAAGAAGAGATGGTGCTGATGGCTGCTAAGGTTTCACAATGGGCAAAACGAAGCAAGAAATATGCAGGCAAATTTGGAGGATCTTCCAAGAGACTTAGTACTACTAAAGACAAGAAGGAAGATCAAAACAAGTGTTTCAAATGCAACAAGCCTGGTCATTTCATTGCTGATTGTCCAGAAAACAAAAGTAGATCATCAAAGCAAAGCTCTAGCAAGGAAAGATATATGAGTAAAGTCAAGAAGAGCTTTCTGGCAACATGGGAAGATCTTGACAAAGACTCAGACTCAGATGGTGATGAGGAAGCAAATCTAGCACTGATGGCAACTACCTCTGACAGAGAAGACTCTGAAGCAGGTTCAGACTCTGAAGATGAGGAAGAGGTAATTGCTAAACTATCTAGAACTGAATTAGTAGATTCTCTTAAAGATGCCTTAAAAATGCTCACTAAAAAGGCAGGTGAATGTAAGGTCCTGAAAAAGGCTTACAATAACCTAACTGAGAAAATGAACATAATAGTTGAAGAAAATGAGTCTCTAAGTAGTAGAAACTCATTTATGGAAACTCATTATGTTTATGATGATAAGGTTCCTCCAGAGCATGAATTTGCTCTGCAAGAATTTCTTATCAATGGCATGAAGAGAAGTAAGATAGCTTCCTTAATATACCATGTTAGTAGAAACAGAGGTGAAGGTCTTGGATTTTCACGTTTTAAGGATAATCCATTATTTTCTAAACCCTCTAAAAGTGATAATTCAAAACCTAAGGCTGTATTTGTTAAAAGCCAATCAGAAGCAATAGGTATACCATAACCTGAAAAAATAAATGCGTCAGAGGCCAAGAAGCCTCAGACTCTGAAACCTTCAGAGCCTAAGGTTTCCAAACCTCAGAACAATGTCAAAATAAATAAAACTCTGGTATATTCTAAAGCAAAGCACAAGAGTTATACAAAGCCTAAAAGTTTTTCAAAATGCTTCAATAACTCTAGAGCTCCTGATAGGCCTTATAAACAAAAACAATCTAAGGTAATGAGGACTAACTCTAAAGGACCCATAAAGGTATGGGTACCAAAGTCTGAGATTGTTTTTGCAGCAGATCTGCACCCTAAGAAGGCCAGAGCAGCATTCTTGGTACCTGGACAGTGGCTGCTCGCGTCATATGACAGGAGACAAGCATATGTTCCAAACCCTGACTCTGAAAGAGGGAGGAACTGTGGGATTTGGAGGAAACCAAAAAGGGAAGATCACTGGTACTGGTACAGTTGGTAATTCTTCTCTTTCTATTAAAGATGTTTGGTTAGTTGATGGCCTCAAACATAATCTACTAAGCATTAGCCAATTTTGTGATAGTGGATTTGTTGTTAAGTTTAATAAAGATGCATGTACTGTAATCAGAGAGTCTGATAAGTCTGTAGTGTTCAGAGGCTTAAGGAAAGGCAATGTTTATAAAATCAATTTGTCAGAACTCTCAGAGCAAAAGATAGTTTGTCTTCTATCTTTGAATGATGAGAAATGGGTCTGGCACCAACGCTTAGGTCATGCTAACTGGAGATTAATCTCTAAGCTTAGCAAACTAAGCTTGGTTAAAGGACTACCCAATCTTAACTATCATTCAGATGCTCTGTGTGGTCTTTGTCAGATTGGAAAGATTTCAAAAACCTCTTTTAAACCTAAAAACATTGTCTCTACCTCAAGACCTCTTGAATTGCTTCACATTGATTTATTTGGTCCTGTAAGTACAGCCTCAATCAATGGAAAGAAATATGGACTTGTTATTGTTGATGATTACAGTAGATGGACTTGGGTCAAATTTCTTAGAGTGAAAGATGATGCATATGATGTGTTTACCATCTTCTGCACACAAGTGCAAAGTGAGAAGAGTCTCAAGATCTTAAAGATCAGAAGTGATCATGGGGGTGAGTTTGAAAACGAACCCTTTGCAACTTATTGTGAAGACCATGGAATTGTCCATGAGTTCTCAGCTCCTAGAACACCACAGCAAAATGGTGTTGTAGAGAGAAAGAACAGGTCTTTACAAGAGATGGCAAGAACCATGATGCATGAGACTAAACTTGCTAAGCACTTCTGGGCAGAAGCTGTGAACACAACTTGTTATATTCAAAATAGGATCTATATCAGACCTATATTGAATAAAACAACATATGAACTCTTTAAAGGAAGAAAGCCCAATATCTCTTATTTTCATCAGTTTGGATGTACCTGTTACATTCTGAACAATAAGGCCTACAAAAGAAAATTTGATGCCAAAGCTTGTAAGGGAATCTTTATAGGTTACTCTGAACGCTCAAAGGCATACAGAGTGTATAATTCTGAAACTAACACAGTGGAAGAATCTATACATGTTAGATTTGATGACAAAGAGCCTGACAATAAAATGTCAGAGCAAGATGATAGCTATGCAGGTGTTCCTTATCAATATAACAATCCAGAACCTGAGAAAGCATCAGATGCAAATGAAACTTCAGAAGCTGTATTGGAAGAAGTCTCTGAAGAAGCATCCCCAATAGAAGCATCTGAAGAGCATGATGATATCTCAGAAGATGATACCCAAACAAGTCCTGAAACTAATGAAGCTCCAAAGAGAAAATTCAAATACAGATCATCACATCCAGAAGATCTTATTCTTGGAAACAAAGAGAGTCCAAGAAAAACAAGATCAGATTATCAACAACATGATTCACTTCTAGGACTCATATCTATGATAGAACCTAAGAATGTTGATGAAGCTCTTTCTGATGATGGATGGATTGTAGCAATGCAAGATGAGCTCAATCAGTTTCAAAGAAATGATGTGTGGGATTTGGTACCAAGACCAACACACAAGAACATCATTGGAACCAAGTGGGTATTTAGGAACAAACTGGATGAACAAGGTGAAGTGGTAAGAAACAAAGCTAGACTAGTAGCACAAGGCTACAGTCAGCAAGAAGGCATTGACTTCACTGAAACATTTGCTCCAGTGGCAAGACTGGAAGCAATCAGGTTATTATTATCATATGCAGTTAATAATGGAATAACCTTATACCAAATGGATGTTAAGAGTGCCTTTCTAAATGGTGTCATTTCTGAAGAAGTATATGTCAAACAACCCCCAGGTTTTGAGGATTTGAAAAACCCTGATTATGTTTATAAACTTAAGAAATCACTCTATGGTCTCAAACAAGCTCCAAGAGCTTGGTATGAAAGACTGAGTAATTTCCTTTTAGAAAATGGTTTTCAAAAAGGTCAAATTGACAATACACTATTCAGAAAGACAACTAAGAAAGACATCTTAATTATTCAAATCTATGTTGATGATATAATATTTGGTTCTACTAATGCTTCTTTGTGCAAGAGTTTTTCAAAGCTGATGCAGGATGAATTTGAAATGAGCATGATGGGTGAACTAAAGTTTTTCCTTGGAATTCAAATCAATCAAGGAAAAGATGACACTTACATTCATCAAAGCAAGTATACAAAAGAGCTTCTGAAGAAGTTTAATCTTGAAGACTGTAAGATAATGTCAACTCCCATGCATCCTTCAAGCAGCCTAAGCAAGGAAGAAATTGGAAGCAAAGTAGATCAGAAGCTGTATAGAGGTATGATTGGCTCTTTGCTCTATCTAACAGCTTCTAGACCTGATATTTTATATAGTGTATGCTTGTGTGCAAGATTCCAGTCAGATCCTAGAGAACCTCACTTAACTGCAGTTAAGAGGATCTTTAGATATCTGAAAGGAACTACTAATCTAGGACTTCTTTATAAAAAATCCCTAGATAGTAAGCTAGTTGGATTCTGTGATGCTGACTATGCTGGAGACAAGATAGAGAGAAAATCCACTAGTGGAAATTGCCAATTTATTGGTGAGAATCTCATATCTTGGGCCAGCAAGAGACAAACAACTATTGCTTTGTCTACAGCAGAAGCAGAATACATTTCAGCTGCTAAATGTTGCACACAGCTTCTCTGGATGAAATATCAGTTAGAGGACTATAACATAGCTGAAAGTAGTATTCCACTATATTGTGATAATACTGCTGCTATTCATTTATCTAAGAATCCAATTTTGCATTCCAGAGCTAAGCATATTGAAATTAAGCTTCATTTTATACGAGATCATGTTCAAAAAGGGACAATAAATATTCAATTCATTGATACGGATCATCAATGGGCTGATATATTTACTAAGCCTTTAGCTATTGATAGATTTGACTTTATTAAAAAGAATTTAAACATGCATTTTATCTCTGAAGAAAACTAGCTCTGATATGCAAAATAGAATTAGGATCTGAAGGTCTATCAGAACCATTAAGAATTCAGAGTCTTCTGTGGGAAGTTTTGAATAAATGGGTTCTGAAGAGTAACAGGTTCTGATGAGGTGACAGATATTAATGAGTTTGGCTCTGAACTAGACGGGAATGAAACGTTTAGTACTAGTTAGTGTACAACAGTTGTCTGTACACGAGTCAGTTTGATTAAGTCTCTTCTGCACGTGTCTAGATCCTGATGGGTAGAGAGCAGTTAATGATGAAAATGCAGTTATGCAATTTAAAATTAATTTTAAACTGTTCGCGCTCCCTCCTTTTGTGGCTATTTTCTGAGTGTTTATTCTATTTGATATAAATTGTCACTTCACTCACAAAGCACAACTTTTTCACATAATCACTTCCTACACAAACCCTAAACCTCAGATTTTCCCAAATCTCCCTGCTTCTTAATCTTTTGCTATCATGGTTGCTCGTCCTTCAAACGAAATTGTTCAACGTCCGTTTAACCCTGTTCTACCACCGGTTATTGATCTTTCGTCTCAAGAAAAACTTGTCTTCAAGGATAATGTAACCGACGCTGGTCCAGAATCATTTGAGTTCGTTACAGAAAAGTTTGTTGATTTTGAGAGTTTTAAAGTGAATGGAATTGACATTCAAAGTTTATTCTACAATCAACAATGGAAGAATTACTTTGAGATGCTAAACGGGTTTGTCTACTATGATATTGTCAAGTACTTCTGGCAGAAAGCTACCATCTTTGACAAGTTCAATGCTGATGAAGAGGTTAGAAAGATGGTAGAAAAGGATGGTTCTCTGAAAGGTAAAACAAGGAGTCAACTTGGCTTAAGACCCTATAAAGGAAAGGAGATTAGGTCAAATATCATGGGTATCAATGTTCTTATTACTCAAGAACATATTGCCAAAATTTTGGGTCTGGACAATGAAGGAGAGAATGTGGATGAATATGGTGAGAAGAGCAAACATGTTGAATCCATTAAGAAGGATTTATTCCTGCCTGGTAGTGCCAACAATGATTTTGGTAAAGCTAAATTCATGAAGCAAAACTTCAGCTTTGCTTTCAAAGTGTTTCTGGCCTCCATCATCACTAGAGAAGGAGGATATGATACTATTTCTCTACCACACCGGCACTTCATCTGGTTTCTGTACAAGAAGGTGAAGATAAATTTGGCAAAGCTTCTGTTTGATCACCTATGCTTTACTATATCCAAGAGCAGAACCAAATCACCTTCAATGATTCATCATCCAAGGTTGATTTCAGAAATCATCCGACAAACAAAGCTTATTCAAATTATCAGTACCAAGGAGAAACTTAGAGTCTTCAATACTGCTAAGTATGATGCAAGTGTTCTGGTAAATATGCATCTGAAGACAAAAGAGGAGCTGAAGACAGCCAAGAGCCCTCTGGAGCAGGTTTATGAGAAGTACTTCTGGTGTGATGGTTTCCCAACCATATCAGAATTTGATAATGATGATGTTATCAAGAACTTCTTGGAGTTGGTCAGATTAGATTCTGGAGTAAGTGTGCCCAGGAGTATGGTAGTTGGTGTACCAAACTGGGACATCTTCAAAGGACCAAAGCAGATCACCAGGTCTAAAAGAAAACCTCAACCAATTGAACAAGAAATTGTTGAGGAGGAACAATCTGAAGATAAGAATGATGCTGTTGAGGTTAGTGGTGCTGAAAGGATAGCCACTGAAGAAAAGGAAGAAGTTACTAAGGAGCAAGTGGCTAAGATTGCTCAGAGGAAGGCTGTTCAGAAGGAAAGAAGAACAAAGAAAAGGAATGATAGGCCTGTAGATGCTGAAGAGGATCAACCTGTCAGAGCCGCAAAAAGAAAGAAGACAGTCGTTTCCAAACAAAAGGCTGCTGACTCAGGTAAAAATTCTAAGCCTAATATTGATAGTGTATCTAGTGCTCATCCCCCTACCCAATCATCTCCTATAGACTATACAAAGCCTATATGAATGATCCCACCATCCTCACAACCCTCATCATCCTCCTCATCTTCATCTGAAGGGACTACTTCTGATACAAGCACTGATTCTTCAGAGCTTATAGAAAAACTTGACAAAATTCAGAAGGAACAAGATAAGAAAAAGATCCCTGTCAAAAGAACCCTCAAGAAACCTAAAAACAACCCACCAGCAGAAGAAAATATCACCATTGATACTTCCATTCTTGACCAACCTACCAACACAACAAGAAAATCACCCACCATTCTTGAACATCCCTCCACTCACTTATCTGGTGATGCCTTTACTCACTCCAACACAAACTCACCTGATCAATTTCACTTTGTGAATACATCTTCTGACTTACCTATTGATCCACCAATTCCAGAACCACCATTTCAAACATCACCATCCTCCCTTGTTGACATTGAACAAGAAGATCCACCCACCTTCACACCAGCTCAGGATGAAGTTATGACTCATCCTGAACATACCACTGCTAAACCACCCACACCACAACCTGAACCTTCCACTCCTGAACCCATACCTGAACCACAAACACCACCATCAAAACCCATCTATGGTCCATCATACAAACCCTTAACCATAGATGAACTCAGTCTACCTACTGACTTTGCCCTACCCATTCTGGAGGATCTGCTAAAAGCAGAAATTAATGTTGATGATGATTTAATAACAACCCTCAAAGACCCCTTTGATGAAATCAGAAAAATCAAAATCATCCCTCTTAAAAGGAAAAGACCTGAACCCACCATTCCCTTCAACAAAAACCAACCCTTCTTCAATCACAACTCTGAACCAAACCTTGAGCTGCTAGATAATGCTATTAGTATTAGTCTAAAGAAATTTAAGAGCATGGAAGAAGAAGTACTGATATTTCCCTCAGATGTTGATGCCAAGATCAGGGAATTGGAACAGAAATTCAGTCAGTCTTTAAGGCTCTTAGGAGGTTATGTGAAAAGGAAGATTGAAGGAAGAGGAATGGAAGTGTTGTCTCAAATAATGAGTGCTGCTGATCGTTCTCATGCTCTGAGACTTACATTTTTCAACCATGAAGAAGAATGTCAGAGAATAGCTTTTTTAGCTGCTGTAAATGAAAGTATAAGAAGATCTCTTGATGATGAGCAGGCTAGGATAGCTGCTGAAATGGAACGTCAGAGGCTTGCTGAACAAGAAGCCTTCAAGTTGTTGGTTGATAGAGTTGTTCACATTGCTGTTATTGAGACTAATAAGATTATAGAGAATCAAGCAGCTGCAGAAGATATTGTTATGCATGATCAGAACCTCAGTGAACCAGATTCTGATAAAGGTAAAACTCCCATTGTTGCTCCATCTCCTCCTAGATCTCCACCAGTACTTGTCCAAGGCTCTTCTTCATCTGCTATACCTTCAGCTATGCAAGAAGCTCTGGATGTAATCAAGAATGACTTAAGAGAGGAGCTAAGAAATGAAATGGATGAGTTCAGGGCCGATATAAGAGAAGACATGAACAGATCTGGTGAAGCTACTAACAAGAAGATAGATGCAATGATGGAACTTCTTCTGAAGCTTACTCAACAGCAACCCAAACCTTAACCCTTATGTTTGAGCACTTATTTGTATTCATGTTTATGTAATTCTTTTGGATAATATCTTTTTGGTTAATTAAGCTTCTTATTATCCTTATTTATGTGCTTGTGCTGGTATGTTTATTTTATTTTATTTTTCAAAATGAAAATCATATACTCTGATAATGTCTGATACTCTTGTGGATTCTGAACCTAGTGTAAGATGTTGGAGAACATCTTGTTTTTAAACTTATATAGGATTTTGAAAACCTAAGGTTCCCCCACATCAGTATTCCTGTTTACTCATGAAATAGCTTCTTAGTATTATAGCCTGTTTATAAGCGGGGCAACAATACCGTATGAAGCGTGTCTGGTAACTGGTTTTCTGACGTTTGAAAAGAGTATATAAAAGAAACACGCTCAAAAGAAAGAAATTTATAGCAGAAACTCTTTATTAAATTTATTGAAGAAATTCTTTATTACATAAGATAATGAGATCCTACTTAGAATCAACGTCAGCAGCCTCTGGCTTATTCTTCTTATGCTTCTCATCAACATAAGAAAGTAGGTCACGCAGGGCTTGCTGAGCTTCAGCTTGATACTCTTCGTATGGCTTGTCATCATCATATGTCCATAAGAATTCTTCCAGGTCAGAGTCTATTTCTTCAAGCTCTGACTCTGTCAGAACCAATTCTCGCTTGTTTCTTTCATAACGATGCCTGTTTTCTTCGCAGCACCAGGGCTCTGCTTCCTTTTTGATCACTTCTTTAGATCCTGAAGCATCCTTCGTAGCTTGCTTTTCCATTGTGTGTTTCTTATAATGCTCTTTGATTATTCTGTATGAATAAAATGAGAAGAATCATCTCTTTTTATAGTGCTCTCAAGCTTTCTTGTCTACCTGGGAATCAACACAATTCATTTAATGAATATAGTTGTAACCATTTTTTTTGACTTGAATGTCTTGTTTTCTGAGTTTTTTGACTGATGACAAAAGGGGGAGTAAGAACAGCGTTAAAATTGATGATAATTGATTTCTTTTACTACTAAAGAACTGAAACTGTTATACTCATATCAATTTCTATCCCTTCTGAACTATCGTTATGTGTTTTATTCTGAACCATTATTGAAAGGGGAGAAAATATAAGAGAAGCTTGCAAACCTCCTCTGAACATTATCTGACTCTAAGAAGCAAAGCTTACAAAACTATGCTTCTGAGAGTCAAATATGAAAATCTAATTTAAGTTGATAAATTAACTCTTAAACTGTTTTAATTAATTATGGATAAGACTTAGGGGGGAGCTTACAAACCTAACCCTATGGATTATCAGACTCAGGGGGAGATTGCAAACCTTTGAAACCTGAAGTCAACATAATTAAATTAAATCAACAACAATTGAATTTTAATGCTTTAGTTTGTCATCATCAAAAAGGGGGAGATTGTTGGAACAAAGTGAGTCTGACATGAACCTCTAAGATTTTAAGTGGTTTTGATGATAACAAAGTATTAAAATTGCAATTGGTATTACTAATGATTATTCTAGTGTGCAGAATTATAAGTTAAAATTCATTCAGAAGCACTATGAATAACAAGAGAGAAGCCAAGCTATGAAGCTCTGAAAGCATATCGCTGTTCATCAGAAGCTTAAATTTTGCGTGCTGAAGATAATGCTTCTGAGGACCAAAGCTAGACTCTGAGGAGTTCAGAAGCTGAAGACCTTAAGAAGCTACGACAACAGCATCTGAAGCAAAAGGAATTTACGTCACTCAAGAACTGACAGAACCAGAACCAATGTTTGAAGAACAATCTACTTCAAGGCTCTGTCACATCCACAGGAAGGAATATTCGTTGGTACAACGTTAATCTTATCCCTAAGTGGAGCGCATTTGAGGATCGTACTATCGTACTATTATTACTCAAAATGGATGAGTGATAATTTGAATTGCAAGGTAGTGGAATTGGATTTCTTTGCTAAAGAAGGCAATCTACAGCTAGCAATTGTACGAGCAAATTCCAGCTGGCACCTTATCTCTCTACAACGGTCATCATCTTCCTTCTAGTATAAATAGAAGACTCAAATGGAAGAAATGACCACGGTTCTACAATTCCATTACTGCGTTTAAGGCTTTGAAGCATTCTGACATTATTGTTCTATCTGTCATTCAAAGTCTTAAAGCAATTTGCGTTGTATTTTGTAAACACCTCTGATAGTATATCAAGTGTTCCTTAACATTCATTCTTATTCTTAAGTTTGTTTGAGAAGTCTCTTGTTAAGTTTAACTTGAGCATTTGAGAAGTCTCTTGTTTAGTGAAACTTGAGCACCTGAGAAGTCTCTTGCAAGTGTGCTTGAGCAATTTGTAATCTTAAGTAGATTATAGTGAAAATCTCTTGTTAGTAACAAGGGGACTGGAGTACTCTCGATTTGTGAGAGGAACCAGGATAAATTTTGTGTCTTTCTCTCTCTCTCACGCGGGCAACAAACTCCGCTCGGGTAGAAAGTTCCCTAGTATTCTCAGTCTCATCCTCCGCTGGAGCCATGGCCGACTTCAGGGATCTGATTTCCTCCTCAAATTTCTTCCTCTCCTCGGTAAATTTGGCGAGCTCCTCCTTCAGCTCCATATTTTCCTTCGCCTGAGCCACAAAAATCTCTTGCTTCCCCCGAAGTAAAAGAGTAAATTTGTGTCATCTCCTCTTTATTTTCACGAATACAACTTCGCGAGCAGAAACAAATAATCTCTCCACAAATAAATCCGCGGGGACAAACTAAATGACACAAAATTCCTGAGCATAAGTACAAATTATGCGAGGATAAAATACACGAGCGTATTCCCGCGAATAAAATGTCCTCTAAATTCGAAACAGTTATCGCGAGCACAGCCTCGCGAATGATTAAAACGCATCGAGGATGTCCTCGACAAATTACCTGACTCTAAGTCATTACTCCTGTACCTAGGAGCAAAGACTTGGGGGGCTCCTGTTCTGGACTGGGCCTAGAGCTGGCCCAATCCATCTTCTGCTCGACATAGGGGCTTATAGCTTTTGCTCGACATATGGAGCTTAGAGCTCCTGCTCGACATAGGGGCTTGTAGCGTCCGCTCGACATATGGAGCTTAGAGCTCCTGCTCGACATATGGAGCTTAGAGCTCCTGCTCGACATAGGGGGCTTATAGAGTCTGCTCGACATATGGAGCTTAGAGCTCCTGCTCGACATAGGGAGCTTATAGCTCCTGCTCGACAGCTGGTGAGCTCCCCTGCCCAGAATCGATACGCCGCCACAACTTCCACGTGCTCCTATTAACCAGGACACGATCTAGATGAATTAACCGCCTCTACACACGATGCGGGACAGCTCATCACCAGGATAAGACTAGATGACGGTTCCTTGCTCCAACAACGGAGAAATCCTGGCAGTCTCTCCTATTGGGCCGCTCTGCACAACCCATTAGGGGGACCTTGGCCCAACGCTGGGGGATCTATAAATACCCTCCTTCACTGTAGGGTCAGGTATTCTATTCTCATTCTTTACTTTCACTCTCGTACTTGTGCACTTTCTGACTTAAGCATCGGAGCGCCTGCAGGTACAACCCCCTCCGTTGGTGATTTACTGCTCTACTCAACCGTTCAACTCAACCAAAGGATTCATCAAGTGAAGGATTTGCTGGCCCAGAACCTTTCTGATCAACAGGTTAGATCAGTACTGTTCAGATTCGACCTCAAGTCCAAATCTCCGAGAGATTGTCCGCTTTGGGTTGACCCGTCACGGTTTTGTCCTTTGTAGAAAAGGCGCCTCGGTTGGTTTGAAAGGTGTGGGTGTTGTATATAAACTACCCTTTGCCTCGAGTACCAAGCGATGTGGGACTATTTTGGTGTATCTAGAACAGAAGCCCCCCAGTCGAGGCTAAGGGGCTGAAGGGAGTCGTTTCCCACAGACGGCGCCACTGTTCAGATTCGACCTCAAGTCCACATCTCTGAGAGATTGTCCGCTTTGGGGTTGACCCGTCACGGTTTTGTCCTTTGTAGAAAAGGCGCCTCAGTTGGTTTGAAAGGTGTGAGTGTTGTATATAAACTACCTTTTGCCTCGAGTACCAAGCGATGTGAGACTATTTTGGTGTATCCAGAACAGAACTGTTCAGATCCGACCTCAAGTCCACATCTCCGAGAGATTGTCCGCTTTGGGGTTGACCCGTCACGGTTTTGTCCTTTGTAGAAAAGGCGCATCGGTTGGTTTGAAAGGTGTGGGTGTTGTATATAAACCACCCTTTGTCTCGAGTACCAAGCGATGTAGGACTATTTTGGTGTATCCAGAACAGAAGCCCCCCAGTCGAGGCTAAGGGGCTAAAGGGTTCGAGAACGAATTTTATCGTCCCCACAGACGGCGCCACTGTTCATATCCGACCTCAAGTCCACATCTCCGAGAGATTGTCCGCTTTGGGGTTGACCCGTCACGGTTTTGTCCTTTGTAGAAAAGGCGCCTCGGTTGGTTTGAAAGGTGTGAATGTTGTATATAAACCACCCTTTGCCTCGAGTACCAAGCGATGTAGGACTATTTTGGTGTATCCAGAACAGCTAGCAAGAGTAGAATTTTCAATATTTATCATCGGAATTTTCAATAATGACTCTAAAAAATCAACAATTTCATATAAAAATTATGGGAGAAAGAATTATAAATTTGTGTGAAAAAGTACATTATTCATAGAATCATACGATTAAATACCAAAAATCACTAAAACTCATAATTGTAAAGTTCCAAATGGATGAACACTTCAAAACTAGCCATATCGATATTATTCAATGATATCTAGTCATGTAGATCTTTGTTAACATAGTATAAAATATTATGGGAAGTCACGATTAAATACCACTTATCTTGAAAAGAGAAGTGTTAAATTTTTATTTTTATAATGAGAAGTGTTAAAATTGTTACCCATTAGCATTTTCAAAACAGTGAAAGTTATAAGTATGACTTGGTGGCTGAGAGTGAATGTATTACAAAGGGCTCCATTTACCATAGACAACTTACTCAGGTCTTGTACCGTACGCGTTAAAAAAAACCGGATCTTGAAGGAATATGCTTTAACATATATATATTTTGAAAATTTAATATCATGGGTAGGTTCACTTTTCAGGGTCAATTTTGGAATTTGATATATAATTAAAATACAATTAGATAATTAATTCACTTTCACTGGGGCTGGTCTTTGTTCCTACTCGTCGCGTAACAGATGCAAGATCTGAAGCTTACAAAGGTTAGGGTACTATTTTAGTTCTCCTTTTTAGTCTGTCTATCCGACAATTGACATAAGGCAGAATTGACACATACAATATGAAGCACGTACATTCCTCGGATTAGGCGTGTTTCGGTGTCGGACACGTGTAAGTGTCGGACATCGATACGACATTGATAATTATAATTACATTGAATTGTATCATATTTTTAAATTATTATCGATGTCAATGTATCAGTGTCCGTGTTATGACTGGTGTCCGTGTCTGAGTTCGTACTTAATATATGTATTTTAATTGATATAAAATTCCAATTTTAACCGTGAAATAATTAACCTACCAATAATATTAATTGATTTTTCAGAATGTGTTAAAAGCATGGTGAAGCATATTCCTAAAGATCAGGTTCTTTTTCTATCGCGTACCGTGCGAGGCCAATTTTGATGGCTTGAGCCATTACAAAGTAAAGATGAGAAGGTGAGAGATTCCATTTCCGCCCTCAGCAAAAACTAACAACACTAAATACTACTCCTTCCATCCCATTTTAAATGACACATTTGCAAAAAAAATTGTCCCATAATATTTGACCCATTTCAATTTTCTATGTTATTTTTCCATTTCTACCCTTTATAAATGCTTTTCTAATCATTATTGGACAGAAAAAGTGCTTACATGGACACCACATGTGTTGCTTTTAGGGGTGATCGCGGTGTGGTTTGGTTCGGTTTTGAGTATAAGAGTCATCCTAGCCGCGAGATAAAAATGCGTGCTGTTCGGTTTGGTTCGATTGGTTTAAAAAGGTCATCCAAACCAAACCAAACCAAACCAATGCGGTTAGGATCGGTTCGGTGGTTGCGGTTTACAGCATACCATTTCAGTACCAAACAATTTTAAACATAAAAAAAAAGTTGAATTTCCTAAATAACATTAAAGTACCAATAAAAGTTGTTTATCCAAAATAACATCACAGTACCTTACAATTTTAAATATCCAAAATAAAATATTTAAAGTTTCAAAATAACATCATAGTACTGATAAAAATTGTTGATCTAAAATAATATTACAACACCAAAATAACATTACAATACAAAAAAATAAGAATAACTTAAAGTTCCATTAATTTGGTGGACTGACTTGGTAATTGGGATATTGGAATATAATAAAAACTTAATGTGATTTTAGTGGTATTGGAATATAATAGAAGCTTAATGCGGTTTTAGCGGTTAACCGCGGTTTTTGCGGTTCGCGGTTTTGCGGTTCGCGGTTCAATAGAAAAGCCATCCAAATACATCCAAACCAAATGCGGTTTTTGCGGTTTTCGGTTTGGATTGGTTCGATTTGCGGTTTTACTTTTGGATTGGTTCGGATATGATCACCCCTAGTTGCTTTCCATCTTTCCATGCAATCTTTGGAAACATAACAAGGGTAATTTAGTAAAATTAATATTATCTCTCATTTCATTATACACTTTTCTTAATATGTGTGAAATGGTCAAATGTGTCACTTAAAATGGGACGGAGGGAGTAACCACTAACATCGGTTGTTAAAAATCTATGAAAAAAAAAAATCAGTTGTTAAATATCAACACAGTTTATAAATTCAAATTACTCCGCCAATATTATCGAGTGGAGGTTTTTTCTTTTTTTTTGCCTAATGGAGTGAAGGTTGTAGAGGGAGGACTTGGTGTTTGGATAGATATCCATCTGTAATCTATTACTAGCATTTCAAGTTGTACGGCACCTCAGTTATACATTTTCATGAAATGTTGGCCATCTAATAGTGTAGGGGAAATAACAGGGAAGCTACTTTCAAAACCTTCAAAATTAGTTTAGAAGTATATGAATCAAAATGATTTCCAAATTTTTCACATTTTAATTGAAGCTTCCAAACAAATGTGTTATGCAAGTACACACTTTCAAACATTGTTGACATTTTTATAGTGTTATATTAGTATACATGTCATGTATATAATAATTTTCATATTATTATAATTCGAGTTTACCTAAGCAAAAAGAGTTGAGGTAAAAACTTGATTATGACAATCTTGCTTTCAAAAACATAGATAATTTCATAGCAATGGCAGAGAAAACAACACCCAAACAATAGCTATAGAAATATAGAATAGCCTAGTTAGGATGTTTTCAGATGTTCATTTCATTGTTTTTCTGAAAAGTTAAAGTGCACAAGAAACCGGCTTAAACAAATTCACAGAAAAATGATGTTTCAAATACCACATAACTCTAATATTCAAGACAAGTTGAGTAGATATGTGCGTTCAATATCCTCAGATGAAGTTGGAGTGAAAAAGAAAATCAATTTAACTCTCTTGGGAGTTTATGATCAGTAGAACTTACAAGTATTAACTTCTGAAAGTTCATTACAGTAACACACATTTGGGAATCAAAATCAGGGAAAACGACTTTGGCACACACATAAAATTCAACATTAGACTCAATACATTACAGGAACACTAAAAAAATTGATTTGAGGATATACTATGGACACCTAAAGTCCATGAACCATACAATCAATTCAATTCTTGAACAAGGGATTTTAATGTGGATGGATTGGTTTGAGAAGAGAAACATAAGGATAAGAATGACAATTAGGTTCCAAGATCAAGTGCCACACTAACATGACACCACAGTTAACTGCTAACATTTCTTGATCGAACAACAATTTGGGTACACAAATCACTAACAAAAGAACAATGCAGGTTAGGTTGAATTGATACCTGAAGTCCTGAACATGCCATATCAACAAAACATCACCAGACCAATTTACTTACACTCAATCCTCACTCATTGATTCATTACAAAACGGACAATGACCAGGCAGAGATTCAATCATCCAAAATCACATTTTTAAAATCCTAAATCGATTTCTTAAGAACCAAGGCTACAATTACAAAGACCGGATTTCACATACCTACCAATGGGCATTTTTTATATATGAAAATTGAAAGCTAACACAAACCTATTACCTCATACCTCAAAATTAAAAGAGATCCATCAATAACTCAAGCTAATCAGGTTAAAGTGATTCTAAGCTCACTAAAAGCACTTCTTGGCATAGCCAGAATTGGATTAATAACCAGATTTCTAATTAAAAATAAAAAATAAAACGACAATCATATTATGTATATGTATGAAATTAACTGTCACAAAAACAAATCTTTCATTTAACCATAGTCAGAAAATTTCTCAGTTCAACAATTCATTCATAAATCAAATATCAGAAAAGTAGTGATACATTCTACAAACTAATTAACAAAACCTTTCACTAAGCTTATCATCTTCCTCACTTCTCAGATGAGTTAGGTCCACGCTTCTTTCCGAATCCCACAACGGCGGTAACGAATCGGCGATTGTATTGCATACGCTTGTGAGCACGACCGCGTGGCTTCTTCTTCTTGTCTTGCTTTGCAACTTTTGGAGTTTGTCCTCTCACTTTTCCAGCACGAGCAAGAGATCCATGAACCTTACCTGCATTTTCAATTCAATCGAATTCATTCACTTTTTTCACAAACACTGAAATCGAAAACAGTTTAGTTACTATAGAGAATTGGATAGAAAATTTAAAATGATAAGAAACAGACCCATTGTGAAGAATTTGTGATTATCTTTTTCTCGCTTGAATTCGATTTGCAGCAGCTACTAAATTAAACCCTAGAAACTGAACAAGATATGGTCTATTTGTATCGCCAGGGTTAATGCTTGATGTGGGCTCATTTTTTGCGGACCTTCAAGCCCACTTACATACCGAGCGAGCTTAAGCCCAATTTCTTTTGAACCACCCAATCCATTTTCTCACACGCCTTACGATTTTACCGAAATACTTCTGTCCGCTACTTAAGTAGTAAATACATTTAAAAACACCATACTATTTTAACGTCTTCTACTTAAGTGTGTGAATATATATTTACCAAAATATTTATGTCCGCTATTTAGATAGGTGCACTCTATTTCTAAAATGCTTGTATGTTCGCTGAAGTTGTGTTGTTCGCGCGGTGTACTGAGTATTTGGATCAAAACCCTGCAACCAGCATCTCTGGGTAGGAAGAACAGGGAAGAAAATTTCTCTTCCGACCCCCCTTGTTTCTTTTATACCCCCCTTAAATCCAATTTTGGCCCTCAAAACGGTATACATTTGGCAACAATCACCACGGTTTTTACGAACCGAAATTGTAAGATATCGCGGTTTATAGAAACCGTTCGGCAATGGTCGCAGTTTCTACGAACCGAACCAGTCTTATATGTATATGAAACTGAAACACAGCTCATCACTTTCAAAACTTCATCATCACACTACAAAAAGAGCTCCACGATCCAAATCTGTTTTTCACTCATTTGGTAGCTTAAAATCAACATTGGAGGGTCTACTACCGCCTGGGAAACGCATTGAAGCTCAAACTAAAGGTAATGTTCGGTTTAATTTTTTGATTAAAGCTGTCATATGGGTCTAGATTATCTAGGTTTCGCGACCCTGAGTCGCACGGTTTGTAGAAACCGAAATGGGGGTTCGGTTTGTAGAAACCGCGATTTTCTGGGACTTAGAATTTTTTGCGCTGCTCACTGACTTTGGATATCTGCTGCCTAATTTTTTTTATGTCTTGCCTTGCACTAGTTTCAACAATCGCTTTTTCAGCGTAATCCCAGTTGTCTATGTAAACAGCTGACAAAAATTTAAGCTTCAAATACGGACCACCAAGGGCACCAAACATTTTCATCACCACCCCAGGGGAAACTCCTAGATAAGTACTGCACATGTCAGCCCCTTCTTCCCTTGTCATCTTCCTATGATTCAGAAATTTTCCCTCGATTAGAATATGCAACAGACATTGGACATCGTCCAATGTGATGCCTAGCTCACCTATAGGAAGATGGAAGGTACTCGTCTCCGGATGCCATCTTTCAGCAAAAGCCCAAATAAGTCCATAGTCAAGCACGCTAAAATTGGTTTTGACTAGCGGCTTCAACCCTGTTGCTTCAACTACACCCCAAAACCAATGCTCATGTTCATTTGGTTTGTTGATATCTGTCACCCTCTTCGCGCCATCAATGCAACACAACTTTCTCTTTAAAAACTGAAATAATTCCAACAATATAAACCATTATTAATTAAGCATAATCATAATATTGAACATGTTAAGCACAATGGTAATATATACTTTATTATCACACAATAATGATTATTAACTTACATCATGATCATTAGGATCCGCCTCCCATATCGGAATTGCCCTGTGCTTATTATATTCCGTTAGCAACGACAAATCATGGGGTCCTCCTCCATAAACTTCATTTTGAGGTGGTGCTTGTTGCGGAGGTGGTGGTGGTGGTTGTTGTTGTGCTAAACCTTGGTCCTCAGCATAATCGGCATCGTCATTAATATATTCGCTTGTATCAAAATCAGGCTGGGCAACAGGCTCCTCAACACGTCGTCCACGTGATCGTGTACGCGAACCACCCGACGCACCCGCTTCAGCATCGTGTGTTCCTTGCACCAATTGTTGTCCTTGCCTATCACGTCCTCTTTTTGGTGCAGGAGTTGTACCCTTCAAACGAGCAGAAGCATGTGCCTTGCTAGTTTCCCTACCATGTCTACCTCTGCCAATATCTCGATCCATACCCTAAACATACAAAAAAATAGCAAAATCAATATTCCCATTTCATTTAGACATTTTGTCAAACACTTAGGATACAACACAATACCAAACAACATCAAATTCAAATTAAACATAAAACTCTACATGCAATCATGTAAAAATGTAATTTAAATTAACAACTAACAAATAATCAACAATTCCAACAACTAAATCAACCATTCAAACCACAAAATCAAAATCAACTTTTCTTATGGAGAAAAAAAATCAGAGTAATGCATTTTGATGACAAACACAATGAATGATAAAAAATGTATGTAACTTACTTGATTAAGTATGTTTTGAAGCACAAAGTTGTTGTTTATGGAAAAATCGCACTTGAGAGGTTGAAGGAGTTGTGTTGTTGTGTTTTTGGAAAAAATTCGTAACTGACAGAAGAGAAGCAGTTCTGTCTCTATATAAAACTGTTTCGGTTTCTATAAACCGCGATATCCTTAAATTTCGGTTCGTAAAAACCATTATACCGTGCAAGGGCAAAATCGTACGTTAGGGGGGTATAAAAGAAACATGGGGGGTCGAAAGAGAAATTTTCATGATCTTTCTAGATGTATTCTTGAAAATTATTTTTGCTGTCCTATGGGTTGCTCGCGCGCCCTACGAAATGACCAAAATACTCTTCCGTGGCGTAAGTCATGGATGTAGAAAAAATGAGAAATTTTGAAAAATGTCGTCCGTGATTTGAGTAGCGGACGTTATAAAAATAGAACCTGGTAGGGTGTTTTAAGGGGTGTCCGTGACTTAAGTCACAGACGAGGAGTATTTTTGTAATTTCATAGGGCGCACCCCAAAAATAGTAGGGCAGCAAAAGTAATTATCATATTCTTAAGCATATGTAAAACGATATGCAACTCTTGTAATCTCTTTCGGTGAATTTTTTTCTTAAAAAAAGAATAATATTTAAACTTTAAAATACTACACACAATTTTCAACTCTATCTTATAATAATATGTTAACAAATCCATTTTGAAACCGAATATGTTCATTGCCAACATATTTTTTGAACTAAAATAGTCAATATTAAATTAACCAATAATTTATTAATAGATTAGTAGTTGTATAGTGTATTAGCTGATTTGTAAAATAATTCGTAAAACACTTTGGATCGAAAGCTAAATGAACTTGGTTCGATCTTCATAAATATAATGTTGAGCTTGGGTTTGGGTTTTACGAAAATAAAAATAAAATAAAGAGTTTGATTTATCTAAAAAAAATTGAGTTTGGATTATATGACTCACAAAGTAGAAGACAAATTGTCGCTATGAGAACATCTTTGGTTGTAAAGGGGAGAGGTGTTCACCGTTTTGTTTGGATCAATTTTGAGACAAATGTTGAGGCAAAATTTCAATTTGATGTTTTAAAGATAACAAACATCTTAATTATATTTTAAGAGAAATTCTAATCTTATTGTTATCTAACGAGTGCTCTTGAGTGTTTTAATCAAGTCAGAATGTATTGAGCTTTTGACATCAATATTCACTTTATTTTTGAGTAAGAACAAAACTGCAAGAATGTTCTGAGAACATTCATTGTTTTACGCTCAAGAATAAGCTTCATTGATAAAGCACTTATTTCTCTAAGTCAACTATGTACAAGACAAAGAATCACTTTTTCCTTGATATTAACTCACAAGAATCACGACAACATTCATATCAAATAAGGTAAGGAATATTTGAAGTAAATGTGTGACTTTCCACTTTGGCCAATAATAAGGATCAAGCATGTGCACATGGAATTTATTTCAAGACAAAGATCTTAAGTTGTCTATTTTGTGTTAGACTGATTTTTCATAGACTAATGAGCTTGCACCAACTCATTGCAACTAAGAGTTGGCATGTACCATTTGTGGAATATTAAATGAACATTCTCTCACATGTGATTTGCTTCTCCAAGACATTTGTACTTTGCTAGTACAATATGAATAGTGCTTAAAGGACTATATAGCTGCATCTCTGCACTCCCACAACTGCCTATCAAGAGAATGATCAAAAGTTCCTTGGAGACCAAGTTTATTTCTGCCCAGACTGGAGAACGTTCTCAGAACGTTCTAGGAGAATGTTGTTCTTACCATTTAAATAATCAAATCCATGAACAACTGGAGAAAACGTGCCTAAAAGAAGCTCAACGGCTATCCTTGAAGAACAAGCAATAAAAGACTCTTTACAGCTCACTGCAAGCTCTCTTTCCACGCTCCTTTGAGAATCAAGACAAGGCTCCGATCCAAGAACATTCTCAGAATGTTCTTTCAGCTTATCATCATCTTTCAACAATTTAAATGAGCTGTCATTTTTTAATGAATATATCAGCATATATCCGTTCCAACGGACATACTTCGTCACCAAGCAATGCAAGACAATGCCTCAACTATAAATAGAGCATTTGGTGTCTTTGAAGAACCAAGAGCTTTCACTACAACTTTCTCACAACTTGTCTTTATCGTACAAGCAATCTTAAAGCTCTTCTTTGATCTCTTTCACTACAGAATTGTAACTATATACTAGAATTAGTATATACACTGAGTGAGTTGAGAGTTCTCATTTCCTAAGCTTCTCACTTGGTGAGTTTTGTAAATGCTTACATCCTTTTCGTCAATCTTTGTAAAAGATCTACTCAAGTCAATAGGGCTGTATTGTTTGAGTGTAATACCCTTACCAGCTTGGAGGGTTGGGGTATCTTTAAGCTTGTAGGGCTTAAAGGGTTCTGATCTTAGGTATAAGATCAAAAAAAGAAAGTGTATCTTGAGATCGGTAGCATCTCATAGTGGACAAACTCACTGGAACGTGAGGACTGGACGTAACCCATAGTTAAAGGGGTGAACCAGTGTAATTGCTTTGTGTGTTCTTCTCTTCCTTACTCTCATTTAATTTATGCAAACACAATAGACACACATCACATTTTAACTGCTTACTTTTATCTGTGAGATTGATCTGAGAACGTTCTCAAGCTTATTACTTATAACTAACCAACGTTCTGAGAACGTTCTAGATCTAACGTTTGTTCTTCCAAGTATTTCTTTATCATTTTTAATAGGTAAGTTTTAAAGGTTTACAATTCAAATCCCCCTTTCTTTTGAAAAACTTTGCTACTTCAACAAAAGGTCATATGATTCAAAGATATAAAAATAATTGGTTTGATTATAGATTATGAGAACATCTTTGGTTGTAAGGGGGAGAAGTTTTTACAGTTTTGTTTGGATCAATTTTGAGACAAAAGGTCACATGATTCAAATATTATGGTTCGGTTTGAATTGCTTCCTTAAAAGAATCTGATATGATCAAATGCAATTTCGAGGGTTGCCCTCTAACAAGTGATTTTCAACGTCATTGGAATGGATCGAAAAAATTAACGCATGAAATGTGTATTTGCATTGGGGTTGAAAATGTTGTAGGTCCATCGCACAAAGTAAATGAATCCAGATCCTCTCATATGGATTCTCTCATGTTGTCTGTTCAGCACTCCTCTAAATCGTTCATTCATGCTCTCTCTCTCTCTCCCCCCCTCTCTCTCTCTATCTCCCTCCCTCCCCCACCCTCCCTCCATCGGAGGGATGGTTGAACGCATGAGCCAAAAATATATATTTCCAAAGTTATATAAACCCTCATTCTTACACACTATAATCATCATTACATTTGAGGTTTTGCTTTAAAATTATTTTATCATGTATAAAATTAACTTCTCCAACATAGCAAGCAAGATAACTTTAGACATACTATAAATGACATAGTGTATACAGGTAAGATAATTTACTTTGTGTTATCTTGGTCCCAAATTACAAGTAATAAAAAATTCCAGACTTATTAAAAAAACATAATAATCTGAATGAGTTTTTGTGTTTTTGAAATAAGTTTTATGGAAATGGAAAGATATAAAAATAATTTGTTTGATTATTGATTATGGAAAAAAGGAGGGAGAAAATAAATTAAATGAATTTGCATTTATTTAATTTTATAAGAATAAATAAAAATAAATCTTTTTTTTGACAAACAAGTAAAAATAAATCTTAAAGATGATAAAAGTTGATCTTTTTTGCTTATAATTTGGAATAACAAATGTTGATTTTTTTGCTTATAAATTGGTGTGAAGGGTGCATGTAAACATTCAATTGAAAAGAAATGTTCTACTTTATAAATTAAATTCCATTTCATAACTAAAACAATTACAAGAGGGGCAAAACTTATACTATTTCACATTCACATTCCATAGACTACGTTTTTGTCCTTGATATGTGGAAGCCTCTTTTCCTCGAGGAACGTATTGTGTTTTCTTGTTTAATAGAATGAACAAATGAGTGGTTCTACTCATCTACGTGGTATATCCATTTTTAAAAAGACATCAACTTCTTCCTTGTCCTTGAGCCTTAGATGGTGAGCACTGCCAACTTCCTTAGCATTTAAAACAAAACAAGGGGTGGGGCTAAAACTGCCATGAGAAGATGTCTTTTCCTTCTTCATGTATTTCACCTGATACATGCCGGCATTCGGAGCATCAAAAGAATGCACAGGACGTCCCGAGTACACTAATGAGAGATGACCATAAACAAAATTTGGTATTTACAACTTAATTATCTACTCAAAGATCAACCTCATGAAGATCTTCTCCAAAACTCCCACTCCCCAAAGGTGAACGCATCAGAGAAACATCGTCAGACATATATGTTGATGGCGGCATTCCCAAAGCTTCCCCCAAAGGCATAATTTCACGTATTTTTGTGGGACTAAATGGACCACCAGGACTCCCACCCCATGAAACTGTCCGCCGTGAGTGAGGAGAACGATAGTTACTACCATTCACCATTGTTCCAAGGTCTGCAAAGTTGTCCATACTTTGACATCTTTGTCTGGCCAATGGTGGTGGGGGTTTGGGGGATTGGAATGACCAATCATTACTATATGATGTTGAAGGATTTTCATAAGCTAAATTATCTTCGTGATTCTTTTCATTTATAGCCTCCATTGTCTGCTCATTTAATGATGGCGCAGGAGCAGGAATAAAAAACTTGGCATTGGCAGCAACAACAGGTTTTGCAGATGGTGACTGAAACAAGTTTGTAGAATTTCCACCACCTTGGTTGAAGGTGTCAACATACCTGTATAGTCCATAAAATCTGGTCAATTTAATCTTCTTTTTTAATGTTGTTGATGGACAAGAGAATGAATTATGACTAAGAAACATTTCCTCTTGTTCAAGTAAGATGATATGGCTGCATGAAAGTACCAGTATCGATCTTTCCTTATTTACATTTTTTTATGTTTAATATTTCAACAATACATATTGTTATGAGGCCTACAAACTAGACATACTCTACACTCAGTTCTGATAAAGATAAATTATGCCTTAAGGTTGTACTAGTTGTAACTTATGAGCACAACTATTCTTGCAGCTTTATAATAGGGTGTTTGATAAGACGAGTATATTTTGTCATCCCTTATAATCATGATACTTAGAATTGTGTAAAAAAAATTCAGTGTGTCAAAAATATTCCTCAAAATATTAGACAATGTTTTATAGGAAAAATGTATATGTGAAGTTTCATACCTTCACGGGAATCTTGGATTACCACCCCCTTGTGGAAATTATTTGTCATGAAGCATAATTAAATAAACATTTGTAGGAATGCTAGCAATCTAGGAACATTTCTTAAAAGGCTAAACTATATATTTGGTCCCTTACGTTTATTTTAGGTTTCAATTTGGTCCCTTACGTTTAAAAAGTTTCAATTTGGTCCCTTACGTTATCAACGTTTGCATTAGTTGGTCCCTTCCATCAGATTCCACTGTTCCACTGTTTCAATTGTCCACGTGTCAACATGTCCAAGTGTCCACGTGTCAATCCACGTGTGCAAACCGTCCGCCACGTCAGCAAACCGTCTGCCACATGTGCAAAAACTGACGGAAGGGACCAAATTGAAACCTAAAATAAACGTAAGGGACCAAATTGAAACTTTTTAAACGTAAGGGACCAAATTGAAAACTAAAATAAACGTAAGGGACCAAATGTGTAGTTTAGCCTTTCTTAAAATTATTATATTAATCATGGAAATCTAATATCAACAAAATATTCCTAAAAAACTTATGAGATCCACTACACAATATTTGAACATTGACAACTAATTCACATGCCAACTTCCAACAACGACATGATTATAACAAGAGTTACTAAGTAACTTCTTACCCACTCTTAAAACAAGAAAGTAAATTCATACCTTGATCGAATACCAACGCGACCACGGGCGGAGAAATGACTTGTGCTAGGTGGTATAGGTGGGATCCCTTGAGTAAGTTCAGGATTTGAAGTTTTCAAATCAGAGCGATCTTTAGAAGGCGGTCCTTCTGTCTTCAACGCAGATTTCAAGTTGTAATCAGTTAAACCATTCTGGAAAGCTGCAGTTGTTGGAGGTGGTGGCAGTGCAGTTTCTTCAACTGGAGGTTCAACACCTTCCTCTACCCATCTTTTCAGGTTTTCATCATAATAAAACTTGTTCTTTTCACCCAATTTAGCCTTCATATAAGACGACATAAGTACCTTCAAATTGGCACAGTTGAAAGAAAATGGAAAAAAAAATTGAATATAAAGGAACTAATAATACCTGTTTTCCAGGGCGAGGTTTTAAGACTAAACCCACTGTCTTTTGTAAAAGTTGTGAGCCAAAACCAAAACGAGAAAAGCGAGATGTGCCCCCTGTTGCTTTACCTTGAGAGTCAGGTGAGGTTTCCTGGGATGGATTAACCAAACTTTATTTTCCTCAGCAAATAAAATATACAAAAACTTAACCATGTGCATAAATATCGAATGTTTTAAAGTACACTATATTCTCGAGGCCTTAATAGTAATCGCACACCTGTCGGGGGCTTCTACCGAAGTCTGGCTCTGAAACACTTCTATTAGGTTTTGTCTTTCTATTATTGTCAGTTGTCCACTCACTGATGGGTTCCATTGAATCAGATGGAACTAAGGAAGACATAGCCATTGTTGATTGACTGTTGGACACTCTATGTGCCCCAGGTTGATAATTTTGTTCATTTCCATGGACAGTTCCTTGTGATGATGATGGAGCTGGTGGTGGTAAACCACCAACAACTCGATGTGCAGTACTATCAAAAAAGTTCAGCAATTTGCCCACTAATTTTCCGGGAGCCAAATTTGCCGCATACCCTCCCTGAATATATTGTTTAAAAGAGGATAAGAAACAAGATTAACAAACAAAGGAAGACTCAATAATAAACAAGGAAGAACCTGTTGGTGGGTTCTAATCCTCTCCTCTAGAGATGATAACATTTGTTTCCATGTATCAACTTCTGGAGCACGACCAGTTTTTAAGGATTTTAGCACTGCTTGGCAGTACCTGAAGTCACATAACAACAATAAGGTAGATTACATGAAGCATAATATCACAAAATAATATTCAATGAACTTACTTCAATGAGTCTGAAACCTTTCCCACTTCGGCTAGCATATATGCATATATAAGCTTATATGGTTGAAACGGAAGCAAAATAAACTGAGAGTTTCCAAGCACCTTCGAATATTCATATAACTCAGTCCTCTGTGCAGCAAACCATTAGATATGATAAGTTTTAAGTGCTTCCAACAACACATCTTAAACATTGAATCATATTGAACATAATACTTAAATAGGTATGGTATGACACAAGGATAATTTAAAAACCTTATAGAGGACAGGGTTTAAAAATCTCAAATCATATGTTGATAAATCTAGGATCTTATACAAGACAGTTGAGGGAGTATGTGGGATCTTCTGAAGTATATATAATGATAGAATGGAAAATAAATAAAAAATATTACACTTTGAACCTTGTAAAACCCCAAAAAAATTCCCGAATTTAAGAGTCGGAGAGAAGCATTAGAAACAAGCTGAACAATGTAGTACAATACATTTTGTAAGAACTAGACACAAAATATACCGAAGCAACAAAATAATCAACTTATATGGAAGAGAAAAGGTGGTAAAGAAATTTCAATGAACCTGGATAGCCTCTGGACTAGCATAAGTTCGAGGAAATTTCCAATGATCAGCTCCTATTAGACAAAGTCTTGCAGTGTCTGAGTATGACTCAAAGTTTGCTTCAGCAATTAAATAGCAGATGTGTGCAGCAATGATCTAAAATATGAGTCTCAAATCAGAAGGGGGAATAGAAATTAACAAAAAATATTAAAAATAGAAAATATAGATTGAAATTTATACCTGACTTCTTTCCTTCCACAAGCAATCACCAAGGTGAACGATTACAAGCTCATCATCTTTGGTTCTGTTCGCAGTTATTACAGCCAAGTTCTCCTCCCAATCATCGAGCATGCCACTAGATCCAAACTGAAGTTGTAAAGCAACAATAAAGGTATAAGCTTCCATGTAGAATTAAAAACCATAACCTTTGAAACTATTAAAATGTAAGTAAGAAAACAAATAAATTGCATCCTTTGTGCATCATTACATGACTTGTTAGTTTTTCCTACTAGAATAACCTGTGCACGATGTTGAGGCATATTAAAAGTACTAGGGTCCCCACTATTTGAGCAGTCGGAAGAGAAGACTTCAGCTGGTTTCCCGGCAATTAGAAGGCATAATGTGCGCAAAGGAGACCCTGCAACCAGTTGACGAAGTGCCATTTGCTTCACTGTATCGACATAGAACTGCAGTGCAAACCAAATTCATTCCCCCAATAAAGGCAGGATGAAAAAGGACTGTAAGACATATAAGAGACTGTCTAGCTTAGGCATTTCAGGATATGTAATTTAATATAGTATTCAACACCAAAAAATTTGACAGCATACATTTTCACCAAGTTGTGAAGCAATAACAAGTGCAGGCCCCCACAATTGACCTTCTTGTGCATATTGCAAAGCTTCCTTCTTTTTCCCAGAGACAAGTAGATTTTGTACCTCAGAAGTCGTTGCCTAGCACAAAATAAAAATCACTAAGGGTACAAAACACAAATTCATAATCTGAGAGGCAAGGAGGGGGAGTGATACACACCCGCATTTGTGCTTCAGAAGGCCAATTTTGCAAGCAGTGGCTCGGTACACCATACTCCTTACCACTCCTCTTAGCAGATGCAAAGAGCTTGGCAACTACTGACCCAAGAGTATCATTTTCCTGTATACGATCCAAACAAGGCAGGTTACCAAATCTGGAAGTCATCCCATGAGGAATAATATTATGGAGCAATATGAAGAGCATGATATGTAAAGCCAGTTAATCAAATATTTAGAAATCAGCCTAAATAACTCGACAAGATATAGCAACCAAATGGCTTTTCATCTTGCAGTTGTCTGAATAGCCCTAGGACCTATTTTGGAACCCTTAAATCCATAAAATTATTGTTTTGGTGGAGGAGATGGTAGATAACTAATCGAAACTGGTACCAAGTGTAATTTATTTATAAATAACGAAAAAAAAAATTGATCAATTTGATCTACCTTTGGAGAAGGATTTTCAATCATAGATTCAAACATATACAATGTTTACAACAGAACCTGATTGAAATAAAAGAGATGAATGTAACACTAAAACATACAATTACGGCTAATATATTCACTTGAGTATCAAATAAAAAATGTGGTTAAGCAACCATAACTGGGTTTGCTTTATGACCAAGGATAAATGGTGGTTTCTTAATCATGGTAGGGTTAAATAAGTAAATGGTTCCTATAATTTTTCAGTCCCTAAAGATTATTTTCGCACTTTTTGGTCCTTGAAGTATTTCATGTCAGATTTTTGGTCCCTACTTTTCATTTAACCCGTGTATGTCATTTGAAATTTTTAAAAAATTTATGCGGTCATGTTTAGTACATTATATGGATCTCTCTTGCAAAAGTTAAATTTTTTTAACAAGTGATGAATTAATTATGAATTTTTTAGTTTTTTACACATAAAAATTCATAAATAATTCATCTTATGTTAAAAAATTCTAAATTTTTATCGGAGATGTTCTTATAATATTATAAACATGAATACAATAAATCATTCATAAATGTGAAAATATACAAGAGTTTGATTAAAAGTAGGGGTCAAAAGTTGTGATAGAAAACTTTTCAGGGACCAAAAAGTGCAAAAAAAAATCTTTAGGGACTAAAAACGAAATTATGACAAACTCTAGGGACTATTTACTTATTTAACCCATTAATTATTACAAAAGGCCAAATTATAATGCATTCTTTATTATATTTTGGCCTCCCAATAATCACTTCATAAGGACACAGTTTGTCTTGGTTCTTTAAGAATTAGAGAGTTTGACATCTCCCTCCGAATAGTCACTTAATTAACTTCCCAATAACCAATTACCTCATGTCATTCCCTTTTTATTCTTCTAAAATAGAAAAAAAAAAAAGTCACACATATAACTGACACATTTAATAATAAAAACATAACTGTAACAAACTTTGCACTCTCATATTTTAATGTTCGTTAATAAGAGATCTAACAATAACACGTCACTAACATTTGTTTACTTGTTATATCCTAAAACAATATGAATGAGAATTTCACTCATGTGATTGACCTTCTGAACCAAGGAAGGAGAATAAAGCAGAGCAATTATGTTAGAATGCAATTACATTTTTATAAACCACTCCTAACAATATGAAATTTAAAAATGTCGGGAAACAAGGGTGCTTATATCATTTACATCAGTACTAGTAGTAATTAGCAAACATAAAAGATAACAATAGAAATAAGCATTTAAAAATATTCCAATCAATCTAATGCAGTGTAACTCTTAAAGAACTTCTATTAATCTTGCTGATTATGGAACAATGGATGCACAATCGCATATAGAGAAAATTTAAAAGAATTTAAAGAGCAATATATTTAACTTACTTTTAGTATGGTGTCTGTGCCAAAAGGAGAACGTAATTTTCCATAATATTGACAAGCTATTTTAAGCAAAGAGAGAAGAAGTCTCATTCTTTCACTTTTCTTATAATCCATGGTAGGGGATCCACAGTGTGCAATCCTCTCATCTATCCATTTGTTCAACTCTTTACTTCCAACGCTCCCACCAATCAATGGACCTGGGACTGATTGCGGACCGAGTGCACAAAAATAATCACTAGAGCCATTTCCAATATTGGAAGAATCATTACTTCCGGAGACAACTTCCATCAAGTTTAACACAGAAATAGAGCCTTGCACAACACTCTTCACATAAAAAAAGATGTACATTGTTAAACATTGTAGAAACAAAAAAAAAACATATATCAAAACTAAAACAGGGATCAAGAATAAACCTGACTTCCATATGTCGAGCTCGAAAGACTAGAATCTTTCATTATAATGAGTTTTCCACCAAATCCAAAGGTTACCAAGGCGTGAGGAGGACGCCCAACTGATGATCTTTTAACATGAGGGGCATAAGAATGTTGTTGTCCACCGTGAAATGATTGATTGGAGTAACCGACGGGCTGATGACTTTCAACATAATCATTTGAGAAATTTTTTTGTTCATTAAATTGTGTATTTAAATAATTAAAATGTTGACCAAAGTTTCCACTAGGGGCAAAGCGTTGTGTTTCAACAGTTCCATTAGCCAAACCATGACCATGGTTAACTTTATTGTAAAATGGAACTGATCCAAATGAGCTAGAAGCATTTTGTTGATCTTTGTTGATAGAAACACTACTACCAAATGAATGATCAAAATGCTGATTTCCACCAAAAGTTACAAAATCCCCACTTTTAATAGCAGTGGAGGTTGCGAGTGTGTCCAAACCCTGTTGATGATTAATATCATATGACCCACTCCAATTATTATTTGTAGCCTGACTACCAACATCTTGTGACTCATAATAGCCGGCATGACCATAATCTCTATACAAACTGTTACTATTATTCGAAAATGTACCTGTAGACACATGTCCATTTTCAAGTCCCTGAAAAGCAGATTGGACAGATGAATTGTAAGCCTCTAACGAGCGCCATTCTTGGGCAATTGTGTCATAATACCAACCAGGGTACTGAGGATCAAAAATCATGTGTTCAGGATACACGTTATTCCCTTGTGACCCTTGATTCCAGCTTGGTACATTGTCAGTTGTGCCAGATTCAGCTAAAGTTCCAGCAGCAACAGACTGCCCAGTTTGCTGCACATAAGAGACCCCTGCTTTAGCATCAGAAGCAGCTGTCCAACCCGTCGCTGTATTGACTTCTAAGTTTCCCTGAGCTGCAATTGTTGCATTATGGTCATCTACTTGATACCATTGGCCGATATTGTGATCATACTTCCATCCAGGATAAAGACTCTCCCAATATTGACTGTTGTTTACGTCTTCCCCACTTGTACTATTTCCCACAGATGCATCATAACCTTGTCCCTCATGATATTGTTGATAATCAATCGAAGCATTCAAGCCATCACTCGGAATTTCATTACCATGTTTCACCTTAGTATTAGAATCATGATAGCCTTGCCCATATTGATCTCCTGGAATTTCATTACCAGATTTCACCTTGGCATTAGAATCATCATGATATCCTTTCCCATTTTGATCCCCAAATTCACTAAAAAAATCAGAATAAGATCCAAACCCAACACCTCCACTTGAATCAGCATTAAATGCATTCCAATCCTTCTCCTTAACGTCTGAACTAGGAATGCCAGTGCTCTTGCCCGCACTCGAACCCGACGAATTCCCCGATTCAATCCCATGATCACCTCGATCCATCAAACCATCGTATCCAAATGATTTAGCACCCTCATGTGCATTTCCACCATTCTCTTCCTCTTTCTCTTTCACCTCACCAATACTTGAATTTCCAAATGCAGAAGCATCAGCATCACCACCAACACCTAGATTTGAAAATGCTTTGACATCATAAGAATCGTTGCCTTCGTCATCATAACAAGACTTATCAGGTCTCACGTCATCCTCAACAAGTTTATCAAAGAAATCCTCATCATCCTGATCCTCCATATGAAATGGAGGATTTGAAGCCATTACACCAAAACCCTTATCCTTCTCGATCACATCATAAATCATTCATCGGTAAACACAAAAAATTAATAACAAAAATAAATTCCCTGATTTCAACACCTACAATTTCAAATCTTCGAGACGAAAATCAAAATGAAAATCATTGACAACTGAAGATGCAAATAAAATCCGGAAATTGAGAATTTCACATAATACAATAACCAAAAAAAGATAAAAGAGAATTTTACACAATACAATTACATTACTAGGAAAATGCAAAGTTTTGGTATGAACGGAAACACAACGTTTTGTGATGCGAAATAGAAAATAAATGCCAGAGAAGGAAAAAAACAAAAATGGATCAAGATGCGTTAGAGATTCATTTTGAGAATTAGCAGAAAAACAGAGAGAGAAGGAACGAAAGAGAGTAAACAGAGGAAAGCCTTTGATTTTGCACCGCACCCACTACTATGTTTTTCCTTTTTTTAGAATTTTTTTTTGTTGATTTAATTTCTTTTCCTTCAAAATTTGTTTTTTATTTATAGTTCACCGTCAAATATATAAAGTAGTTATTGTGGGTTGAAATATAACGATACATGTATTTTACATGCAACTTAGGCTCCCACATTTATTATGGTACTTTGCAAGCAACTTCCTACTCATATCTAAATCAATTCAAGTATTTTTTTTTCTTTATTTCAGATAGAACCTTTTTTGTTATCACGATATTAGTACGAAGTTTTCATTGTCGTTAGTGATTACTAATCTCCGTCGAGAAACCTATAAGACACACAATGTAATTTTTCCCTACCAATTGAATTGTTTGGTCTATTGAAAAGAGCGTAGTAATAATAGAATTTTTTTAAAGAAGCCACAGGAGTATATTAAACCATTTAAGTACAAGGAGAGTCTAAAAATAAGAATTCATACACAATTATACCATAACAAGAAGAAAACACCAACCCGACGCAAGTCATAAACAAACTTTTGGGTTTAACAATCAATTATTTAAATGAATTCAAAAACTTTTGTTTTACCTTTCAACCATCACCACCACTATTCTGTCTATTCTTTGTTTTACATCTATGTTTTAAACCAACCTTTTAGTAGAAATTTCCTTGCAGTTACAAACTCTATTATTATTATTATTATTATTATTATTATTATTATTATTATTATTATTATCATTACACTCTTTTCAAATAGATCAAACAGTGGCTAACTAGATTGCTTAAAAACAACTCCTAGTAGATTTGCAAAAGTCATACACCCCACATAATTGATGTGTCAAAGCAATTGCATTATCACGAAGAACACATGGAACTCCTAACCAATAAATAATACCACTTCAAGCCGCACTAAAAACAGAACAATTCATTAATAAATAGTTAATATCCTCCACTTTAGTACAACCAGCAGATAAGTTAGACTTCGTAGGTAACCTATCGAAAATAAAATGTCACACAAAAGTAGAAACCTTTAACGGAGCAAGCTTACTCCAAATGAGATCACAATGTGCTGACACTACAAGAATTCCTTCTATTTGCAACCAACATTTTCGGCGAACTTAAAAGCCCATGCAAATTTAAGTAAATTTGCAGCGATTTTTTTAGCAATCATCATTTCAGTAGCATATTTGCGGTGGTTTTTTTACATTTGCGGTGGACTTTGTAAATTTGCGGCGGAAAAAACAGTATTTACATGGGAACAATTTCCGCCTCAAATTTGTCATTGCGGCTGTTTTTTGTGCATTTGTATGAGCATTTGGCCGCCGCAAATCCTTGTTTTTCTTGTAGTGTGAAAACTTTGTCGGAGTTAGATGAGTCATAACATGATATGCACCACTAACTGAATAACTTGAATAAGAATATAGCAACCACTCCCACAAGGAGTATCAACCTGCAACAAAAAACTAGTTGTCAAAAAACTATTTATTTGAACATTCATATGAAGCAAAGTTCTAATATGGACCACCTTTTCAAGTGGTCCACGGTGGACCAGTCGTAAATAATATTATAACGAATACAAATTTCACAAAATCCACCATTAGGATTAACAGTTTATGAGTTTTTATTAAATACCGTTAATCTTGATAGATCTCAATAACATATCAAATGATTTTCAATTTTTCTAATTTTTTTATGGATGATCTAAATGATATAAATTATCAATCAAACGGTGATTTTATAAAATTTATATTCGTTATAATATAATCAATTAGTTGTCCACGATAAACCACTTGTTAAGATGGTCCACCATAACATTAACCTTCGTATGAAATATATTTTTAATTAGACTAATAAATCTTATCAAACTTTCAAAATGTCAAATTCACATCTAAATTCAAACTAAGTTATAAATTGCTTTTACGGTTAGAAATAGACATTACAAGCTTAATTCAAACTGACTTATTTACATCCCCTAACTATCCATTCCAAGAAAGTAAAAAAAAAAAATCGAGTACCATAATATCTTTAGTGTGTATTTTTTTAATATGAAAAGGAAAAATTTATAAAAAAAAAACATATGATTGCATAAAAAATTGAATATACAAAAGTAGAATGGATTCTTTTAAAATCCTTTTTATATTTATAGTGTGTATTTTATTTTTTGTAATAAAGCGGGCCAAAGGCCCGGAGAAAAAAAATTACATAAAAATTAATCTAGAAGTAGCAATCTCATCTATATATCACCTTCTAACAAGAACCTAAGCTGAGTCGAACATGACTGATAAATAATCAAAGGACCATCAGAATCACAACTAAAGTTAGCTAAAAAATCTGCACGCTTGTTTACTTTACGATAAGAGTGTTGAATCCGACCTTCCCAAATCATATGAAGAAGAAGCTTGACCTTAATTACTAACAACGTTCCAATACAGAGTGCTCACTGAGTTATCACCTTGAAGAATCTGAACAACCGCTTGAGAGTTTATGTGAAGCTCCACATATTTAAAGTGAATAATCCACGTACAGTTCAAGCCCTCCAAAACACTCAATAACTCCGTCACACTAACATTACAATTCCCCATAGACTTGGCCCATATGCCACTCTCCACCTGTTGGATATGCCTTGAAATCTCAGTTTCGAAAGTCGGAATTTGTGATGGAGCTTCAGGTTGCGCTAGGCGCAGGACATGTTGCGCTAGGCGCATAGCGCGTTTTGTTTCATGGAAACTCCCTGCCTCCTGCGCTAGGAGGGCGCGCGCGTGGCAGATTCGGTTTGTACTGATTTTGTGGAAAAATTTGTTTTGAGGAATATCTGACTTGGATTCAGTTTGTTTTTTAAATAAGATATATTTAAAAACAAAGTGAGATTTGGTTTTATTTTAAAAGATTTGTTTTAAAATAATAGGCATGTATTTATCTATAAATAAAGGTGATTTATTCATAGAAAAATAAGAGAGCGACAAGATGTAGGGAATTGAGGTTTGTCACCACACAAGACTAGGATTTTAGAGAGAACATTGTCTCTTGGTATAACCCTAGGGGTTTGGGCAAATTATTCTTGGGATCATCTTGTGGGATCACCTTAGGTAGATTAGGTCAAATTGAGTCTCTTGGCCACGGGAAGAGGTTGGAGATTTTGGGTAGAATTAGGATTAATTCTTGTAACCAAATTGGGAACTCTTTGTAAAGTGACTTTTGATCATAGTGGAACGGAGAGCTGTTCTCTCCCCTAGAGTAGGTTAATTAACACCGAACTGGGTAAACAATTATTATCGTGTTCTTTACCTTCCGCTGTTTATTGTTTGGATTATGGCATCATCATCTCTATCTCATATATTGGTTGCTTGTTACGTTTGCCCCACACATCAGTTTATTATTGGTGTGAGTTTATCGTCGAATTCACAACACCACCACTACCACGAAGCAAACAACCACATCTTGCCCTAATGTCATCCTTACAAGATTCATTAGTATTCAAACGCACTCAGCCATCCAGAGCGTATTTCTGCTCATAAATACTTTCATTTTCCCCATTCTTTGCTTTGACCTACGTTTGTACGTTAGTGTGACAATAACAATTTATGTGAAGTGAAGCATATAATCAAACACATGCTTTTTGGTGAGACAATAAACACAATTGTACTAGTAATAAAATCGTGATTTTATACTTAAACTCTCTTCATATGGTCCAACCGTCTTTGAGTAAAATAGCTCGAATCGTTATATGTAACACACTCCACCAACCAACGCAAAGTGAAACTTTCCCTCATGATTTCTCTTCTCACCAAACCACCACATCATGATTTCCCTAGATTTGTTATGCACTACCATCCACATTTAAGATCATAGTATATTGGTCTCCACTTTGCCGGCTAACTTTGCAAATAGGGCAATAAGTGGGAAGAGAATGTCCGTCAAATGTTTGAAGAGTTACTTGCAACTGAGTAAATATAGATGCTATACGAGTGGCCGCCCAACAAATCTGCATACACAAAAGTAGTATTGGTTTCGATCACATAACAGGTTAATGGCTGAAATATTTTATTCCAGAAAAATTGATCAAAAGTTTGCATTCTCAATGATGGAGAGAACGTTCAAATTATAATAGAAATTTGGATCTTTAAGATTTTTGTATATTTTAATTCCTATAGTGAGAACCCACATGCCATGGAAGAGGATGTTGAGGATGCAATATCTCGGAACACTTTAGTTTTTTTTTTTCCATCATCAGTTTAATTTGATTTGGAGGTTAGTTCTGACATTATGTGATTGAACACTTTGAGTTTTTTGATAAAATACTTTCACACCTGAAAAGCTAAAATCAAGTGTTTCAGTTTGACTACTGAAATGTTTTTATATACTGGAATTTTTTTTACGGAATTTTTTCTCTATGATTTTGTTTTTGTCTGATAACGTTGCTTCGTCTGATCATATAAAATTGTACCATGTGATTACGTTGAATCAACATATCCAACCGGGAAAAGCTTTTTGGCAAGAAAATTTAAAGAGAAGAATTGTAAGAATAAATCTCCACCTTTGTTTACATCCACCACCACCCATGATTTTTATAAAAGAATGAGATTAAATAACATTATTCTTTATGATTTTGCCATGCGTTAATTCTTATATTTCTTGTATAATTTTTTTTTTGCTAAATAGCAATGCTCTAAATAAATAGGAAAAAGGGAAAATAGCCATATAAAGTCATGTGTGTAACGTGTCATTTTACCACAGGAGTTTCTTCTATAGAAGGAATTAAAGTTTTTCACGTTCACACATATGCAACGGAAATGAGGAAATTTTTTTTCGTACCCCTACAATTAACCCTCTACTCCTACATTTTTTATAATATTCCCATATTACCCTTTGTTTATATTATTTTTTACAATTTTTTTTCAACCTTTTATTTTTTACGATTTTTTTTAGATTTTTTTACAAACCAGAACACTTTACAAAGTGTTCCGGTATCAACAAAATATATTTTGGGTACAAATACAAACCGGAACACTTTTAAAAGTGTTCCGGTATGCTTTCTGAGTACAAATAAAAATCGGAACACTTTTAAAACTGTTCCGGTACAATAAAAATTTCTGAAACACATTTTATAAACCGGAACACTTTTAAAAGTGTTCCGGTATGCTCTCTGAGTACAAATAGAAACCGGAACACTTTTAAAACTGTTCTGGTACAATAAAAATTTCTGAAACATATTTTATAAACCGGAACACTTTTAAAAGTGTTCCGGTATGCTTTCTGAGTACAAATAGAAACCGCAACACTTTTAAAACAGTTCCGGTACAATAAAAATTTCTGAAACACATTTTACAAACCGGAACACTTTTAAAAGTGTTCCGGTATCCAAAAAAATTGCCGTGCCGACTCACGTTGTTCCCCTCTAATCTTAAACCAACCATCGTCTCTGTTGCTTGGTGTGATAGCAGAGGAAAAAAAACTCCATCAAGCTCCATCACTCCACTACATACAAATACTTAGCACAAACTTGAATTGAAAACAATGCATCAAGTAACAAAACAGCTTATCATCCACAAAATCAACAACATACACAAAACAGAAAAACCCATCAAATCAATAAACCATTTCTAAACACACCCAAAAACATTGCTAAACCATCTTGCCTATGTTGATTTCTGGAACTTAAAGCACAGTTTTCCTGATTTTCGACCCAATGAAAATGGCGGTGAACGACGGCAAAGAAATGGCGACGACGAACGAAAGCAAGTAAAGATAAATGAATCTTCATTGTTCAATGTTAAAGAGAGCATTTCTTCTTATGTTATTCTCATGATTCTATAAGGATAAATCCCTAATCTCTTTTCTTCTAAATTTTAACGCTTCAATTGAGTTTGAAAGAGAAATTATGAAAGAGAGAGAATGATAGGTGGAAATTGAGAGAGATCCGTTTGAAAGAAAAAATGGTGGAAATTGCAGAGAGATGAAGAATGGGCGGTGGAGGAAAAAAAGGAGATAAGAAAGAGAAATGATGTTGAATTATTTTTTGACAAAACAAAAATTTGAAAATTAGATTTTAAAAGGGTAAAATTGGAATATTTTGTGTTATGTAGGGGTGAGGGTATAATTGTTGGGGTAGAAAAAAAAAATTCCTGTGGAGGAATGTGAAATTCCATTTTTTTCATCCTTGAAGTAGTCTAAACAAATATAGAAGCAATCAAGAAATTGCATGCTCGTGACTCTTAATAGTCTATACTATAGATGTATTTGTTGCATCTACTTCTTTGTAGTAGAGGACAATCTTGTCCTTCTATTAGCACGAAATAAATTTGTCTACACTCTCCTTTGACAAGTCAATTTCTTATACAAATTGTTTATTGGATGCATTTGTGAAGTTAATACATAGAGATGTCAATTTCATCTGTAAATAGGATTTTTTGTAGAAATTGTCTTATTTGGAGATTTGAAAATGGAGAATTTTCTCCGTGGGAATGGGGGAGAAAGTTTCTCCGAAAGAGGATTTGGGGATGAAAATGGTATTTTATCACCCGCTGTGTGAAAATTTCATCCCCGAAAACTTTATTAAAATAACATTTAAATATATATATATATATATATATATATATATATATATATATATATATATATTTAAGTAGTTTATAAATTATTTTTAATTATATTTTTACACAATATGTGTATACATTTGTTTATATATAATGTTTATTACTGTCACAAGACTCGCAATAATATTTTAATTTTTTTATTTGATTTATAATTAAGGTTTAGGCTTAAATAGTGTTTTAGCCCCTGCAATTGTTCCTCATTTTGAAAAGAGCCCCTGTTAAAAAAAAATTGATTTTAGTCCCTACAAAATTTAAAAGTTTTGAAAAGAGCCCCTGAGCAGGAATCCTTGATGCCATATCACCATTTTATTGACAAAATCTAGTCCACATCTTAAGCCTGCAACATCACAGTTTAAACTTCCATCCAAAGTTAAAGGTGTTGCTGCAACAACTTCAAAATCCCCAAAAAAATAGTAAAGAAGTATGATTTCAACAAGCTAAGAACGAGCGGTAGGACTTGCTATTTTGGACCACAACCTAAAGTTGGTGCACCGGGGACTTTACCTGACAAGCCCTTTGGTGTACCTGACAATAAAATCGTGATATGGCATCAATGATTCCTGTTTAGGGGCTCTTTTCAAAATTTTCAAATTTTGCAGGGACTAAAATAAAATAAAAAATTAACAGGGGCTCTTTTCAAAACAAGAGACAATTGCAGGGGCTAAAACACTATTTAAGCCTTAAGGTTTACTATTTTTTAACAGCTAGTTTGATTGAAAATAATAGAAATTTGATACTTTTTTTAAGGTTGATTGATCTCTGCAGGAACTGTGGGGATCCACGGGGATGAGGATGGAGGAAGAATACTTCCCGAAGCGGAAAATGAGAACTGTGATGGAGAACATTTTAGATGATGAAGCAAGGAGTAGTAAAGTATCATCCGCTCAATCCCTACCGAGTTGACATCCTGTTATCATGAGTTTTCAACAAGATATATTTAATACAGGAATACTGAAGTGGCAATACATTTAATGCCACAAAGGCATTTAATAAAGAGACACGTGGAACTTGTTTGCAAATGGAAAGTATTCATAAGTTCATATGGAAAGCATTCACAAGTCAAAAGTTTCCATAAGATTGCCTATTGAAGAGTATTCACAAATCTAAAGATGAGAAGGCAAAAGAGAAGACTTTATCTCACCAATTTGATATAATTATCAATGTGTCTCATTGTTGCTCAAGGCATTCGACAAAATGGTATAAGCGACGAACCAGATATCTTGGCCATAAGAGGGGTTTTACTTTCCCTAGCTAGATGCTTTGACAACATTTTGGACTTAGGATTGTTCTCAAAGTATTTCATGAATACTTCTCAGCTTTGACAGAACGTATCCGTTGCACTAGAGGGAGTTGAAGATAAATTCAAATGCTATGAAGACACGTATAGCATGACACACGTCAAAGTCTTGGTATTAGGACGTTAATAGCAATTATTTGTGACTTAGTCTATATATAGTTGTTTTTCGTATGAAAAACAAGTCACAATTCACATACATAAAAACCTTGTAAAACTCAAAATATCCATACTATCAAGAGAAACGACTGTCGAATGCCAAATGTACGAATATGTGCACCAATTTGTGTAAATTTTTTTACAATTCAATGCAATTTATCATCTCTATTTAAGTTAATTGCTTTCATTATTTTTTTATATTTTTTTTGCATTTTACTTAAGTTTCATCCCATCGGATGAAACTGTTCCTTCCTGCAATCCTGAAACTTTGCCAATTTACAAGTTTTTTGTAACTTTACTTTTAAAAGTCCTTTTTACATTACTTGTTATACAAGTTTATCTGCATTTAATGCTTTTAAACGTGATAAATGCTCAATTAATAACGATAAACATTCAAACTTCTTCTTGAAAACGAAACACAATATGTCCTAGAATTTACTAGTTGATCCTTCAAGTAATAAAACTTAAACTAACGCTTGTTTACCAATGCAGTCACAAAATAAAAGACTTAATTAGTATCACTACAACTACACTTAAATGTGATGAAAAAAAAAAGCTACACTTAAAATTAGGGGTGAGCAACAAACTATCATCCGACCGAAACCCGGTATATCTGTTGCCAAATATGATGGAGCGGGCGAGTTAGTGCGGGTTTCGGATTCACGGGTCAAAAGAATTGAGTCTAAACGGTTTAATATGATCGGTTGCGGTTCCAGAATTTGTTAATTCTCGGTGGCCGAACCGACCGAAATACTACTAGTATTGTGGAAGATATATGTTACGTTGAACTTCAGCCATTGAAAAGTCATGTCATAGCCTCACAGGTCTGCAACTGGCAGCAACTCTATGCATCTTTCCTATCAATTGTGATCTGAATGATATTTTATAATAATAATTAAAATAATACTGTGTCTATAACAAATTAACAATACAAAGTTCAAGATGTTAGCTTTATTATAGTACCCATTATTTTATTTATATAACCAGTAGTATTACTAGTACTTACTACTACTAGTACCTATTTTTATTTGACATAATAAAAAATGGAGATAATAACTCATCCCCTTCATCTAGCTTGAGAACACACTCCAACAAACGCCATGGATATTCTTCATTTTTTATGGTTTTCACTTTGTTGCGATCCTTGCCAAAAAAATGCTAATTTAACTACGAACCCGAAGAAATCCAACCGCACAATCCGAGACCCATCCAACCCGCAACCCGACAAAACCGGTGATTGAACGGTCGGAATTGGGTGTATATTTTCTGTTGGCGGTTTCATTTAGATGGACCATTTTCAGGCCGAATCCGCCCGTAACCGCCCGTTGATCAGCCCTACTTAAAATGATATGATTCCTTATATTGTACTATATTATCTCCAAGTATTAATTAGTATTGATATTATTTCGGTACACCTAAAAAGTTTTATATAGTTTGAAAATTGAAATTAAAAGTAATTTATATACAATATTCATACTCTTCAATTTACCGAGATGTCTTTTACCAAAAACAAAATGGACAATACCTCAAAACGTAGTATGGTGCAATTGAAGGTGAAACGAAACAGGTATCGAAATGCAAAATGACTTCTAAAATGGGTAAATTAGGAAATAGATTTGTTGGCCTTAGAAAGTAGCTTAAGAACGTTGTTAAGTTTATTTAGATGATGACAAATTAGCATATTTGCAATGGCCAAGGTTGTGAATAGACGACAAAATGAAGCCGACAATTTTCTAACTTATTTTGTCGTTTTATTTTATGTTATCCAATGTAAACATTACACCCTCCAATCCAATACAGCACCCCTAGATAGCAAGCAATTCGATGGGGACGAATCTGGCTTTTGATGTGTCCCATTTTACAAATTTATTTTGTTCAATGAATGGTTATGTTAAAGGGTCAAAACTAATGGGGTATAATCAAGTTTCAACTTTCATGTTTGGGTCACGTTAGTTATTTGATTTGGCTTGTGATAAAACATGATATGCTCTCATGAATCATTAACACTGTTGAAGGGAAATGAAATTCTTGTGAAACAAGATATCACATGTACCAAAAGCTCTTATAGGCTCCCTTTTTAATTCCTATTTCAGATTTTTGTACTACTTACAAGTTAAACCTCTCTTCCAATTCAAACTATGAACAAATTAATTATGAGATTCTATGAATTTATTAGAATTTATCTAAGATTTGTTAAAACACCAGCTTAAATCATCTCTATCTAACCACTCACTCGAATTACATTTTAGTAGTAGATAGTTTGTATCTTACAAATTGATTTTATATAAAAGTTTAAATAGTGTCCTTAAATTAATATATATTTAAAATTGCGTCTAATGTTTTTTAAGTATGACATTTCTTTCATTGACTTTTGAATCAAATAATGTGTTTAATAGTTTGGTTCTTTATGTTTTGTTTTCTTTTTAAATTGCATTTAACATAAAAGACATATTTATATGAAAAATAACACAAATAACCAATTCAAAAAAATAGTCAAATTTAAAGGACCAAAAAACATAATTTTGCTCATATAAATCTTGTTCTCAAAGGAATATTAGTTATAGTTATTTTTACTTTATAAGACTATCAATGGGAGTATAATAAAACAGAATTCCTCATTGTCAGACACATATTTTATTAATAAATTAATTATTTAATGAAATTTGATCCAAATACTCCCTCCGTCCCAAAATAAATGACCCGTTTGACCACATTTACGTTTGCCAATGCATGACTTTGATCATCAATATGTTTAATTCTCTTTTATTAAAAATTCTAAAAATTATATATTTTGAAAATACTCGCCGAGACAAATCAAACAAGATCTCATATGCTAATATTTTTATGTATATATTAGTAGAAAAATAGAGTCAAAGCATGTCATATGAATAGTACCCAAAGTCAAAATCGGGTCATTTATTTTGGGACGGAGGGAGTAATACTTTATCATATCATAAATCTGACTGATTCTTGGACAAAAAAATATGGGACCTCCTCCTTTTACTCCTAGACTTCATTCTTTTCAAAGTAGATAAAGTCTGCTATAACAAAACAAAATATATAGCAATAAAAGTAAAATCAAATACAGAAATTTATGTGGTTAGTATTAAGAAAATTCCTACTAGCAAAAAAATAAAAATCTTAGTTACTAGTTCTGTAACTTTCCAAATACTGAAAAAGAAACCAGTCCTATTGGCTTCTTTCATCATTAACCGTTTCTGACTACTTCTTTGGAATCATTGCTTTCATGCTTCACGCTTAAAACAACATGAACTCAACAAACCAATACAGACACAAAACAACTCAATAATGAAGAAAGAGAGCATAACCAATTTAATTCATTTATTTTTATGAAAAAAATGCCATGTGGAAAATGGGAGCATAACCAAATAGATCGGCAGAGTTGGTAAGGATTCAGCTCAAATCTCACACGAACTTCAGTGTAAAAATATTATTGGTGGATAATATGTAAGTATTTCTATGAGAGTGCTTTCTAAATTTTGAGACTTTCACCGACCCTAATGAGCCGTAGATCCAAATTGTATAAACTTTTATCATATTAAAAATATAAATAAAATAAAAAGATAAAAAAAACTAGGTGGAACAGAACCAAAGAGTTAAAATTAAAACAGAATTGCAGAACTTTAGTACTTTTAAAGGCAAAGTTGTAGGTCCACACAGAAAACCAAATCTCAAATTCCCATTGCAAAAGTATGAAGAATTTTAGTACTATGGATGAACCAAGTTGGTTAGTAGTACAATGAAGAAAATAACTTCAACTGTTTTGCTACCAATTCATGATCATGTAACTGTAACAACCCATAGCACAGACAGTTGGTGAAAATCATAACTAATATTCATCTACCATTATAGAATCAAAAAGCATTTGATCTATCAATTCAATTAAACATAATCAAATATTCTTCATACTTAAAAAAAAAAAAAAAACCCAATTACCCAATTCCAACAAATTAACAACTACTAATAATTAATCAATATTAAATAGCCACATAATTAGGCATCAGAAACAACACTAAGATCATCTTCTTCTTCTTCAAGTGGAGCCGGCAAATTGAGATCTATGAAACTCTCTTTGAATCTAACAGAAGCATCAACATCAGCATCAGCATTAGCATTAGCATTAGCGGTAGAATTTGATGAAGAAGGGATCATGAGATGAGATCTCTTATGACCACCAAGTGCTTGACCAGAACCAAAAACCTTAAAACAAAATGGACATTCAAAAATCTTATCATCGTTACGATTACCATTAGCATTCTTCGCTTCATTGCGACAACAAACACTTCTATGACTTCCCAATGCTCTCGAAGATCGAAATGATTTTCTACAATTTTCACATAAATGTTTCCCACGAACTCGTTTCAACAACTTCACTTTCGATATTTTCTCCACCGATCCCTCTTCTTCCTCTTCAACTTCAACCACATTGTTAATGTTCATTTCTCTACTCCATTTGTCTCTCGAAAGCATCATGAGACACATAGCAACATCTTCTTCAGGTGAAGTATCAGAAACTGAACTAACAGGTTCTTGATCATTGAATGATGGTGGTGGTGGTGTTGTTAACATGGTAAAACTCGACTTTGATTTTTTCCGTTCTGGAAAATTCTGGTTGTTGTTGCTGTTATTGTTGTTCTGTTTTCTGTTCCGTTTGGATAGTTGTTGACGAGTCGGGTTGTTTTTTGAATCAGTCTCACTTTCTCTGTCTTGAACAATAACAGACTCAGTCTGATCAGGTATGAAAGAAAATTCAGGATCTGCAATTTTCAGACTTTTCTTTGGATTCTCTCTCAGAACATAATTAATCAGAGTTTTTTCTTCTTCATCTTCTTGTTCTGGTTCTGATTCTGATTCTGATGATGAGAAAGAAGAAAATTGAGTGAATTGTTGTTTTTGAGACTTAATTGTAGCAAGATGAGCTTTCATGTGACCACCAAGTGCTCTTCCATTACCAAATGTTCTTGAACATAGCTTGCATTTGTGTCTTTCCATAGCAGCAACAACACCAACTTCAACAACACTTTTTGTTTCTCTTACTCTTCTTTTCTTATTCTCTCTCTCTCTCTCTTTTTCTCTCTCAACAAGCATACATACACTAGTAAGAGTTTTAAGGGGAGAAAAAATGGGAACTTAAAAGGAGTAGGTGACAAGCATTCCTCCACCAAAAGACACACACCATCCTAAAATTATGATTTTTCTGTTTCATTATATTATTTTATATTTTTAAAATAAAATTAAAAAATAGTACTACCTACTAGTAGTAATAGTATTAGTGCCTCAAAATGGGTTCCCTGCAGTCAAATAGTAGTTGCAAGAAGATCTCGACCATCTGATTTGGTTTATTATGTACCAAATTTTTAGGATTTAAAATTTTTAAAGTGAATAAAGTGTAAAGTGAAAAAATCAAGTGTTGTGATTGTTACAATCACATAATTTGTTATGATGTATCTACTATCTACATTTTATTTATTAATTAACGGTTAATATTACTCACTTTATACTCTAAAATGAATCACTCACTTTAGAAGAGCCTGATCCAAATTTTAAATTGAGACCAAAGATTTTCGATGCACTATCCGTGTCACCGTAGAATTTCATATACATAGGTAATTGACGTCTCTACTCTACTATTATGATTGAGATTTTTGCAGTCAAAAGTTTAACGCATTTATGCAATCATTAGATTAAGATCAAACAATATATATTTTAAATTTGATATTTTTTATTTTTTAAAAGTTAAAATTTTATACTAAAATTTAGACCGTCAAATATTAATCAAAGAGTCATAGATGAAAGGATAAAAATTTGACAGCAGAGAATATCATTTGTTATCACTAATATATGAGTGGTGTAAAACATTACAAGAGTGACATTAATTATACCGCGGCAAAAATTTAGAAAGTGTGATCTTGAGCAGAAAAAGAGCTATAAGTAACATGCAAACCTTGCTGCTCAAATGGAATAACCTTTTTCTATTTATTGCTTTCTGGAGTCACCAAAAGTTCTAACTGGCATTGCTAAATTTATAAATTTGAACAAATTTTCATTTGATTAAATTCGGTGTAAATGATATTTTTTTTCCTTTTCTATTTTGTGGATTCGTGTATCTAATCCAATTGGGCAAAATTTGTATATACGCATTGCTTGACAGATATAATAATTACTTAAAGAAGTGAATATGGGACCATGAAATATATTCATTGATTTATATAATTATTTTGTTGTGATGTGCAACTCACTAATCGTGAATGATTGTTGGTTTTATTACAAGATTCTGATTTCAAAATGTAATGTAAATGTAGAGTTTTGTTCATAAAAAGTTGAAACAACTAGGGGATAGGATGCAAATTTGCTGATAATTATAAGACTTTTTATAAAATAATTGCAACATTTTTTCCCTATTAATCTCCCATTTCTAAAAATATGGACTTTTATCTAAAATTCAATTGAAAAGTAAACAAAATTTAATAAAAAATTATTCCCTTTAATATTCAAGTTCGGGTTCTCCCACTTGTGAAAAAAAAGTACGGGCTCTTCCGACCCAACAAATCATTTTTAAGTAAAGTTTACTAACACTATAATTTAATTACTTAGTTAATTAAGAAAAGACTTTATTATCACTAGGTTAGTAAAAGATGATTTTTGTAAAAAACAAAAAGGAAGTAAAAGATGATTAACTAACCAAGATAAAAGTTATGATTACAAAATGTAGCAAGAGTTGAAACAGGTCTATTGTAGAATGTCATATATTATGGTTTGAACAAATGTGAAAAACCTTATTTAGCAAAAAAAAAAAGAAAAAGTGAAAAATCTTAGAAGTGGTTGTAAAATTAGATAATGGAGAGTTATCAAACAATGGTCAGGTGCAAAGAAAGATTTAAATAATTTATTCAGTTTTTAAATTTAATACATTATAAATTCTCGATGTTGAGGTGTAATATCCTTTTAGGATGATGTCGGGATATATTTTTGCAGAGTCAACTTTAAATTTAAGGTGAACATCTCAAAAATACTTGTTGGACCTCGCCAATAGACCGCTTTAGTGTTTTTAATGTGTGTTTCCTTGTTGGATAATTCATGAGATAAGTGGGTTGAATTTTTTAGACTATCGCAATACAAGGCAAAATTACAATATCATTTGAACCTCCATTTTAGACAACAAAATCTAATAATTTTTAAATAATAATCAGCTGATTCATATACTTGATAGATAGTCTGATATATAAGATGTCGAAAGAAAAAAAGTATCACAACTTATTAATCATTTATTGCATTTTTAACCCTAAATATAAATGCGATTAACTTTGAGAATCAAAATGTAATTGAAACAAGTTGTTAATATAATATTCAAATTTGTGGTCAATGAATTAATTGGTACTTATACAATACCAATTGAGTTTTTTTATTTTTGTCAAGACCAAAATGGATATTTAAATATAACATTTCTGTAAAATCATATCGTAGAGAAAACCTAGAAACTAGAGTAGATTACTCTCTCTTAGTAATAAATAAATTAAAAACATCCACATCATAAAAGTCAACAAATAAAGTATCTCTTGGTAATTAGAATTTTCCTTGTGTAACCTATTGTTTCTTCCAACCACTCCTAGCAAGAATCACCCTTAAAAGCACCATATATATGGACCACTATGTAGAGCACGAAATAAACAATGCACTGTTGATTATTAACTCGACCAACTTTTACGAGCTCAACATGGAAATTATTATCAACATGGAGGAGTGACCACTCTGTAAATTTATATTTTCTAATTCAATTATTTTCTTTTTATTTTGATAAGGCCTAGCGAGACAAATCCTTGAGTAAGAATTGTGACCGCTTGATTAAGATTTTTCTTTTTATCAAAGCGATAATTTGAGTTCAAGTGTAAGTGATTAGACTTATACATCAATCGTAAATGAACAATATAGTATTTAGATATGTGACTCGCAGGGCCGGACTTGGGCTTGTACATCCAACAATTCTATAGGATGGGACCTTCAAATTTTTTAGTTCTCAAATTTTTAATTTTATTGATTGCAGGTAAACTAATTTATTTGTTACTTGTAAAATGATTTATTTTCAAATAAAAGAGTATAACTATAAAACTCAAACCAGCAACAACAACAAAAAATGGAAAAGGCTCGATCATACGGTCCATCAACAAGCCAATCCATACAATATAATATGAATATTTTTTATATTAATTATAAGATGACTAATTTTAATATTATTTATGTTATTTACAACAAAAAAGTATTACTCCATCTTTTTGAATTTTTTTATTTTCTTTTAAGAGTTCATTTTAAACATTCGAGCTGAGTTTTCAAATAGTTTGATTCGACTCTCAACCCTAGTGACTCGTATACCTAATATTTTAATGTTTTGTGGAATATTGTTTTGTTATTTCTGCGAAACTCATGTGACATCAACAGTATCACTAAATGTGTCACATCATCACCTCTAACACAACAATTTGATTGGCTGAACATTTTGTCTCACAAGAAGTCTTAGGATTTGTTGGTAAGGATGACTAATAAGTTAGTTTATAGTAGATGAACTTATAAGTACTAACAGCGGATAAGCTGGCTTATAACTTATTAGCTATAAGCTAATAAGCTAGCTGATCGAGTTTGTAGTATTTTGTAAAATTAGTTGTTGAACTAGTTTATAAGTATGAAATGACATAAAAATAAAATATTTAATTGATATTTAATTTTTTTCATGTAGGATGATAGAGGTAAAATTAGAAGAAAATATGATAAGCTATAAGTTATAAGATCAAAAGATAATTGAAATAACATCTGAAATTTAAGCTAGTAAAATAAGTTATAAGCTCATCGTAAGAAATAGTTACCAAACAGACTTTTTATGGTGCGTTAAATTGCCTCACATTTGCAATGTCATGAACCAAAAATAGGGGTTCACTTATTTTTACAACATTCATTATGAGACAATGGAGTGCAACACTTTTTGAGCTTTCTCGTGTTTGATTTGAATCTTAAAAAGTCAATTTTGAACAAAACAATTCTAAAGCAGACCGTAAACATAACGTTGGAAGGACCAATTCCCATCTCCATGAGGAAAATTCTTAATAATATACTATATAGTATATACATACAAATTAAATGTGTAAATCTAGATGAGTCACATTTATAGAAATGAAGACCAAATTAGACCGCAAATTTAACGTTCATAGGACAAATTCTTACTCCGTGTGGGGTACAAAATAAAGTCTACAAATTTAATTTGTGGGTATAACTTAACTTGCATTTTAACACTACAACTTGTTTCAATGATCTTTTTGAGTTGAGAACATTCAACGAAGTATGCAATGGTACATGACAATGTATAATTGGAGCCTTGCATATGCCAAAAGCATAAAGGAGTGCATTTTAATTTTAAACATAGCGTGGCTTTTAACTAAAGCAAATATGCTAATTAACTAAGCAAATCTAAAGGCTAAATCAAATAAATAGATCACTCTTGTAGCAAAATTTAAAAGAAAAATATATATTGAGTTGTAGAAAGGGATTTGGATTATCTACCGCAGGTATAGATCTTTGTCGTATGGTTTCAAATTAATGGTTAATATTGTTCGAAATTATTTTATTGACCATGTAATAATATAAATGTTTTGATCTTAGATCAAATACTATATCACCTATAACATGTAGTTGGATTATAACATACTATTGTGGGTGATCCAAATCGGGTAGAAAGTGTCCCTGGATCTTGATGTATAACAAAACAAAATTAATTTTGTCTTAACAGGGAATAAGCTATCGAAAGATAGATTAATGATTTTGAGAAATGTCATATAGATAACTAATGTATATAGTTTACTCAATTGTACTTAATTTGATGTGTAAAAGAAGATTTTGATATATATGACAAATTTTAGCATGGACAATTTTAATAGGTCATTTTTGTCAAAAAACAATAAAAAATAAATAGGACATTCTCCAACGTTAACTTACGAATCTATTAGATCTAGAAATCAACGGTCCTCATCATTGTGACATGTGAAAAAAATTACATAATAATCTGTAACAATGAAAAACGAATGATTGACTTAACACTTAACTAATATTTACTTCTCTCTATTGTTTTTGTGAAACCACCACCGATCATGTATCATCGACTTATAAGAATAAAGATGACCGCGAACTTATAATTCCACATTGGTATTTAAAATTATGAATATTAAGTACTAAATAAGTATAGGTAATCAGTGATATGGACATAAATTAGTGAAACAAAATAAGTATAGTTTGGTAAGTGGTAACCAAGTCTGATTCAAATTTCAAAACAGCACTTTACATCATTCACGCCTTGTGACAGAAAGTGCAAACTGAATAACAAATAGTAAATGCTGAACCAACAACAAACATAAAGTAGTAAAACTTTTATTCATCTTTTCACTTTTGTTGATTTTTTTTTTGCTTTTGGCATGCACAAGATATATAGCTGAATCCAAAGTAGTGACCGTAACATGAAAGTAGACACACACTACACACTAATGTGCTTTTCTTGCATTTACATGCTCTTCCATTTGAAGACTACTTTTTACTTCACTTGAGGTACAAAATGAATGTAAGACATGCTTAGAAAAACGAGAAGAAAAAAAAATACATTACTAGTGAGACTTGGTTTGGTTCAGAAAAAAGACCCGAACTAGCTATTAGTAGCTACCTTTAACCCATCATCAGATGCTTGTTTTTGGCTTTCAAGTCAAGTATATTATGACATGCATTATGACAACGATGAGACATTAATGCTTTTCATCCGAAAGAAAGATGCAATTTCACCAGGGACCACCCATTGGTGCAATTTTTTTTTTTTTTGACAACCCTTTGGTATTGTTTCGGATTGGACTAAAGGTTCAACCTGTCACAAACTCGGAAAGTTCGATCCATTTAAGGTCTCTTCAAAGGTCTACATTCACAGACCTTTTGTAATGGTAACGTTTCTCCCTCAATTCATAGTCTCAACGGACAAATATGGATAAAAGGTGGAGGAATCGGGCGCAAGTTTATTCCAAAAATGTCATGTTACTATTCTTTTCAGACATTTTTCTCAACCGTAAATATAAGTCAAATTGGCACCTTTTTTTATTTCATCACATTTGTACTATTCATTATCATACTTATTTGAGCTCGAAATACATTTTAGGCACCACCCCACCTTCAACAAAACAAGAAAGTGCTACCCAACTTGTTCAATTGACTCGGCCAATCTCTTCGGTCCACTCTGGATCAAATCATGAGAGAAAGTTCGCCAAAATTAGATAACAAACTTCAATTTGTCTCTAATTTTATATTTAGATTTAGATATACTTATAAAATTGATGATGGTTTTTTTTCCATCTAATTCTCTCTTGTATTTCAATTTTCTAGCAACAAGATTTAAGAGATGTGTCTAAGAATCAAGATTATAGAATGGCCTACAATAAAAGACAGGTCATTCCCTTTTGCTCTTCCTTGTCTTCCGGAACAGCATGCAACCAACCTATACAAATAAGATTCTAACAACTAGAGCTGTCAATTTAGGGGGCCAATCAAAATTAGGTCCAGCCCCAATATAAAGGGGACCTAAATATGTAAACATAAATAGGCCCCCTATTATATAGGCCCCAAATATACCAAACCCCCTAAATAAAACATAGGCCCCCAAGGCCCCAGAGCCCCAATTTTGTTGGAAACGAGAGTTTTAAGATAAATTTTTTTAGAATTTACACATAAGTTATTAAAAATAAAAGAAACAATTCGAGAATTCTCGGAATCGAGAATTCCGAAAAATTCGAAAATGAGAGTTTTTTGATAAAAATACCTAGAATTCACACATAAGTTATTAAAAACAAAAGAAACAATTTGAGAATTCTCGGAATATTTTCGAAGAAAAATACTCGACATGTTTTCGAGAAAAAAGTTCCGAAAAAAGTTTCGGAGAAATTCTTTTTGAAAAGTTCTCGAGAAAAAATACTCGAAAAGTTTCGAGATAAAATACTCGAATGGTTTTCGAGAAAAAAGTTCCGGAAAAGTTTCCGAGAAAAAATTTTGAAAAAATTCTCGAGAAAAAAATACTTGAAAAGTTTACGAGAAAAATACTCGAAATGTTTACGAGAAAAAAGTTCCGAAAAATTTCAGAAAAGTTTCGGAGAAAAAATTCTCGAGAAAAAATACTCGAAAAGTTTTCGAGAAAAAATACTTGAATGGTTTTCGAGAAAAAAGTTCCGGAAAAGTTTCCGAGAAAAAATTCTGAAAAATTTCTCGAGAAAAAAATACTCGAAATTTTTTCGAGAAAAAATACTCGAAATGTTTTCGGGAAAAAAGTTCTGAAAAAGTTTCAGAGAAAAAATTCTCGAAAAGTTCTCGAGAAAAAAATACTCGAAAAGTTTTCGAGAAAAAATACTCGAAAAGTTTTCTAGAAAAATATACTCGAAATGTTTTCGAGAAAAAAGTTTCAGAGAAAAAATTCTCGAGAAAAAAATACTCGAAAAGTGTTCGAGAAAATTACTCGAAATGTTTTCGAGAAAAAAATTCCGAGAAAAAATTCTCGAAAAGTTCTCGAAAAAAATACTCGAAAAGTTTTTCAGAAAAATACTCCAAAAGTTTACGAGAAATATTTTTTGAAATTTATTTGATATTTTTTGTGGGCCAATATTAGGCCCCATAGAAGGGCCAAAAGTAAAATTTAAGAATAGGGGGCTGGGCCTAAAAACAAACAAAAACAAATTTACTCAAGTGGGGCTTAGTATTTTGGGGCCTAACATGGGACCCAAAAATAGGGCCTTCCAATATGGGGCTTTTTTGACACCTCTACTAACAACAAAGCATATAACCCAAAATTGCAACAAGAAAACAACCATAACAAAAGGTATAAATCCTTGGAAAAACAAACTTTTGACTAGAAAAATAATAGTCTCCCATTATAAAAGGAAGATGCAAGCAATTGAAAATCCATCATTATTGTGTTTTTTAAATTCTTTTTCTTATGAAATTAGTGTTAGATAATATAATATGTTAGTGGATTTATAATAATTAATTAATGTAATGATTTTTTTGCTATAACAAGGGTTAAGGTATTTTTGTCTTTTATACTTATTATATACGGTAAGAGCAACTCTGTATTCGTAAGTTTTTGCTCATTGTTAATGGAAACATTAGTTTCCTTTTGTTTCTTTGTATTTCTCCTTTATCTTCGATTGATTGTATTGTTAACAATTAGTATTCCACATTTTCACTAGTCTTTTAAGATAGTGACACCAAAACGATGGAACATGGTTTGGAATTTTTCGCGGTTAATAGAATATATATAAATTTCGTTATAAATCTTTTATATATAGATTGATGGTTCTCACTGACCTTGCATGAAGTGTAGTATATTGTGGATTGCATTGTTACCGATCCAATTCGAGTAATAATTGTTTGATCAATGAAGGAAAATGCTATGGATAAATAAATATTATTAGGTCAATTTGCATTAAGTAGTAGTTATAATATTCAACAATTGTACAAAAATTCACTTGATTTTTCCAAGACTGGAGAACAAATTATTGGTGATTAATCATCGGTGGGTTTGTAATTAATGACGATGAGGTCTTTGAATGTTAGGCAGCACTTCACAGGCAATGCTAAATTATATGGTTGCCATCTTAATTTGCATTTTTTATGGTTACTAAGTCAATTCAAAACTCTCCAGATAGGGTCATAAGCATTGACATTTCATCCATTTGATAGAGTTAAGATTAGACTTTGAAGAAACTTTTGATGACCTTCCAAATAATAACTAAAATATACTACAGTAGTATTATATTAATTTGACTTGAATTACTATTTTAACCTATGTACTACTATTTATATATTTATTTATTTGATATTTTTTATACGTAACTGTATAGACTGGTCTCTCAAATTCAGTGAAATTTATTTTATTATTTGTATCGCAATTTTGGTAACTTTAAATTAATTTTTTGCTATTAATTACATTAGTAATCAAGAGGAAGATAATATTGTGCACTAGGTCACGTGTAGTGTCCGATTCCAAGAGTGATTAAGGAAATTGTGTCTTCAATACGAAAGCTAACTTTTGTGACTAATCATGGAACATGGGATGGGAAGCCCTACAATACAAACGTAAATAAAAGAAAATAAGCCCGTACTAAAGCTCCATTACTTACTACAATGTAGGGTAGAAAATGGTGTTGGAATATTTTATGATATTCCAATAATATTATGTGGGCAAATATCTTTACATAATTATATTAGCTATTTATCAATCAGGAGCCTTAATTGATTAAGTGATCAAATAAGTAAAAAGGCTATTTAGATTTCTATTTAGAAATTAATTAATTAATTAGATATGGGCTCAATATGAGTGGATGTCAGGATGGCCCATTTCGGAATAATGGGAACCCTAATTGGCCATCACATTATATATAGGCTATGGTCCCCAATATACCGGACACACCGCATACCGACTCTTCTCCCCATCTGAAGAGTCCTAAAGGCATAAGGAGTCCAGGTTGAGGAAGAACCACAAGCCACCGGGTGCTCGTCATCCGATATCCCTTCTTTGTGTTTCAGGAGTAATACGTGTCTTGCCAACGGTTAGTTTGTCTCATGGATTCGCTTATCCAGGTATTCCGATAATCCTTGATAAATCAACATGTCGTAGATCCTGTTTATATTATATATATATGCTCCTATGTTAATTGGCTTCCGCACTAAAGTAAGGTTATATGTTTAATCTATGTTGTTGAGCATGTCATATGATTAATTAGTAAATTAATTCCAACAAATGGATGGTTCAAATGAATTTTGATTTGTAATGACTGGAGAAAAACAATTCATTAATTTTTTTTTTCTAACGAGTTCATTAATCTATTAACAATTTCTTAAAAGTTTTGTAAAAATATTTCTAAGGATGAGGTTTGTCTTTTTGTCTTGATATTTTTTGGGAGCATGCAGCTCATTATAGGGAGCTCTCAGGGTTTAAATACGGCATGACCGTGTTAGAGATATGCTCTTTGATACTTTTAGGCGCGCAGAAATTTCTGTGAACAAAAAGGCATCAGTGAACTTCTTGACTAACTCACAAGAAGAAAGATCGATATTCGCCTAGCGAATGTTCTGGTGTATGGATGGGTGAGAAACATGTGGGTTTGAATGGAGTTTCCCTCTTGTGTGACTAGGGTCGGGGATTTTACTATGGGATGGACAGCTCTCAAAGCTACTTCAAGTAAAATGGTCAAACATGAAAAAGCGACCTCTGACAATCAACAAGTTTATATATCGTTTGCATTCGACATTTTTAGCTTTCTAGCACCAGAGACTGTAAACCTTTTGAAAATAGCTCAAAAAGTCATGCATAATAAAGTTATGTCGTCTAAGTGACATATTTGTCAATGGTGTCTAAAATAACTTCAAGTCTACACGATGTAGTAGGAATCCATATTATTACTCCTCCCATTTCAAAGTATCAGAGAAATGGTTTTCGAGCATATTATCACAAGTAAATTTTACCTCACTCTAGATAAATATAATGAGTGCAGTCCTACGAATTATAGTCTACAAATTTTAACTCATGTCAAATATTCTTTATTGTATTTTTAAAATTGATATAATGAACTTCAATTAATAGTTTTTTTTCTTTATTTCTATGTTGTGTAAGACACGTATATTTTTTTTGAAACAACAAAATATATATATATATATATATATATATATATATATATATATATATATATATTAACATGGATGGACCAGCACAAGAAGTACTTAACAATCCTTAGGAATACAAGAACCTGCTAAACACAGCAGAACAAACACACTCCACAGACCAAACAACACGGCCAAACAAAAACAAAAAGGCAAGAAAACAGGAAACAAACGCCCTAAGCATCTAAGCAGCAGATTGGCTCACGCAACCATTCATACCACAAACAAGGGTGTTTAGTCACTCTCCCCAAAAACCAACGCCATGCTGTGACCTTGACCGCATCGACCACCTCCTCCACCGTAAGCAACTTACTATTAAAAATTCTGTCGTTACGGACCTTCCAAATTACCCAAATCATTGCATGCCAAATCACGGCCAAACCTTTTTTCCTTTTCTTTGAGCTTGTATTGCCCAAGAAATACGCGAAGACGCGAAGGATATGAAAAGATTCGGTGGGTTAACAAGAAAAAACCCCAACCAGCTATACACCCTATACCAAACAGCAGAAGCCAAATTACAATGTAGCAGAAGATGCACCGGGGTTTCACTCACCGCACCGCAAAAGCTACAGCCATTTGCCTCGGCACCAAGACCCACCCCCCGCCTTAAAAGATTACTCCTAGTGGGGATTTTTCCGCTCAATGCTTGCCACAAGAACGCGATAGCCTTCAAAGGCGCTGAACTCTTCCAAATACCCAAAAACACGAACTTATGATCGGACGGGAGAACCACTGAAGAAACTGCAGTAGTAGTCAGCATGCTATAACATGATTTTACCGAAAAAACCCCACCAGCATCAACCTTCCAGACCCATTTATCACCAACAGTCGACAAAGAAACTCCTTAAAGCAAGGTCAGCAGTTCGTTATAGAGATTCTCTTCCCAAGCGAAAAAATTCCTACGCCAAGTAAGAACCCAACACCAATTATTATTTACCCAAGAGCCGGCTTCCGCAACCTTTGCATCCTTCAAAGTTGATATAGAAAACAAGCAGGGAAATCTGTCCTTTAAAGTAACATCTCCTAACCAAGCATCCTTCCACAACGCCGTCATATTACCGTCCCCCACCCTTTTCACTGTTGTCTCCACGAACCAACTCCCCTCACCCTCCAAATTACAAATATCCCTCCACCACGTGGAGGCTATCCGAACCTCACTATGGGCGTGATGGACATGACCGGACGCCAAATGATCACCATATTTAGCCTCTAATACCGACCGCCAATAACAATGATCGGAATTAAGGAACCGCCACCTCCACTTAGCCAATAAACTCAAATTCACTCTGCTCAAGTCTCTCATGCCCAACCCTCCAATAATTTTCGATTTCGTCACCGTATCCCAACACACCCAATTAATCTTCCTTTTCTTCTCCAAACCACCCCACAGGAACTCCCTTTGAATTTTCACCACCTCTTTCAACACCTTGACCGGCATCTTCATAAATGAGAGATAGAAGATCGGAATGGCACTCAACACCAAGTTCAACAACACAATTCGGCCGCCAAAACTTAGGAACCTATTCCGCCAAGAATTAAGTCTTTTCTTAAGAACCTCAATCATTGGATGCCAAGTAGCTACCCTCCTCGGATTTGCCCCCACCGGTAAACCGAGATATTTAAACGGAGTACTCCCAATACGGCAATTTAGAAAGCGGGAAGCGATAACCATAAACTCATTCGATATATTCACCCCCATCAAACAACTCTTCCAAAAATTTACTTTCAATCCCGAAGCGAGTTCAAAACCTCGAAGCATGGCCTTCATTGTCCACAGATTTTCAACATTCGCTTCTCCGATGAACACGGTTTCGTCTGCGTATTGAAGATGTGAAACCGGTAAATTTTCACTACCCACCTTAAAAGGACTGAACCTATGAAAAGTCACCGCTTGCCGCATAATTGCCCCAAGGCCCTCCGCTACCAATAGGAATAAAAAGGGAGCAAGTGGATCTCCCTGTTTCAAACCCCTAGTAATATTAAATTCTTCTGTCGGACTACTATTAACAAGCACCGACATTTTACCGGAACAAACACAAGCTCTAATCAACCGAATCCAAAGATCACTAAAACCAAACCGATGTAACATATACACCAGAAAATTCCAGTCCACCGAATCGTACGCCTTTTCAAAATCGACCTTAAAAATTAAACACTCTTTTCCGGTCTTTTTCGCATAGTCCACAACTTCATTTAGAACAAGAACACCATCAACTAATTGGCGGCCTTTGATGAACGCGGACTGAGAAGTCGAGACTATTGAGCCAATTACCTTTGCCAACCTTGGCGCCAAGACCTTTGACAGTAACTTGTAAATGCACCCAAGAAGTGAGATCGGCCGATAATCTCCCAGCACCTCTGGATTTTTCACTTTCGGAATTAAGGCAAGGAAATAAGAAATAATTCCTTGCGGAAGAGTGGCGTTACCATGAAACTGATCAAACAAAATCCGAATCTCCCCTCTCATTAACCCCCAAAATTCTTTCACAAACGCAAAATTAAACCCATCAGGGCCTGGGCTCTTGTTCCCGTCGCACTCCCTAACCACCGCTTCAATTTCCTCCAAAGAAAAAGGCGCAACAAGGTTATCATTATCCGCTGCCGACACCAAAGGGAATTGAATCCCGTCCAAATTTGGACGAACCCAATCCGAAGCAGAGAAGTGATTCGAGAAAAATCTGACCGTCTCGGCTCTGATTGCTACAACACCCTCAATCCACCCATCAGCCACTCTAAGAGCCTTAATAGAATTTTGCCTCCCGCGGTTTTTGACACAAGCATGAAAATACTTATTATTCGTATCACCCTCTTTCAACCACTTCGCCCGGGATTTTTGAAAGTTCATTGTATCTTTACTTTTTAACAATTTCCATAACTCATTGAACCATCCCTTTCGAAGTTCCACCTCCTCACCTGAAATCCCCAATGATTCACTCCACAAATCCACTTCTTCAATGTCTGATCTCAATTTACTAATCCTTGCATCCACCTCCCCACTCTCTTCAAGATTCCACTTTTTGATTTCCACCTTCAGCCCCTTTAATCTCTCCTTTATAATATGACCCATCCATCCGGTAAAATGTTGATCCTCCCATACTTTTGACACAAAAACTTTGAATGCCGGGTTTTGAAGCCAGAAATTTTTAAATCTGAACGGGCGAGGGCCCCAATCAACAGCACTATAACGAAGAACAATCGGGCAATGATCCGACACATCGCGAGAAAGAGCCCACACCACCGGGTTATGCCACCTATCCAACCAGCCCTCTGAGATGAGAAAACGGTTCAATTTACTCATACTCACACCATTGGGATGAGTCCAAGTAAAAGATCTGCCAAATAAAGGTAACTCCAACAGCTCCATACCTGCAATAAAATTGTTAAAGTCATAAATACCAGCCCTAGAACTAGTCTCCCTCGCATCTCTCACACCCCTTCTTTCCTCCACCTCCCTCACTGAATTGAAGTCGCCCACCACGCACCATAAATCACCTCTGAAACCCCTTTTAGACATTAAAATACAATCCCACATTCTTTTCTTAGCATTAAAATCGCACTTCGCATAAACATTCAACACAAAACACGATCTCTGCTCCTCTATAATATTCAAAAATACACCAATAAAACCCTCCCCGGAAAAAGAGAAAATAATTGAGAATTTCTCTTTATTCCACAAGGACAGCAAACCACCACTGTTACCAATAGAAGGGACCACCGCCCAATCACAATCACGACCACCCCATAGACTACAACACAACCCTTCACTAATAGACTCCATTTTGGTTCCTTGAATGGCCATAAAATCCACCTTTTGATCTCTAACCAATTCCCTAATTTTATTCTTTTTAACTCTACTCCCTAACCCTCTAACATTGAAAGAACACACAATCATTGAACACGCTTCTTCTCCCAATCTTCAATTTTAGCCCTATCAAGATCCTCTAACTCCACCCCTCTTTGAGCTTCAATAATTGGGCTTCCAGAGAAACAAAAACCCAGCCCTTCCTGAATATCAACAATTTTCCTTGCCTCCAAAAGCTTTCTATTTGCCTCCCCCCCATTTGAAGAAGACTCATCAGACCCACCAACCCCTGCCTGGGGCAGTAGCTCACCCCCTCCAGAACGTTCAGACTTCGAGCTAGAGTGACAAGAAGAATTTGAATTGGAAATAGAATCTTCGCTAGGCTCAGCTTCACCCTTATGTTGATTACCATCTTTCTTCCTTCTCCGTCGACGACCACCCCTCTTACCTCCTTGGACAGCATCAACAAATTGCAAGCATTTAGGCATACCAGGCAAAACATTTTGACCCTTCTTCACTTTCTTCTTGGTTTTACATCCATCAACAATGAAATTGCCAGAATCTGACTTAGACTTAGACACCTGTTGCTCTACCACATTAACACCACCTTCACAATGTTTGGAGACCAACACGCTGGGCTGGACCTGAACAACTAAACCTCCCACACCTTCATTGTAAATACCTCTTTGTTGGACAGCATTTACTAAGCCCGGTTCAACATGACCCAAATCTGCACCCCTAATATTAGCCTCCCCAACATCCTCATCCGGATTTAACGCGCTAAGAGGCCGAAAACTATTAGGCCCAACCGAAATAGGACCCAACTCATTTTCGTTGCAACCCGCCGTGTCCCCTTCTAATTCCAAATTCGAATTAAAAGTCACTATGGGGTCCACCACATTCCCTACTCCCAAAACCTCCTGGATTATATCATGCCGTTGCCACTTGTCCCCATCTGGACCATTGTCCAATAAACCCCCCAGAGCATGTTGACTTTGAAAACCATCACATGTCTCTCTAATTGAAATAGCCACAGCATCCACCTGATCACCTACCACTTGAGTATTACCCAATTGTCCCATAAAATTCTCTGACACCTTAGTACTCTTGTCTAAACCATTCCTCGTATCATCGAACTGTCGTTTTCTCCCTTCTCCATCCAGGTCAATCCCCTCTGCACCAACGTATGCCCCATCTCCATCATCCCCTCCCCCATCAGAAAGATCCTCTCCGATCACCATGGCCTCCCTTTCCGCCGCAGAAGCAACAGATGAAGCCGTTGACGCCCATTCATCAACACAACGACCACCCCGATCACCTAACTCATCTTCCCAGTCCCCTTCCTCCACTACCCAAATCTGATACTTCTTCTCCATCACCGTAATATTCAAAACCTTATCTATGAACTCCATCTTGGACGAAGAAATTTTCACCCTAGCAATATCAAGCTTGCTTCTATTTGCAGTGGAAGTGTCCAGTTCTATAAACGAATCAAAACTGTCGGCAATCGAACGAAATAGAGGCTCATCCCAGGCATGAAGAGGGACTCCCCTACACCTAAGCCAAACAGTTCTTCTATCCATAAATAAATCAGGGCTCCACTCCAAAATGCTCCGGAACCACCCTTCCCACCACTTCAAGTTCGCCGCCACCACATCCTTGATCGACTGGAAGGTTGTAGTCGATAGCAACATCATATTCCCCCCATATAAGTGGTCGTAATCCAACCATATCCTTCCATAACCAGCCCTTCATTGACTTTAACAGCATCCATTTCTTCCACCAAGAACCCTACAAAGCTTGCTTGAAGTTTTTCCAAAAGATTCTCGTTAACACTAACCGCCAAACTCTTCTGTTGCACCTCCAGAGAGTCCCCAGGAACATCTTTCGGACCCGCCACATTCACTGTGAAGCCCTCCTTTGACAGAGCGTTTTTGAATGACCTCCCTTTCTCCACAAATGCAGCTTCATGTTGACCTGCCGCCTTCATTGTGTTAGCAGCCTTCACACCACCACTTTGAATTTTAGGATTAGTCGCACTCTTCACACCCCTATTAAACCTTGAAAGATTAATCCGCAGTTTGTAGGACTCCCACCAAACGTTCTCCAATCTACCTTCCAATTCCTTCGCATCTGTCACCTCTTTAAACTTAACAAATCCAAACCTTTGACCTTTTTTGTCAAGTTTGTTTGGTATATAAACCTCACCAACTTTGCCAAACTTGTTGAATAAACCCCAGAGTTCCATCACCTTTACATCCAAAGGAAAATTAGTGAAGAAAAAAGAAGTTGTTATCCGATCAAGATGATGGACAAAGCCCCTTCCCTTCTCAGACAGTCTCCCTCCTTGATGTGATGAATCCCCATGCAAGTTTCTTCTCAACGACCTTCCTCTCTCCACTCCCTCTCTCTCTACTTTCTCTCTCATCTCTCAACTAACCAATTGGTGTGTAAGACACGTATATAAAAAATTGTTATATTAAAATAAGAAAAATCATCCCCAACAAGTTCAATATTATTCATAATTGTACAAATTGTCGTTTATAAATATTATAATTGTAACTATCATATACAGACAACAATCTTCCAACAGAATTAATTTCACACTATACAATATTTGCTCTACGATATATAAAACAAATTGCGGCAATGGTGCTACAAACAGGTATTATACTAGTATTTATAATAATACTCATTCAATTAATTTATAATAAAAGTGTATGGTTGTTTTTTTAATAAATTATGGTTCTCTTCTAAAAGAGAATTTTGAACTACACTTTATTTCTACCCTATATTAAAATAGACACTCTTCACCTATAAGAATAAGAATTAAAAACTCAAGCTTTTAAGTGAAGAATCACACATTTTTTTTATTTCTATTTTTTTAAGTGAAGAATCACACATTTATTGTCACATTCAAACTCGTGTTTCAACTTTCAACACTAAATATAAGTATTTCTCTAGGCCTGGCATGTACACTCTTTCATATTTATAAAATTTAATATAGGAAAAAATGACTATTTTCACTCAGCTTTCTTAATTTCAAATATTTTTATTGTAAATAATGAAAAATAACAATTGTTTCGATATTGTTTAAATTAAAAAATAAAGTTAAAATAAAGTGATATTTTTATAATTAAATATAAACAACAAAATCCTTGTCATAAATTATTCTATTTTAAAATGGTCGTCAGACAAAATCAGTAGCATATTACCACAAATTTGTTCCGACTATATTATACTTTTTCTTCATAATTATTTTTCTTGAGTTCGATTCTCACTATCAACTATTTGTTTCCCTCCTTAACACTATGTTTGGATGTTCAAAGAAATAAAAAAGAGAGAAATAGTAAAGAGAGAAATAAAAGAGAGAGAAATAAGAGAGAAGTTGAGTGGAAATTCTTTATTGTTTGGATGAATAGAAATAGAGAAGAGAATGAGTATAAAAATGGATAGAGAGATATTAGTAAAAATAATAAAAGACAAATTTATCCTCCTTATTTAAAATTCAAATGTAGTCTATATAATATATAATATATAAAAGTTGAGTTTGTTTTTCTCTTTCCAAGCCAAAAACCCTAATGACTTATGTCATAGATGATGCAAGCGTGATGTGATTGTATATGTGGACCAATGGCATATGAACATGTATCTTATTAGGGCACACATGGAATCCATATAAGCCCTATTTTAGCTTTGTCCAATGGTTGATGCACATCTAATCTTTCTTTATTAAACATCAATGTATGTGTGGGGTAGGTGACAAGTGTACTCTTATGGTGAGTATATATTTCCTTTTTTCCAAATTTTCTTCATTTGTTAAGTTTCTTTCTCTCTCTTCTCTCTTTTCTCTCATACGCTCTTTCTCTCTTCTCTCACCATCTTCATGCGCTTCATGAAGAACAATAAGAACACCATCGGTGTTCATCCCCATCCCCAGATTCCGGCGGCTGGCCACCGTGAATCCCAAATTCCGGCGAGCCACCGCCGGCTACCGCCGCTAGAAAATCCCAAAAATTCAAAAATACCCCAAATCAAAATCAAAATCATCCAAATCAAATATTAAGCTATCAATAAACTATATAGAAAATCCCAAATCACCTTTAAAACCCTTTTTTTACCACTTTTTTTAAAATAAAAAAAAAAATCAAAGATCCAGAGCATATCCACTTCTTTTTCTTTTGTTCTGTTCTGTTTCTTTTTTTTTTCCACTTCTTCTATGTTTTTTTATTTTATTTTATTTTTTGTTACAGGTTATGTGTTTGACAATGGGGGTGATGGTTTATTGTAGTCTATCCAATATGGTCTGCATCTCCCTCTGCTTTGCCTTCTTCCATCTGTTCTGCATCCTCCCGTCAAGCTTCCGATCTCGCCGCCATATGTGCCCTCACTCCTCTCTGCATAACCAACGTGGGAGAAGGAAGAAGAAATTCTGGGGTTAGTTTTATGATTTAATCAAAATATTTATTTCAAATTCAAGTGATTCTTTCTCATTTTTCCAATTAAGGATTTAAGGTTCTGTTAAACCTCATTAAAAAAATCCCAAATCCATAAAACGAAAAAGTTGTTGAATTTTTAAGAAATCAAGAGACCCACTTTGTTTAAACTATGGATGAAAGTTTGAAATTAACGAAAATAGTACCTCGTGTTCTGAATTGACATGTAGGTGATTAGGTTTTTTTTGGATCTACAGATACCGCAGTATTGGCAGTAATAGCGTCTGATATCTCTGAATTTCAGTATTTCATCACTTTGCAAAGCTTCTTTCATCGTTGATGAACGAAATTGTTGGGAAATTGCAGCGGATTGTGAGTGTGCAATCTCCATCTCCATTTTATAATTTGCTTCTCCTCCCTTGAATTTGAGGTATTGCTCTTTTCTAGATTACTATTATTCATTCATTACTATTCAAATTTTGTTGTTAACATTTTGCTGCTAAAAATTTAAAAATCACTATTACAAGTTATTACTGATAAAAATTTATAATTCACGGGGAGATGACAATTGTCATTAGTAAAAGTTTTAAAATCACGATTACAAGTTATTACTGATAAAAATTTATGATTACAGGGAGATGATAATTTTTATCGCTGATAAATGTTTGTGCCATATATGTATAACGTTCAACCTACAAGTTATTATTGATAAAAATTTATAATTACATGGAGATGATAATTTTTATTGCAGATAAAAAATTTAAAATCACTATTACAAACTATTATTGATACAAAATTTTAATTTATGAAGAGATGACATTTTTAATCTCTGGTAAAAAATTTAAAATAACTATTATAAGTTATTACTAATAAAAATTTAATTCACGGGTAGATGACCATTTTTTATTGCCAATAAAAATTTTAAAATCACTATTATAAATTATTACTAATTTTTTTAAAAAATTTACGGGGAGATAACAATTTTTATTGCTAATAAAAATTTAAAAATTCACAGGGAGATGACAATTTTTATTGCTGATGCGCCGACCATGTCTAAGGGACACAATTTGCTATAACTTAATGCGTACATTTTTGATTTATATGGTTTGGCGTTCCGGCGAACCCGTGCGAAGCACGGGCATACCGACTAGTTAGTTATTAAAAGAATGGCATAGTGGGAAAAGACAATTTTTCATTCCTTCAAGTTAGAAATCTCTCCTCTTTAGGAGAGATTTGTTTTCACATGGGTCCCACCAACAAAATTTCTCTCTCTCATTGTTTCTCTCTTTATCCAAACTAAAGAAATGCTCTATTTCTTTACTATCTCTCTCTTCTTTATTTCTCTCTCTACTAAATCTATCAAAACAAACATAGTGTAAATTATTTGTGCTATGCAATGTCCTCGAAAATAAAATAAAAGTTGTAATGTTCAACTACTATGGTTCAGTTGTTTTGTACCTGAAATATGCATGAAACAAAAAATATACTCTTAATTAGAAATAGGATTTAGCCATCTATAAATGCATCACTCTATCCCAAATCCTATAGTTAATAATTACACTAATTTGATTATCTAAAAAAAATAAAAATTAAGGGGAATTCTAATTTGCCCTTTCATAATTTGAGGGTATTTGTCCTTCAACCAATGAGAACAAACCATTTTTATGTGGTCCCCATAAGTTTGTTACAATTTGTTGTGGGGACCACATACAAATCCACTTATGTGGCTTGTTCTCATTGGTTGAAGGGCAAATACCCTCAAATTATGAAAGGGTAGAGGAGTAGTCACAAAAAATTAAACACTAGCTTATCAAAATATATACAAGTTTATACACTACTACTAGTTTTGACATTTGGAAATAAATCAACTTAAGAGAGGCTTCTCTGCATCTAATTCACTCTCTAAACCATCTTCTTTCCCTTTGGCCCAAAGCACAAAGTAGAGCCCAGTGAACATCAGGAACATACCCGCTATGCTGCAAAATTGTATTCATTATCAATAATGAACTATTATTTAGAAATATCATTTGAAGAAAGAAAAAAAAAACTTCAATTTTTATACACTGTCGATGTAAATTGCTTTACATCGTCAATAAATCACAATCAATCATATTTGAACTTTACAAAACGTGTGATTAAAGTCCAAATATTTTTTTAGTAATCGTACGATTCTGATTGACTGGCAGTGTAAAATATAATAACATTATAAAAAAAAAAGCTAGGAATATTATGAAGGTACCTTCCAATATTAACTGTACTATCTCCTAGAGTGACAATAGAGAAAATGACAGAGCAAACTGTGCCAACAGGACTGAACATGGATACCAAAACTGGCCCTCTCTTCTCAAGTGCCCAAGCACTGAAGCTTAATCCTATTCCATTCACTGCACCTGACTGTCAATGTAATATTTAATTACTAATGTTATTAAAAATGTAACCAAAATTGAAGCCATTTAAAAATGCATATGTTAAAAAAAATTAATATATATACACTAACAATTTTACAATCATATTTTCACCATATAAATGTTAATGAAGATATTTTACAAAATAATAATGTAACAAGTTATTTTATTTTATTTTTTGACTATTCAACTATAGTACATTAGGTTTCAAAGAGTACATATATTTTCTGGTGAGAAAGTGTACTTATTTTTATGACAGTCAAAACAAATGAATGTATACTCAATAATAGTTTTATTTATCAATTACTCTTCTTCTTTTTTTAATCAAAAGTGTACATTGAATAGTTAAAAGAAGAATTACCAGAACAGAATAGCCAATCATGTCACCAGCACTCACTAGTGGCCACCCAGTTTTAATTTCATGATATTCAATTAATTGAGCTGCTGTAGTGATCAACCCTCCAAAAAATGATGTTATTGCACTCAAAGACATTGGTGCAGGAAATTCTCCTAGAGTAAATGCCTGTAAGAAAAATTAAACAATAGTAAAATTTAACCAGTAAACAGTCATTTTTATCCATAAATGTGCGACACATTGTCCAATAATTTTTAAATATATCGAAATTACAAAAACCGTCCATAATTATAAAAACATACATAAACATAATAAAAGACATTTTTATGTATGTTTTTGTAATTCTGATATATCGAAATACTACTTTGACAAAAGAATTACCTGTAGAACAACGGTGACAGAGAGAACAAGGATTGAAGCCAAGAGATAGAGACAACCAATTATCTTGTCTCTATCAAACATTACAACCGGTGGTGGTGGAGTTGTTAATTGAAATTTTAATCCTTCAATTGGTAAAGAAATTGAGATACTTTGCATTAAGCTCATAGTGAATGCCCCTAAGACACAAAGCAATGTGCCAGTTATTTTTACTCTACTATATGTGCACCTTAAGTCCACTTTTTCCAACCTACATTGCATATAAATTTTCATTAGAATAAGGAAATGCTGTTTCTAATCTATTTTAATTAATTCCATTCAAATTTATTTATTGGCGCTAAGAAAAAGTATATTACCGGAAAGTCCACGCGATGATGAAGATAATTCCTGGTGCAAGGTTTGGCATGGCTGTTCCCATTGCTGGTGAGGTTAGATTGATTCCTTTAAGGAATAAAGATTGGAACAAAGTTACACTGCATAAGATCATTAATACCAATCATCAATAATTGAAAATCGTAAGCTAGTATTGATCTATCGTAACTAACGTAGATTCTTTTGACGAATTTCATTATGCGCATTGCACATGTTCTCAATACTAGTAGAAATTGTAAACATATGACCAATTTATATATGTAATACTTAGAGTGAATATCATCTAGATATGAATTGTGTGATTTTTAATTAGGACATGTTCCACTAGTTCTAGTGTTCTACATGAACACAATGTTTTTTTTTTAACTCTCAAATTCATTAAAATATTACCATCTTTCATTATAAATGGCAAAAGAAATCCTTTGATATCTAAAAAGAAAAGGATAATTAAGAGATAAGCTTTGCTCTTAATAAGGGGATTAACACAAAACATGGTGTTTAAGGATAATTTTATGGCTTAACCAAATCAAGAATATGATTATCTTGAGAGAGATCCTAGGGATCAAATATTCTCCTAAAATCCATGACAATGGATTCACCCCCCAACAATTTTCTAAAATTAGTCTCTTTGTATTCTTCAACATTTGCATTAGGTGTGCAGGGATGAACTCAAGATCATACAAATTTGAAAACTATTTTCCAAATCCCCATTTTTCTTATATAAAAAAGAAAAAGAAAGAATTAATTAAACAAATTAAAAATTGAAACTTAAAGAGAAATGCATTCTGAATCCATGTTAATTTGACAAAATCACGATAACATGTGTTAATTTTTTCTATTTTATAAAACTCGCCGTCAATTCAAATATGCAAGAACAGAATAACATAATGCAATCCAAGGGTTAAAGACATTAAAAAAAAAAATGATTGTAATTAGATTTCCTTACCCTCCAAGAGCAAGGAGGAGAAATTGTACGATCAACTTGAAACTGATTCTCTTGGGCCATTTACTTCTATACAATAGAAACATACACAAATTAAAATTATTCATCAAATTAAAATTCAAACATTTACCAAAACCCCATCTCAAAAAAAAAAAAAAAAACTAAAAAAGAGAGAGAGAAAATACCTTTCAAAATAAAGAACAAAGGGTAGGAGAATTAGAAATGTTGCAAAGGAAGTGTAAATAACAATGGTAAAACATTGAAGACCCAAAGACATAAGATAACTCATGAGCATAGCATTTCCAGCATAAACAAATTGTGTAGAAATTAACCCTCCAATTATAACCACATCATTCATAATCCCCGAATTCCTCATTCCCACCTTCTTCTTTTTTTCCTTTCCAAAAACAAATTAACAAGAGAGGATGGATATATATTTAAGCCTATCCTCTCTTCATTCTCTTATGCTTCTTTTATATACCAAATTTCAATACCAACTATGGTATCATCATCATGATCATTTATAAATGCCTTCAACAAAAGAAGAATATAAAAAAAATGATATTATTAATATTTTTAATATTAATAATTATTATATAGATGCATGATATTTGTGTTGGTAACCGCTATTGAACATGAAGAGTGTACGAAATCAAAGTTAGAGAAAGTGAACTGTTTTTCATGTTTCTACCAGTCTTCCACCGCTTTAAGGAAAATCTTTAAATGTTTTTTTTGTCTCTCTATTCAGAATCTCAGATACATTTAAATTCCTTAATTAACTACCAAACCACGTTTTGACTCTAATTCTTTAATTCTTATCATTAACAGAAATTATAAAAATAGTGGGAATCAGTTAGCCATAAAATTGGTTTTTCGCAATATCTAAATCTAGATTCTCTCCTTAAAAATAGAGAAAGATTGCTTTTCAAAAAAAAAAAAATAGAAAAAAATTGTTCATCTTTTTTCTTTTTCACTTTAGCATTAAATTTAACTATTTTCTGTCTTATTCAACAAAAGTTATTTTGTTCATTTAGATACCGTTTGTTATAGATTATTTTAGAAAAAAAAATCTCCTTTTTTATAAAAATAATCACTTTTAAAAATATTACATTTGTTTGTTACAGATTTTTAAAAAAATCTCATAATCTATAAAAAATAATCAAAAAACAGTTAAAAATGAAAAGCTGCTAAGAGTAGCTTTTTAAATAATTGAATTTTTTTATAGGACAAAGAAAACAAGTAGGGTAATTTTATAACTAAAAAAATCATAAATAAGTTAAAGATTATTTTATTAAAAAAACTAATTTTTATATAATAAACAAATATAAAGTAAATTTCTACTTTTCTATAAAATCTCTAAAAACTAATCTCTAAATTATTTAATATCAAAATTACTGATTTTTTAATATGTAGCAAACAGACCCTTAGCAAGTTAGAACATACACGTATCAAATGTAAAATTGACTTGAAATTTTAAATTATTACATTTAATTCAATCAAATATTTGAGTCACGTTAGCATCTTATACCATCATTATCATTAATAAATTAAATGAAATAATTGAATCATATTTTTTTGTATTAATTTTCTTTATTGAAAATAATTTAGAATATATTTTTAAAAATGCATGTTTTTTTAACCCAAAATAAAAACAAATGCTGTTATAGTATTTCTCTGCTTAATTGATTATTACACTTACCTGGAACTCTTACCATTATTCAGTATAGGTTAATGAGTTATAAAAAAAATGTTTAAGTGGAGCATTCATCATCAACAATTTGTAGTACAAGTGATAGATACTTAAATAGCTTAACATTTCATTTTAGGTGTGGGGATGAAAAATCATTTGTTGTAAATTAACTCATTAAAATGGAGCATTGATCAAAAGTGCTAGTATCATCTTATTGTTACACACAAAAAGGAAAATTCACGGGCTTTAGCCCTCTTTGTAATCAAAAAAAAAAAAAGGAAAATTGACTCGACAAATTATTTATTTTCCGGGTAATTTTTAAACTAAATATTCCCTCTAGTCTTGTATATAAGAAAATTTTTAAAAAAAGCTCTTCCTTTAAGAAAGTAGTTAAAATACATTAACCGAGGAGAAAAAATACATTATACCTTCTTGGAAAATGTAAAACATTGCATTCATTGGTTGAAATTGGAATAATGTCATAAAACTTAATAATTGAAGTAGACTTTTACTTATATTTAAGACTTTAAATTTTTTTATTTGTTTCTTATATACGAGACCAGAGGCAGTAGAAATTTTGTCAAAATAGAAAATGGGGAGATGATTAAAAGTTGAATGCCTTGTGAGTTGTGACGTTTATTTATATAAAGACCGATTTTGCAATCTAAGAACAACGGCCACTAGGCTTTGACAAATGTAGGACATGCAGATGCAGATGAAAATATTGGTGTTTGCCGCTATGCATAAAATTTCTCACCACCTTTAATCAATGCATACAAGTTCCAACAATTAGATATTCCAAGTTTCTTCTCAAAGAATATTAATGCAATTTCAATAATAATATCATGTAGAAAATGGAAATATATGGTCTCATGTGCAATTTTCATGTGACAAAATAAAATAGTCTTTCACAATTCAATTGATCTCGTATAAACTTCTTATATGTTTCTCTCTTTTTAAATGGTGACTAATTGCACTGTGAAAATTATACATAAAAGGGTCCATTCCCATGAGTTGTGATAGGCAAATATTTCAGACAAAAACTTCAAAGTCCTTCACAGCAGCTACCATTCTCTGCTGAGAGAGAATGTTTCAATCCTCCACCACAAACTTAAGCAAATACAAGCTCCGCACCGCTTAAAACACACTTGTTTCATTCACAATATTTAATCGAGCCTACTAAAGCAAATATAACTTCAAAAATTCTTTTAAAACCCTAATAAATCACAGATAACCATTTGATTCAAATGGGAAGTTTAATATTATATATATGTGCACCATTTGGGGTCATATTAAGAGCGAGTGACAAAGGGATTATGGAAAGAAAGGGCAAATCCATTTTTAGTGATAGAAACAATGCACTTACCAGTTACCATTATTAACCCACTTTCCTCGCTGAAAAACAATTCCCATGCTAACAAGATTATGCTTGTTCACGATTTCTTGATGAACTTCTAAAAATTGGAGTTATCAGTTTAATAGGCACACATTTTTTGCAGTTGGTAATTTATGCGGTAATTTATGCGTATAATAAATATATCAATTAGAGGATATTTTTTATTTAACAGAATAAATAATTTTCTAAGCCTGAAAGAATTACAGCAAGTATACCCACTTTCTGGGAACCAATGTGACAAAACGACCACAAATCCAACATTACAAACCTAAAAGGCTTTCTTCAATCTTTCTTCTAGCAAGTCACCTTGGAACTGATAGACCAAACTCTATAACAAATAAAACAAAGGATCCATTAGTCACATACTTCTGTAGAAAGCCTAAATAAAGCAAAGAGCCAATGACTGAAGTACAGCAAAAAATTTAGACATGGAAAAACTACAGTTGTTTACGTGTAATCTAAAAACTATAAGCGACGTTCATATGGCTAAACACATTATGGAACACGAATTATGAAATGGTTGTTAGGATTTCTCGAACAAGTCTTCAGAGGGTGAAAACAAAATATCCCACCTTAAGAACAGCATGCATGTCTCACGTCCCATCAATGGCATCTGGCGAAAGTAACAGTTGCGTTATCATATTATACTTAATTAGGATAAAGGATCATTCAATATATTATCATTTTTAAGAAAAAAATTTGATTTTCAAGAGTCCATTAGGCTGTTGTAACTCGTAACAGATCTATTCAAATTCCAAATCAACACTCCTAGTTTCAATTTCCTAACATACTACCACTGCAACACTTTTACTTTGTTTCTCATAATATATAACCCACAGGAAATCCGTTAGAAAATATTTTATGTTATTAACTCAACTTCTGATTAAAAGTGTATTTTTTTTCTTTTTAAAATTTAATCACACAATACATTATACTCCCACAGAAAACAAACTTGTGTGTTTATAAGCTCAACCATTTACATCATCGGCCATTTGTTTAGGTTAGGTAGTGTTTAAGAAATAGATGTAACCAAATGAACTCATTAGCAAAAGCTTTATATAATATGTGGCTATTTTAAGAATGTGAATCTCCAAGCTCACTCGCCATGCCATACTAATTATGCAGAATATTAAATGGAGAAACTGCACAAGCAATGAAAAATGCAATATAGTGACAGGTAGAAAATCACTTGGGGCCTTTTGGAGAAACACCAAAAGAAGATTAATATTGGTGGATGGTTCCATTATGGCAGCCAAAAATAAGTCACAACAATATGGTGTATGGCATTCCATCATACGATGGAATCATGACGCCAATATTATAAATATAAATAAAATACGCACACAAAAGTACACTATAAAACTGCAGAATTCAAGGAAAAATATAAAAAAAACCAGACAATAAAGAGGACAGAATCGCAGAATAGAGACTGAAAAGAGAGAAAATAAGACAACGATGATATTCAGTTCACAAAACAGATACTTAAAAAGTCGCCATTTACAAAACAGAGCAATAAAAGTATATCCAGAACAGAATAGGAGGAACAGAAAGGAAGTGGGACTCTGGCAATATGGAAACACATTGCAGAAAAAGGAGGAGAAAACGCAGTTCTCCAGAGATAGGATATGCCTTTAAAAAAAATTGGCCATCAATAAAAGATGCACTAGTGAGAGGCGGAAGGGAAGCACGGGGTGAGAGATGGCAAAGTGTGAGTGAGAGATATGTAGCGAGTTAGTGAGTTGAATTATTACCATTCTTTTGGGTTTGAAATGGATCAATGCTGCTATATACCCCACCTTTTTCTACTTTTTAAGTTGATTACAGAGCTATTCTCACCATGGCCCTATTTAGGGCACCGTGCAGAAACTGCCACTCCATACCGCACTAGTAAACATGTATTTTAACAACATTAGGATGCGCATACAGCAACTTCATCAATTTCATTTCCCTTAGGGTTCCCCCCTCTTTTTATTTCTCAAACAAAAGAAAAGAGAACCCATTATCCTATGGAAAATCTATTCAATTCCAAATAACTGGTTAAGCCACCAATAGAATTTATTTTCTTCAGATAACAGAAAAGGAAGCTTCATTTTAATATTGCCAAAGAGATTACTAAATTAAATATTAAAACTTGAAAGAAAACTAGTTTTTTTTCATACTTGATAATGAAGCAGTAGGCCTTAATTGGCTGGTCCCGCATACTCCCAATTAACTATGTGCCTGCAGGAACCAAATTTTACAGTTAGTTGACATCAAAATTCCCTGTTAGAGAACTTTAAGTCATTGAGTTTGTACTCAAGGCCTCCAAATAGCTTTACTTTTTCCCTAAAAAACCAAGTTACTCGTGCCCCAAATCATACCCTAACTCTAAACACTCGAGGAGGCTGGCTACATGACTATAAGAGGCTGTCAGTGTCAGAAACACTCTCAAGCTTTTGAAATATCCTCAGGTAGACCCATTGAGATTATGATATAAATCAATGAAGTTTCCATCGGCTTAACAAAGTCTACACTCTACAGGTGAAAGGCAAGTCACTTAATTAAAAAAAAAAAAGACGTAATTTTACTGAATAAGCACCCAATGGACCTAGACCAGTTTGGATTGACTTATCTGAATTTATCTACTATCGGCTGACATAAGCACTTGTTAAACTTTATGAGAGAGAAACAATGTGTGACATATCCATGAGTTGTTTTCAACTTATTTCCATGAGAGAGAAACCGGTTAACTGTGTTTTATCTTTCTTATACAAATAAATAACTTATACACATTACACAAATACTTCTATGATAACCACTAAGTTATAAGGGCTTAATTAAGTTGTTTATCCAAACAAAACCCAAATTTATGCAAAAAGATTCCCACATCTTACCTGCACCCACATTTTATTTGGTGTAAATTATCTAAAACGTTTGTTTTTACGTAAATTAGTTATACTGATTTTATGTAACTACTAATAACACTTCATACAAGATACAACAACATCATCATCAAGAGGACAAACATCGCACAAACTTAACAAGAAAAATAGCAATGCATTGGAACTGAATTAACTAATTTTTTTTTTCATTTTATTAACTTGAAAAATATTATTGAAATGCGAAAAAATCGATGAAAAAATCAGAGAAAGAGTTGAATCGTAAGAAGCAAGAAAGCAACTCACAGTGTGTGAATAATTTTGAAAAACAAAGTATTAGAGTCCGGGAGAGGTGCAGCAGAGAGTACCCTGAGAAAGCGATCGACAGTTCCTCGAAGTTATGCTGAGCCTTGAAGTCATTCTAGCAACCGCAACTGCACTGTGCAATGGCAACAACGACTGAACGCATCCAAGTTCCGGCGCAATCCTGGACGAAAACGATCGGCGAAGCGGAGATGAAGAAGTGGTGGTTGGTTTGGGAAAAGATGAAGAGCGAATGTTGGATTTGATGGTTGATTTAATGGATGAAATTGATGCTCTTTGAGCGATTCTGCTACATGCTGAAGCCATTGAGGATGAGATTGGATCGGAAGAAGAATGAGAACAGCGAAAATAAGGGTTTAGGGTTTTTTGTATTGCAATTGTGATTAACCAAACTTTGGGGTGCGTGATTGGGCCTTCTGTTGGAATGGGCCTTACTTCTTTAGCTGGACCAAAACAATAATGATTAACAGCTACTTTTGCTGCCCTACACATTACTTACGCGCCTTACATGTTTTCCATTTTACCCTTCTGTTATTTAAGTAGCGGATGTTATAAAATGAGTATTTTTTGAAAAATTTCATCCTCTACTTAAATAGCGGACGTTATAATTGTAGGGTGTTTTTGGGGGTATCCGCTACTTAAGTAGCGGACAAGAGTATTTTGGTAAAATTGTAGGGTGCCCGAAAAAAACATAGGGTGGCAAAAGTAGTTGTCATAATGATTAGAGCCCCGAAATTCCGAAAATGTCGCTGATAAAAATTATCGAAACTCACTACCTTTCTGAAGATATTTTTTAGATGATTTGATTGATTGAGTTCGTTGCGATGCAGTAAAAATAGAATTTTTAGTAGTTATACTCTGATCATGTTCTCGTCAAAGAAAACAATTTTTGGATGACACGTACAGAGGAACCAATAAGATGTTTAGAGGAAAAAACAGTAATTCAAAAAATGTGAATGTTTATTTAGGTTGCGTATAAAAAGATAGAGACTTATTATTATTGTGTGTGGACAATTTATGGTCCTCTAAATATATCGACTTTTATTGTTAGTACCATTGGAAATTTTCATCAAACTTTGACCCTTCTAAATTTTTTGTCACCAATTTTAGTCCATTCTTTTTAGCAAAATTTTGTGTGACATGCTCGAAGTTACTTTTTTCTTATGCATTACATTGTTATAGAACTTAAAACAATATTAGTTGACTATATATATGTTAATGTTTATTAATTTATCTACAACTTCAAATGTTTAAAATTAAATTGTTAAGTTAAGATAAATAGTTAAGTTATCAAATTAATGATATTTTTAGGTTTTAACGACATGTCATAAAAAATGTCACTTTAAAACCTACAAAGTTAACATTTGTTAAAAAACATATGGACTACAATTTGTAATAGAAAATTCATAGGGCCAAAGTTAAAGAGATTTTTTAAATGGAGTAAAATTAAAAATTAGTATATTTAGAAGGAGCAAAAATTTATTTAACCCTTAATTTATTAATTGCAATAACAGTATCTAATGATACTCTATAAAAAATATTTAAAAAAAAAAAAAACTTGATTTAGTTGTTCTAGTAAACATTGGTCATGACCTAATATTTTTATGTGTCGAACAGTCGACAATGATGTTTGGATTGATATACATATTGTCGAGTTTAAATTCTCTACCATTAAGGTGGGAAAGACGCGTGTTTTTCTCTATATCTCTCATATTTTATTTTCTCTTTTATCTTTTTTCTCCATCATTTATCTACATCTTTGCATTTTCTCTCTCTTTGCCTATAGTCACATGTAGGGAGTCCAACCAAAGTTAGAGAATTATTTTCCACATATTGTCTAGATTTGGTGGAAGTGTCTTTTTTTTTTTTATAAAGAAACTCAATGTATTTCATTAATCAAGATATTATGAATACGAGTAAGTATCGATAACAACTAGGTCTAGAATAGACTGCCCTAGAAGTGTCTTGTATTCTCTTTTTTATTAGAATTAGTTAGTTGTTGATGTATGAAGCTTTATATGCCTAATTTTAGATGATATTCATTCGGAAGCCTTGTATGAAGTTGACTAATTTTGTTGGCCAGCAAAAGATTTTAGAAAAAAACATTATAGATGTTGTATTTTGCTTCCCTTATACAGGGCCCGTTTGGAATAACTTATTTTTAGTTTATGCAAAACAATTTATGCAGATAAATAAGGTTTTATGTTAATTTATATGTTCCTACTGACGAAAACTGTATTTTTATAAGTTATTTTTTCATAAACTACCTTAATATACTTATAATAATACATAAAAACTTATTTATTTGCATTGACGATCCTTCCTCTTTTCTAAAACTCAGTATGCTAAATTATCTTCTTATTGCTCCCTTAAACACACATGTAAAAGTTCAAGTGCAACGAGTTGTCCATATTTCTTATACATCATTATAATATAACTTGATTCATGAAGTAAATTGCTATATGAAATTTAAATTCAACTTCCATAGATGTCCATATATATGATCTTATCCATTTATATATTTTGATTTGCCTTAATCAGGTTGATTTGTCTTCCCCTTCTTCACAACTCCCTCATCTTTATTTGAAATTATATGAACAATAACACCTGCAATAACATCTCATCAAGCACCAGTTGTCTAGTGGTAGAATAGTACTCGGTTTTTTTTTTTTATAAATGAATGATAATAGTTTTTTTTTACAGAAATGAATGATAATAATTAAGGAGTAGAAATTAAGGGATTTTTTTTTTTTTTTGCAATAAAATAGTAGTATCTTTATTTTGAATTTAGTTTGTTTTATGAGCCGATAAGACATAATATTAACTTGTACTATTTACTTGATCCCTTTATAATTAATATGTTTCATTATTGATTTATTATTTTTTTGGAGAAGCTATTCATTGTAGTTGTTATCAAACCTTTCGGGTTCCAATTCGCAACTCATGAACTAAAAATTTAGAGTAATTATTATTCATAAAAGATAAAAAGATTAAATTTTTTGATAATTTAGGAGATACAAAAGCTCAATTAGCTTACATTACATGTATCCACAATTTATTTATTTTTTAGTTATTTTTATCTCTCTTGATTATTTAAGAATATTTTCATTAATTTAAATTACAAATAATTAATTTATTAAAAACCAATTTGAAAGGCCAAATAAAACATTACTTTAAATTTTGTATTAATATCGTGAGTGAGTGAATACTCAGTTTTTTTTTTTTGACAAATGAATGATAATAATTTTGTTTTTACAGAAATGAATGATAATAGTTAAGGAGTAGGAGTTAAGGGATTTTTTATGCAATAAAATAGTAGTATTTTATTTTGAATTTAGTTGTTTTATGAGCCGATAAGATATAATATTAACTTGTACTATTTACTTGATCCCTTTATAATTAATAATATGCTTCATTGTTGATTTATTATTTTTTTGGTGAAGCTATTCATTGTAGTTGTTACGAAACCTTTCGGGTTCCAATTCGCAACTCATGAACTAAAAATTTAGAGCAATTATTATTCATAAAATATAAAAAGATTAAATTTTTTGATAATTTAGGAGATACAAAAGCTCAATTAGTTTACATTACATGTATCCACAATTTATTTATTTTTTAGTTATTTTTATCTCTCTTGATTATTTAAGAATATTTTCATTAATTTAAATTACAACTAATTAATTTATTAAAAACAAATTTGAAAGGCAAAATAAAACATTACTTTAAATTTTGTATTAATATCATGAGTGAGTGAATACTCAGTTTTTTTTTTGACAAATGAATGATAATATTTTTGTTTTTACAGAAATGAATGATAATAGTTAAGGAGTAGGAGTTAAGGGATTTTTTATGCAATAAAATAGTAGTATTTTATTTTGAATTTAGTTGTTTTATGAGCCAATAAGATATAATATTAACTTGTACTATTTACTTGATCCCTTTATAATTAATATGCTTCATTGTTGATTTATTATTTTTTTGGAGAAGCTATTCATTGTAGTTGTTACGAAACCTTTCGGGTTCCAATTTGCAACTCATGAACTAAAAATTTAGAGCAATTATTATTCATAAAATATAAAAAGATTAAATATTTTGATAATTTAGGAGATACAAAAGCTCAATTAGCTTACATTACATGTATCCATAATTTTTTTTTGTTTTAATCACTTTGTTTCTCAAGTTTCTCCCCTTGTTGTCTAACTCACTTCCTTTTTTCTTTGTGAATTTTGTGAGTATCTATGTTTATAGGTTTGAGAACCACATGTATGAATTAAAACGTCCGAACAATCCACTCAAAATTGACTTGGTTGCTATTTCTTATTAGAATGGAAAGAATTAACATTATACTTTGATGTTGTTGCTTGAGATGCATGAAGAGTTAATTGCTACTTTTTATAACAAGATAAGAAACTTGTGATTTTTTATAAACATATAAAAGCAATGAATTGAATCAAAAGAATCCAAAACTCCAATATTCTAGAATACATAAGAAAGAAAATAAGAAAAAAAGAATAACCTTATATAGATTCTGAAATTCAATGTAGAGTTGAAATATTTGGCTAATTCATATAATTGAGTAGCTTGAGTATCTATCAAGTCACATAAATCGTTGATGAATAGTCAAGGCATATGTGAGAAGGAAGAAAGACAAACAAAAATAACAATACAACTACCACTCAAAAGTTGCTTGGAAAAGTAGTATATATATGGAGCAAAAAGAAAGACTCAAAAGAAAAACTTAAACATTACATACTACCTTTTTATTCTTCTCTTGCATGATTGAAACAATATATTTTCAATTATAAAACACACCAAACCAATCAAACCTGAAATATGAACACCCAACATGTGTGATTCCTCTTGCCAAAGGCACACTATATATAATGAAATTGAAGGTTATTTTTTATGTGAAAATGAATATAGAGTCTCTTTAATTTAAATGCTATGATTCATGGCATTCCATCTACCATAACAGCCTAATAAATAATATATGTTATACTTTTTTTTTCTTTATGCATTATTACGTTATCTTGATGATGATAATACCATTTGACATTTTTTTTTTGATATGTTTGGAATTTCTAGAGTTGTAGAGATTAAACTTATACTAGTTAAGAACCCGTGCTTCGCACGGGTTGAAATTATTTAATAATTTTAAAAATCAAAACCAAACTTGACTTGTTATTTCTATATATTTAAGCTTTGTTACTACATACAGTATCTGTTAAACATAAAGATTGTAGGTTATACTGATAAATTGTGAATTGCAGAGAAATTTTAAAATATGTGAAGTGTAGTAAAAATGATTGGCAATATAGAAGAAGTAGGTAGTGTTTTGGCAGCCATATTAATTATTCAAGAACTGTAAAAGTAAAATAGTAAAAGCGATTAATCGGTTAATACGGATAGCTTTAATGAAATTTAGCAATCTGTTGAATTTGTGCTCGTATAGTTGAATAATGATATCTTTATTATGATATTATGTATTGTCAAACATCGTTGTGAATAGAGCTGTAAAAATGGGCCGGGCTATCGGGCCGGCCCAGTAGCCCTATAGTTTTATACGGGCCGGGCCGGGCTGGGCTTCCCAAAAAATGTTATTGGGCCTTATTGGGCTGGGCTGTCGGGCCTATGGGCCATCATGGGCTGGGCCAGCGGGCTTTTGGGCCGGCCCAATAAAGAATTAAAAAAAAATTCTAAAAATAAGGAATTTTAGTTAGTATAAAATCTTTAGATAAAGTAAGTAACAAAAGATGAGATTTGTTTTTTTTTTAAGGAAAAAGATGAGATTTTGTTAGTTAGGAGATAATTATTAAACCAAATTTGTTATGATTATCTTTATTTAAAAAAAAATAACAACTTAATCATTCATTATAAATAGAGAAGTATAAGAAGGAAATTATAAGTTTTATCTGATCTAAAGCACAAAGATATAGATTATAGTGCTACTATTCTCAACAAGGTATATGTCTTCTACTACTTTTCATCTAACTAGTTTCTTGCTCAATAATGGTATTTGTATGTCTATATGTCAATTTATATGTCTCGAATATTTTATAACTGTATGTTTTATTTTTAACTTTGTTTTAGTAGGTTTCTTAGAAGACATATTCAATATATACCGCAATATTGAAAATCTCGCAAGTATAATCAGCCAAATAATTGGCTTCAAACTTGGTTAACAAGGGAGAGAATCATTAGAGCTCTAGAGGTAAGGTAATGTATTAATACTTAGTGGTTCGGTTCATTCAGGGACGAACCCAAAAATTTTGAGAAGTGGGGGCAATATGTATATTATACTATAGTCTATAATATAAGTAAAAATTAGTCAATTTTTTAAAGAGGGGCACATGTTAGTGAACTCAATATAGAAAAATCATCTTAAGAGATGTGTATTTAATTTTTTAAAAGTCTTTTTTTTTTTCAATGTCAAATTTCTACTTTTGTGTTCTTAACACGTGAAAACCTTTTTTAAGGGTCATATGCTAACTAGTATCCTATTTGATACTTAAAAAACTTAAGAGACCTATCTGATGCTTAAAAAATTTAAAGGACCTATCTGATACTTATAAAATTTAAAGGATCTATTTGATACAAACGTAAAATTTAAGGATACCAAAAGAAGGAATTTTTGTATTAAAAAAAACATTATTTATATTTTCAAAAAGTAGATTACACATTCTAATCCTTTCATACTTTATTATAAGAGTTTTAAGTCTGTGTTGATTGCTTCGTTATGTGAACAGTATGAGCTACATAAAATTTGACCATCTTATCTTATATACATAATGTTATAATTATATGTCCAATGTAAATTGACCATGATTTATATATGTTTGATATAGTGATATTGTCATGTTCGGTTGAGTGTATTATAAGCCAACAAGATAGAAAGAAACAAACATGACACTTGATTTATATATGTTAGATATTGTCATCTTATATAGTTATATACCTCCTTAACATTTGATTGCCTCTTGTTTCTTTCTTGTGTATAACTTATAAGTACTTCTTGTGCTTATCTTTTATAATATAATTTAAATGCTCAATTTAATTTTAATGTGTTTGTACTTTGTAATGTAGTCATGGAAGATGTTGATCCAATTTTGCAAACTATTAATGAAGATGGTGATTTGGTAATGTCACAATCTCCTCCGGCTGCTAATACGAAAAATGTTATTGAGGGAGACACTGTTGAAAAAAATACTAATAACAAAAGGGTAAGGAGATCTAATGTTTGGAAACATTTTACAAAGATTGGTAAAGTTGATGGGGGGCAAAAATGTACATGTAATGGTTGTAGGGGTATGTTTTCATGTGGTGGAAGCACTTCTCACTTAAAGCGTCATATAAAGCTGTGTCATAAAATTCCAAACAGTGATGATGAGGAACTCATGTTGGATGATGAAGAAACATTATTGAAGAAGTGGCAATTTGATGATAAGGCTTACAGAGATTCACTTGCTAGAAGCATTATACGACATGATCTTCCATTTAGCTACGCCGAGTATGATGCGAAGAAGTTGACTCCAAGGTTTATAGGGCCTTATCAGATTTTGGAACGGATTGGGAAGGTAGCATACCGGATCGCGTTGCCACCGGTACTATCTTTGATTCATGACGTGTTCCATGTGTCGCAATTGCGGAAGTATACACCGGATCCATCACATGTGATCGTACCAGATGACATCCAGTTGAGGGATAACTTGTCATTTGAAGTTCCTCCGATCAAGATTGCGGATAGGAAGATGAAGCGTCTGAGAACGAAAGAGATACCTTTGGTGAAGGTAATATGGAACGAAGCTACAGGAGATACCACCTGGGAGCTCGAGAGTAAGATGAAAGAATTGTACCCCGGATTGTTTGACGACATCTAAGTTTCGAGGACGAAACTTCTTTTAGGGGGGTAGTATTGTAAGACCCAAGATTTCATTATATAGTTGGTTTAAGGAAAACTAGGGTTTTGATGTGTTCGTGTTGTGAAACATCGTGTATTTGTTAGGATTTTGCTGTAATTGAGTCTGTTTTGTGCTCGTGCACTATATTTGTACAGACTTTTGTATTGTGATCCTGTTGCTTGAATAAGAAGTTAGATGTGGGTTCAGAATAACGAGTTTTGGATTATTCTTGTTTTTGGAAAAACGAGTAGGATTTTACCCGCTGATGTAAAATCTTACTGCGTCTGTTTTATGTGAGGTTTCGGATGGGAGTTTTATATATCTGCGGGAGTGAGGTTATGTTCTGAGAATAATTTTCCAAGGTATGGAAGAAAATTACGGTCGCGGAAAAAGATTCGACGATAAGTTTTGGAAATGTTTAACGATAGACGTTCTTTCCGTAGGTTTTATGTTTTTGTGATTTACGTTCGTCGCGACGCGCGAGAGCTGAACACGTGACTTGTTATGGAAGATTTGATTAAATCTTGTGATTATCCATAAAGCAAATTGATCCAATGGCTAGGGTTTAAGCTTGGACTTTTGACTTTGATCCAAGGGTGGATTGGCTATCAAGAGCTTTTGTCATAGTAAGGAGGTTTGATGACTTTTATGGACTTAGAAAAATCACAAAATCCTCTCTTTTCTTTCTCTCTTTCACGTGAGACTCCATTACTTTCTTCTAAACTTCACCAAAAATTTCATTCTTCACCATTTGTGTCCATTTCAAGCTTGGGAGCTTTGTGGAATTGTCTTAGAGAATCACTTGCTTAAGGTAACCACTCTTTTCCTTTCCTTTTTGTTGGTTCAAACTCTTGGGGTTATGAGTTTTAGATTATGTTCATGAGATGGAAATGTTAGGAATTGATTCTTGTTCCATGAAAGTTGTTCATGAGGGTTTAGTAAGCATGCTAGGCTTTGTTATTTCAATTTTCCATGAGTTTGTGAGAATCTCATGAGAAACGTTAGGGTTTTGAAAGTGTAGTGTATTGATCAATAACATGTTGTTAGGTTGTATGGTTTTGAAAAGTAACGTTGTTTTTGAACCTTTAGGCGAAAGGGAATGGTGTTGTATGGTTTTGTTTTAGAAAATCCGATGAAAAATATTTTGGTGTTTATGAAAATATTTACTAAGTGTTTTGTGTGGTGTTTTTGGTGTTCCAAGTGGTTTAAAACTCTTGAGTTATGTGGCGTTGCTTTTGCCTTGAAAACATGTTTGAAAATGGCTACAGGTCGGTTAAGGCCCGTAATAAAACTTGTGCTTGGGTTTGGTTTTGATTTTGGAAATGAAAACCAAATAACTTGCACTCGAAGCAACCAACATGCTTTCGGAAATGTATCGTTTCGTTGTGAAAACGGTTGTTGGGAACCAATACTATGCGTATGTGGTGTGTTGCGTGAAAAGTTGTTTTGGGTGAAAATTGAGAAAAACAAGTTTTGTTGCTTATGTCATGAATGTCCTGGTGTGGTAGCTAAGCGACCAGATGGTAGCTTAGCGACCGTTGGTCGCCAAACTTTGCCCTGGGCGTGGAAGTTCTGACTTGCCATCGCCAGGTGGTCGCCCAGCGACCTCTAGCGACCCCTGGGACCTAAAATTTTGGATTCTGATGTCCTAACTTGGTTTTTAACTTTCTAATCCCTTTCTATTAATTTATGGAAGTGGTTGGGATTAGAAACGGGGTTTTCGGGTACTTGGAAAGTACGTAACTTATAACGCAAGAAAACGGCCATTTTGCATTTCAAATTATTTAAGACTTTTGCCTATTGTTTTGGGTCCTAAAAATAGTACAAATAACTCATGGGGGTTGATCAATACGGTAGTTTTTGGTATAGTATCCGTAAGAGTTGTTTTACCTTAGAAAACATTAGGTTTTTGGGGTTTTGGAATCCAATTCATTGAGGATTGATTGGATATGGTTTTGATTGTGTACTTTGCTTGTTTTAGGAAGCGAGTAAGTGTTGTGTGATCGTTTGATAGTTTGAGTGCTTGCCGAGGTAAGGGCTCCACTTTATTTCCGTCTTTTAAAACGGTTACGACATGCTTGGTTTTGCTGTTTATGCATTTGCTGTGTGCTTTGGCATGTTTGTACTTATGTATTCTCGTTGATGAGAACGTGGTTATAATTACATGTGCAATTTACATATGATTAGGAAAATGTATGTATGTTGTGATGGTTTGTGCATAGGCTTTAGGCTATGTGATTGTTTGCATGAGCATATATGAATGCGTGCGTCGGATAGGACTATGCGGGGATTTTGTCTGTGTGACTATCCTATATATGCCAAAGAGATTATATGCCATGCATTTCATAGTTGCGTGCCTAGGTGTATGCCTGTGTGACTTTGCCTACGTACCGGGCGTTTGACTGTGTGGCTTCGCCAAATCCTACTGGATTTTATTGAGTTGGTGTTTGTCTGTGTGACTTCACCTGGTGTTTGTCTGTGTGGCTTCACCTGCCCTTTGTGGCTTTTTAGTGCGGGTACGTATATTTCTGTGTGGCTTTGCCTACCCCACGACTCTTCGAGGAGAGGTTAATTTCCGGAAATCATGCATGTGGCGAACCAGTGATTGGTTGTCACACCCATTGTAGAAGTCTGCATTAGGATTGGTGATTTATTTATATAAACCCGTTGGTGGGAATTACTTTTGAGATTAAGAGCTTTCTCTTGTGTATGTGGAATTATTGTTATGTGTACATCTTTCGCACCGAATATATATATACATACTTTTATTTTGTGGTGACCATTTCTTTCATTTGCGGACTCATCCCACCCAGATGATGGGTTAGGTCGTGGTGACGACGGTGGCTGTTCCAGGCCCCAGTGAGATGTGGGAGCTTTAGCTTAGTTAGACTATGCGCCGGTGTGGGTTGTACACCGTGCTTTTTGGGTTTAGGCATAGGATTCTAACTTGTTTTGTTGTAAGTATTTGAATACTTAGACTTGGATTGTAATTATTCAGGAATACACTTTGCTTGTCGAAGCACCTTATGGTAATGAGTTCTTTTGTATATTTGAATGCCGACTCATTTAAAATCTTTTATGCGTAACTCTGATGTGTACAAAAAAAAAAAAAAAATTAATGCCTTTTCTGGCCTTTGAAAAACGGGTTGTTACAAACTTAAACTTTAATAAATGTCTGGCGTATCTCGTATATTGTTTACTAAAATATGAAAGTCCAAATTGTTAGTCATATATATTTCTGACATAAATTCTTGATAAAAGTAACATAAATCTATTTTTTTAATTTATTTTTACAATAACGAAAAATCGGAACTTAGAAAATGTCAAATGAGAATCGAAAACAAAAATTTGCACAAAAGATTGTAGTTTATTTCGAGTACAACATAATCGTATATTTCCTTCTTTTATATTACATCATAGATCATCTTCCTGTGTATAACGTGACGGAAAACATGATTGTGATTCGTTGACAGTGTACAATTATTTTACATTTTTCGTGCATATTCTTTTTTATCTATTTTTAAATATTCATCTTTAAAACATGTTATCTCGTGACAAACTTAAACTTTAATAAATGTCTGGCGTATCTCGTATATTGTTTACTAAAATATGAAAGTCCAAATTGTTAGTCATATATATTTCTGACATAAATTCTTGATAAAAGTAACATAAATCTATTTTTTTAATTTATTTTTACAATAACGAAAAATCTGAACTTAGAAAATGTCAAATGAGAATCGAAAACAAAAATTTGCACAAAAGATTGTAGTTTATTTCGAGTACAACATAATCGTATATTTCCTTCTTTTATATTACATCATAGATCATCTTCCTGTGTATAACGTGGCGGAAAACATGATTGTGATTCGTTGACAGTGTACAATTATTTTACATTTTTCGTGCATATTCTTTTTTATCTATTTTTAAATATCCATCTTTAAAACATGTTATCTCGTGACAAACTTAAACTTTAATAAATGTCTGGCGTATCTCGTATATTGTTTACTAAAATATGAAAGTCCAAATTGTTAGTCATATATATTTCTGACATAAATTCTTGATAAAAGTAACATAAATCTATTTTTGTAATTTATTTTTACAATTACGAAAAATCTGAACTTAGAAAATGTCAAATGAGAATCGAAAACAAAAATTTGCACAAAAGATTGTAGTTTATTTCGAGTACAACATAATCGTATATTTCCTTCTTTTATATTACATCATAGATCATCTTCCTGTGTATAACGTGGCGGAAAACATGATTGTGATTCGTTGACAGTGTACAATTATTTTACATTTTTCGTGCATATTCTTTTTTATCTATTTTTAAATATCCATCTTTAAAACATGCTATCTCGTGACAAACTTAAACTTTAATAAATGTCTGGCGTATCTCGTATATTGTTTACTAAAATATGAAAGTCCAAATTGTTAGTCATATATATTTCTGACATAAATTCTTGATAAAAGTAACATAAATCTATTTTTTTAATTTATTTTTACAATAACGAAAAATCTGAACTTAGAAAATGTCAAATGAGAATCGAAAACAAAAATTTGCACAAAATATTGTAGTTTATTTCGAGTACAACATAATCGTATATTTCCTTCTTTTATATTACATCATAGATCATCTTCCTGTGTATAACGTGGCGGAAAACATGATTGTGATTCGTTGACAGTGTACAATTATTTTAAATTTTTCGTGCATATTCTTTTTTATCTATTTTTAAATATCCATCTTTAAAACATGTTATCCCGTGACAAACTTAAACTTTAATAAATGTCTAGCGTATCTCGTATATTGTTTGGTAAAATATGAAAGTCCATATTGTTAGTCATATATATTTCTGACATAAATTCTTGATAAAAGTAACATAAATCTATTTTTTTAATTTATTTTTACAATAACGAAAAATCTGAACTTAGAAAATGTCAAATGAGAATCGAAAACAAAAATTTGCACAAAATATTGTAGTTTATTTCGAGTACAACATAATCGTATATTTCCTTCTTTTATATTACATCATAGATCATCTTCCTGTGTATAACGTGGCGGAAAACATGATTGTGATTCGTTGACAGTGTACAATTATTTTACATTTTTCGTGCATATTCTTTTTTATCTATTTTTAAATATCCATCTTTAAAACATGTTATCTCGTGACAAACTTAAACTTTAATAAATGTCTGGCGTATCTCGTATATTGTTTACTAAAATATGAAAGTCCAAATTGTTAGTCATATATATTTCTGACATAAATTCTTGATAAAAGTAACATAAATCTATTTTTTTAATTTATTTTTACAATAACGAAAAATCTGAACTTAGAAAATGTCAAATGAGAATCGAAAACAAAAATTTGCACAAAAGATTGTAGTTTATTTCGAGTACAACATAATCGTATATTTCCTTCTTTTATATTACATCATAGATCATCTTCCTGTGTATAACGTGGCGGAAAACATGATTGTGATTCGTTGACAGTGTACAATTATTTTACATTTTTCGTCCATATTCTTTTTTATCTATTTTTAAATATCCATCTTTAAAACATGTTATCTCGTGACAAACTTAAACTTTAATAAATGTCTGGCGTATCTCGTATATTGTTTACTAAAATATGAAAGTCCAAATTGTTAGTCATATATATTTCTGACATAAATTCTTGATAAAAGTAACATAAATCTTTTTTTTAATTTATTTTTACAATTACGATAAATCTGAACTTAGAAAATGTCAAATGAGAATCGAAAACAAAAATTTGCACAAAAGATTGTAGTTTATTTCGAGTACAACATAATCGTATATTTCCTTCTTTTATATTACATCATAGATCATCTTCCTGTGTATAACGTGGCGGAAAACATGATTGTGATTCGTTGACAGTGTACAATTATTTTACATTTTTCGTGCATATTCTTTTTTATCTATTTTTAAATATCCATCTTTAAAACATGCTATCTCGTGACAAACTTAAACTTTAATAAATGTCTGGCGTATCTCGTATATTGTTTACTAAAATATGAAAGTCCAAATTGTTAGTCATATATATTTCTGACATAAATTCTTGATAAAAGTAACATAAATCTATTTTTTTAATTTATTTTTACAATAACGAAAAATCTGAACTTAGAAAATGTCAAATGAGAATCGAAAACAAAAATTTGCACAAAATATTGTAGTTTATTTCGAGTACAACATAATCGTATATTTCCTTCTTTTATATTACATCATAGATCATCTTCCTGTGTATAACGTGGCGGAAAACATGATTGTGATTCGTTGACAGTGTACAATTATTTTAAATTTTTCGTGCATATTCTTTTTTATCTATTTTTAAATATCCATCTTTAAAACATGTTATCCCGTGACAAACTTAAACTTTAATAAATGTCTAGCGTATCTCGTATATTGTTTGGTAAAATATGAAAGTCCATATTGTTAGTCATATATATTTCTGACATAAATTCTTGATAAAAGTAACATAAATCTATTTTTTTAATTTATTTTTACAATAACGAAAAATCTGAACTTAGAAAATGTCAAATGAGAATCGAAAACAAAAATTTGCACAAAATATTGTAGTTTATTTCGAGTACAACATAATCGTATATTTCCTTCTTTTATATTACATCATAGATCATCTTCCTGTGTATAACGTGGCGGAAAACATGATTGTGATTCGTTGACAGTGTACAATTATTTTACATTTTTCGTGCATATTCTTTTTTATCTATTTTTAAATATCCATCTTTAAAACATGTTATCTCGTGACAAACTTAAACTTTAATAAATGTCTGGCGTATCTCGTATATTGTTTACTAAAATATGAAAGTCCAAATTGTTAGTCATATATATTTCTGACATAAATTCTTGATAAAAGTAACATAAATCTATTTTTTTAATTTATTTTTACAATAACGAAAAATCTGAACTTAGAAAATGTCAAATGAGAATCGAAAACAAAAATTTGCACAAAAGATTGTAGTTTATTTCGAGTACAACATAATCGTATATTTCCTTCTTTTATATTACATCATAGATCATCTTCCTGTGTATAACGTGGCGGAAAACATGATTGTGATTCGTTGACAGTGTACAATTATTTTACATTTTTCGTGCATATTCTTTTTTATCTATTTTTAAATATCCATCTTTAAAACATGTTATCTCGTGACAAACTTAAACTTTAATAAATGTCTGGCGTATCTCGTATATTGTTTACTAAAATATGAAAGTCCAAATTGTTAGTCATATATATTTCTGACATAAATTCTTGATAAAAGTAACATAAATCTTTTTTTTAATTTATTTTTACAATTACGAAAAATCTGAACTTAGAAAATGTCAAATGAGAATCGAAAACAAAAATTTGCACAAAAGATTGTAGTTTATTTCGAGTACAACATAATCGTATATTTCCTTCTTTTATATTACATCATAGATCATCTTCCTGTGTATAACGTGGCGGAAAACATGATTGTGATTCGTTGACAGTGTACAATTATTTTACATTTTTCGTGCATATTCTTTTTTATCTATTTTTAAATATCCATCTTTAAAACATGCTATCTCGTGACAAACTTAAACTTTAATAAATGTCTGGCGTATCTCGTATATTGTTTACTAAAATATGAAAGTCCAAATTGTTAGTCATATATATTTCTGACATAAATTCTTGATAAAAGTAACATAAATCTATTTTTTTAATTTATTTTTACAATAACGAAAAATCTGAACTTAGAAAATGTCAAATGAGAATCGAAAACAAAAATTTGCACAAAATATTGTAGTTTATTTCGAGTACAACATAATCGTATATTTCCTTCTTTTATATTACATCATAGATCATCTTCCTGTGTATAACGTGGCGGAAAACATGATTGTGATTCGTTGACAGTGTACAATTATTTTAAATTTTTCGTGCATATTCTTTTTTATCTATTTTTAAATATCCATCTTTAAAACATGTTATCCCGTGACAAACTTAAACTTTAATAAATGTCTAGCGTATCTCGTATATTGTTTGGTAAAATATGAAAGTCCATATTGTTAGTCATATATATTTCTGACATAAATTCTTGATAAAAGTAACATAAATCTATTTTTTTAATTTATTTTTACAATAACGAAAAATCTGAACTTAGAAAATGTCAAATGAGAATCGAAAACAAAAATTTGCACAAAATATTGTAGTTTATTTCGAGTACAACATAATCGTATATTTCCTTCTTTTATATTACATCATAGATCATCTTCCTGTGTATAACGTGGCGGAAAACATGATTGTGATTCGTTGACAGTGTACAATTATTTTAAATTTTTCGTGCATATTCTTTTTTATCTATTTTTAAATATCCATCTTTAAAACATGTTATCCCGTGACAAACTTAAACTTTAATAAATGTCTAGCGTATCTCGTATATTGTTTGGTAAAATATGAAAGTCCATATTGTTAGTCATATATATTTCTGACATAAATTCTTGATAAAAGTAACATAAATCTATTTTTTTAATTTATTTTTACAATAACGAAAAATCTGAACTTAGAAAATGTCAAATGAGAATCGAAAACAAAAATTTGCACAAAATATTGTAGTTTATTTCGAGTACAACATAATCGTATATTTCCTTCTTTTGTATTACATCATAGATCATCTTCCTGTGTATAACGTGGCGGAAAACATGATTGTGATTCGTTGACAGTGTACAATTATTTTAAATTTTTCGTGCATATTCTTTTTTATCTATTTTTAAAAATCCATCTTTAAAACATGTTATCCCGTGACAAACTTAAACTTTAATAAATGTCTAGCGTATCTCGTATATTGTTTGGTAAAATATGAAAGTCCATATTGTTAGTTATATATATCTCTGACATAAATTCTTGATAAAAGTAACATAAATCTATTTTTATAAATTTTTTTTACAATAACGAAAAATCTGAACTTAGAAAATGTCAAATGAGAATCGAAAACAAATATTTGCACAAAAGATTGTAGTTTATTTCGAGTACAACAAAATCGTATATTTCCTTCTTTTATATTACATCATAGATCATCTTCCTGTGTATAACGTGGCGGAAAACATGATTGTGATTCGTTGACAGTGTACAATTATTTTACATTTTTCGTGCATATTCTTTTTTATCTATTTTTAAATATCCATCATTAAAACATGTTATCCCGTGACAAACTTAAACTTTAATAAATGTCTGGCGTATCTCGTATATTGTATAGTAAATTATGAAAGTCCATATTGTTAGTCATATATATTTCTGACATAAATTCTTGATAAAAGTCACATAAATCTATTATTTTTACAATAACGAAAAATCTGAACTTAGAAAATGTCAAATGAGAATCGAAACAAAAATTTGCACAAAAGATTGTAGTTTATTTCGAGTACAACATAATCGTATATTTCCTTCTTTTATATTACATCATAGATCATCTTCCTGTGTATAACGTGGCGGAAAACATGATTGTGATTCGTTGACAGTGTACAATTATTTTAAATTTTTCGTGCATATTCTTTTTTATCTATTTTTAAATATCCATCTTTAAAACATGTTATCCCGTGACAAACTTAAACTTTAATAAATGTCTAGCGTATCTCGTATATTGTTTGGTAAAATATGAAAGTCCATATTGTTAGTTATATATATCTCTGACATAAATTCTTGATAAAAGTAACATAATCTATTTTTATAAATTTTTTTTTACAATAACGAAAAATCTGAACTTAGAAAATGTCAAATGAGAATCGAAAACAAATATTTGCACAAAAGATTGTAGTTTATTTCGAGTACAACAAAATCGTATATTTCCTTCTTTTATATTACATCATAGATCATCTTCCTGTGTATAACGTGGCGGAAAACATGATTGTGATTCGTTGACAGTGTAAAATTATTTTACAATGTTCGTGCATATTCTTTTTTATCTATTTTTAAATATCCATATTTAAAACATGTTAACCCGTGACAAACTTAAACTTTAATAAATGTCTGACGTATCTCGTATATTGTATAGTAAATTATGAAAGTCCATATTGTTAGTCATATATATTTCTGACATAAATTCTTGATAAAAGTAACATAAATCTATTTTTTTAATTTATTTTTACAATAACGAAAAATCTGAACTTAGAAAATGTCAAATGAGAATCGAAAACAAAAATTTGCACAAAAGATATTAGTTTATTTCGAGTACAACATAATCGTATATTTCTTTCTTTTATATTAAATAATAGATCATCTTCCTATGTATAACGTGGCGGAAAACATGATTGTGATTCGTTGACAGTGTACAATTATTTTACATTTTTCGTGCATATTCTTTTTTATCTATTTTTAAATATCCATCTTTAAAACATGTTATCCCGTGACAAACTTAAACTTTAATAAATGTCTGGCGTATCTCGTATATTGTTTAGTAAAATATGAAAGTCCATATTGTTAGTCATATATATTTCTGACATAAATTCTTGATAAAAGTAACATAAATCTATTTTTTTAATTTATTTTTACAATAACAAAAATCTGAACTTAGAAAATGTCAAATGAGAATCGAAAACAAAAATTTGCACAAAAGATTGTTGTTTATTTCGAGTACAACAAAATCGTATATTTCCTCTTTTATATTACATCATAGATCATCTTCCTGTGTATAACGTGGCGGAAAACATGATTGTGATTCGTTGACAGTGTACAATTATTTTACATTTTTCGTGCATATTCTTTTTTATCTATAACGCCCCAAACTAAAATATCTAGAATATTTAGTCAAGACATACATAATATGGATCTGAGTACAATTAAAATTTACTGAATGGATTAGCGAGATACAAATTGCTTCAAATACAGAAGGGATAACAAATAAAATACAGCGGTGAATGCTAGTATTCTGAGTAAACAAGATAATAAACTAATAGCAAGACGAAGAAAATAAAATCTTCAAGGCGGACAATCCAAGCTCAGCTCCAACTGTCAGCCTCCTACCTGGTCCTTGCTCCGAATATCCTGTTTACCTAAAAAAAAATTGTTTTGGAGTGGGGTGAGACTACTAAGCCTCAGTGAGTCCTACTACCCTCCTAAAGGTGACTACACCTAGGGCACCTATAATCAGTCGTTTCAATACTAACATAATCATAACATAATAGCATAAATATAGGTGTAACACAGAAATTAACTCTTATTCATTTTAACCGCAAGGATTCTCCGAGGTGAGCATATCTCGGAGGCCTGCCTTGTCCGTCGATCGGATCGATCACGGCATACAGCTCACAATACATAACCTGATGGATATTCCCATTGAGAAATCCATATGCGACAATTCAGAATCGCTCCTAAGTGACTGAAACTAATTTAGTTCTTACTACCATAATTTCCCTAAACCCGGGGAGCATACAATCCTAAATAATTCTAGGTTATACCCTAAAGATTATCTGTGCCTAACGTTCTATTTGACATTATGTCAATTACATTAATGCAAATTATCTGACTCTGATAAGGGTATAAAACGAGTGCATGAAGTTTCAAAGAGAATTATAAAAATGCAGGCTATTCTGTTCAAGATCGCTCTGGCGAGTCACAAGCTCGCTATGGCGAGATTATAGGTCCTGACCTAAATCAACTCGCTGTGGCGAGCAGTAGATCGCCATGGCGAGTTTCATCAGCCCAAAACCCAGCTCGCCATGAATACTCGCTAATCACTCGCCGGGGCGAGTTCATGCAGAAGTGCCCTGTTTTGCAAAAATCATGATTTTTCAATACAACACCTACAACCCTCCTTTTAGTCAGTGCATCAACATACATTAACATAATATAAAATAGAACGGAGAGGAATTTGGGATTTAATCCCTCTCACACAACATTTCCTAGAATCCTAAATTAACATGCAAATGATTGAATTGGGGGAAAGCTAGCTAAACTATCCTAAAGAACCCACCTGATACGATGCTTATACTGATACCAAAACTCAGCAACAGCCTCTAATTCTTTTGCAACGGAGCTCACTTGAACCCCAACTTGTGTTCAATGGTTAGAGATAGAGGCTACGGAACAAGGAAGACATGCAACAACAGCAGGTGCTGTTCTGTCACACACGCTGCGGCGAGCTACATACTCGCCCAGCGAGTTCTTCGATTTGCAGCACAAAATTCTGTTTGGCTGCAGCTGCGACCCAATCCTTTATTCCCTTGGTTCTAATGATTCTTCCTATCACCCACGAAGGTTTTACTCCAACATGCATCAACAACACAGTAATGATTTAGGATTTGGGTTTGGAATTGATTTATGAAAATGGGAGATTGAGAACCATAGTCATACCTTTACTCTTACTACCCCAGACTTAATCTTCAACACCCAAGTACCATAATCATTGTTTCCATGCTTCAGCAGCCAAGAGTAAATTTGTGTTCATGTGGTTGCTAAGATTGAACACGAAATTGGAGGAGTAAGAGGAGATTTGAGAGTTGGTGACAAACCCACTCAAGAAACTAGAAGCCTAGTTAGTGTAGAAATGGAATTGCATGCAAGATTCCACAAAATTTGATGAATGATGCTGATTGAGAGGGGAAGGGTACGGTGAAGAGAGGAGGAAATGAAAAAGGGTTGTTCAGTTTACTGACTTAATGAATTTCTCTTGCTACAGGAGTTTAAATAGGGGAAAGCCAAGCAATGGGGGGGTATTAGAGTAATGGGGGAGGTCCGGTGAGAAGAGGAGAGTGAGTGGAGAATTACTTTGACTCCACTTATGTCTTGGTAGTAATTAAGATCTTATGGTAAAGTATTCTTAGGTCGAGTTAATAGATTAATTTTTGGTTCCAACTATTGCATCACTTAACCTCCAATTAAGTTCCAAAAATTGACTTTATTTAATTTTTCTTTCATTAAATAAAATTGGGATGTTACAATCTACCCCCCTTAAAGAAATTTCGTCCTCGAAATTCAAACTTCTCCATTCCTCATTAGGGTAGGTTGTTTACGCCTGCATATGAAACTACACTTTGTCTATTCTCCAGTTAATAGCATTCAATCCCTTGGAATAAAACTTTCCTCTCAAGTTACTGGCTGAGGTTATCCTTACATTCTCAAAAGTTCCAGTGCTGAGCACTCTGATTCAATTGCCTACAGTTATCTTCTGACAGAGTTGCCATTTATCGTAGTCTATGATTCCCTGGACACCTCAATTACGGTCAGTCTTCTTTCGTTACCACTGGTATAAAACTCCAACCTCATCAGACTTGGATGCCGGTATCTGGCCTGGTTGGGTACAACTAAAACCTATGGTATAGGCTGGAGTGTTGTTACGGCAATTTCTAGATCTTCCTTCCAAGGTCGTTCCCTTTCCGAACACTATCGTGCATGACACGTCGAATGTACACTTGTACCACGTGGTGTCTAATTACTCCAGGATCGATCGAGATATAAAACGAGTGGAAAATCGTCTAGACACTATTGATTCTTCTGCCAGTGAGTTAGACTCACAAGCAGGCGAGTCTATAGTTGTCCGATAAAATCCCACCTACAATCTTAATCCATTCTGGCACAACACGGTGACCGAGTTGTACATTTGACACGCGGACGCACTTAGGTTCAGATCACTTCCCAGGGTTACAGGTCAATCTTGTTTGAAGTCCTTCGCTGGTAACTAATGTATGGAACTTGGCTAGCTGGAAGCATAAGGTCTGTATTTATAACGCTAAGGCTGGATTGCACGGTTTGGCTCGGAACAGTTGACTGAATTATCTTAATAGATCACTAGGGATAGGGAAAGGGTTTCCAAATGAAATTAGTATACTACTCCAAGCGAGTAAGTGATTCTTACTCTTTTGCTAATTAACTACTGGTAATTAGACTTGGAGTTGAAATGTTCTGGCTCAAGCGTTCGGCTTCAGTACAAGACCTCACGAGATTACAAGAAATGAATCTAGAAGGTTGAAACGTTCGGGCAGAGGTACTTAAGGTTAACATGCTAATCTAACATGAATTCAGAAGATGAAACTGACAGGTTTGAAACCTTAATTCTGATTTCGCTAGAACAACCGAACTCCACTGGGTTGGGAATAACTCCGAACTTAATTCTGAATTTGATTGCAAGGGTACGAAGAGATAGACAACTAATTATGTTGAAGGATTGATTTGGCAGACTCTGGTGCACGAAATTTGAATAATTCCCTGACACTGAGCTAAGTCATTTGTATCAAAACAGTTTTGGATGTTGATTGACAAATCAACCAACGAGCAGGAAATGGAACTGAAATTATTCTTGACCTTCTCAAGAGTAATTAACTTTCGCAGATAGGTTTTTGTTAACAGTAACACAACTGGAAAACTGATAAACATTTAATGTCGTTGTTTAAGTGGGGCATTAATCCCTATTAATGCAACTAATTGGCTTCAAGGAATTTGAAAAGTTTGAATCCTAGTTGAATTCAGGCATAACATATGATTGACAAGTCATTTAAGGCACGAGAAGAATTTTCTCATCTGACGCGTAATCAGACAAGTTATAGAGTACACACGTACATAGTGTTCCAGGACTTATGAACGCAGATTTGAACATTGCTTGATCAAATGAGCTGGCTGAAAAAGAATCTCAGGATGAATGAAAAGTAATTAAAGATTGGCTTTCTATTGTGTTCAGGCTAATGTTCTACATTTCTATTTCTGCTGCCAGAGCTCTCAGGTTAGGACAACTGTATTCTCACTCAATTCCTACTGACGATTTCTCACTGGTATGTTTAACTGATTTTCTAACAGCCTCCTAGCGGAAAGGTCTGAATATACTGAGGTGTGTCTGTGGCTAATACTACGGTTAAACTTAGTTACTTAAGTCTGGATAATTAACACATATACCTAAAGGAATGTTCCACACAAAATGTTGACCCTATGACGCGGACATCTAGTGTTATTATCTTAGGGGGTAATATAGCTTGGTTGGCATCAGGAGAGTAATAAATTATGGCAGTTTAAACCTAATCCTCAAACTGTATGGCTAGTGGGCCTACAATATGGAATTACTAGCCTAAGGGTAACTGGGTGACAACTCTCGAACGTACGGTTAACCGATCCTATTGATTTCTTAGCTAATTGGTTCAACTGCAAGGGTTCGTAAACTGAATGGTCAACCTAACATGGAACTGAGTTTCTGGTTTCTAATCCATCTAATGGCAAGGAAACTACGGATTGACTTGGCGTCAGACAGTGCTAACGGTAATCCTTAATTGTTACACTAGTTAAAACTTATCCTACAAGGGTCTGGTGCGACTACCGGTATACTCTGATAGACCGGTCCTATTTTACTGACATCTAAAGGTAGTTATCTTAGGTGTTCACCTAACAGGTTTTGCGTTAAGAAAATATTGAGGTACGGATACCGAGGTTTGCCTATTCCTAATAGGGTGGTTAAATTGGTCAAAAGTTCTATGTCACCAGTGTTTGTAAGCTTGGTTTAACGGTCTCCAGCGAACCTATTTGGATGACAGTGTTACTAAAGAAGAATTTAATTTTGATGTGAGGCAAGGTCTGAACTCATGTGTCAAGGTTCTAGTATTGGCTTCTAATGTGATTCTCTAGTATGGGTTGTTTGATTTGAAATCCTAGTCACATAGTATCAGTTTGTGCTAATCCATGAAGTTACTATTCTAGGGGCATGGTAGGAAGGTACTTAATGAGTTTGCTGGGTCTATTGCTAAAGGCTGGTGTGATCGAAAAAGGAAATTCCCAATTGTAGTACTAAATGAGGTTTAGCTCTTAATGGTGAATTAGAAATGCTATTACGAGGTGAAAGGTCGAAGTAAATTAGGTAAGGCATTCTGAACGGGTGCCTAATAAGGTAACTTGTGAGAACATATGAATGTGATTTTGTTTCTAATTTGGTTTCTCTAATACGAACGGCTCGGTTGAATTTCTATTATATCCATCAGGTTCACTATGTTGAGTTACTGGTTCGGAGTCCTATAGGTGATTGGACTTAATATACTTGCTCAGGTACGGATGCAGATTACAAGGGTTCTAATTGCTACATCAGTTATGGTTAAGTTTCTGGTAGTTCAACAAGTCATTGGCTTCTATTAGGAAAGGTATACGTGGCCTAATTTCTAGTTGCATCCAACTTTCCATGTCATCTCCAAATGCATCTCCTCAACAATCCTTATGCATACAGGGTAGTTTAGGATTACCTACACTAAAACTCAATAGGTTGAATGGTGAGATTATGGGAGAGGGCTGGAAACTACTCACCATGAACAAAACAACTGAACAGGGAGTAAGGCAGCAACAAGCAGTAGCAGCAGCCTGCTAAGCTCGCTGCAGCGCGCATTTACTCGCTAAGCGAGTTTGACAGAGTGTAGAAGGATAATTTTGTGGTTCGTCCAATTCTCTACTTTGCACCACACTCGTAACTCCCAGTCATATACTAACTTGAATTTAGGAGGAGTTTTGGTTTACTACCTACTATCAATGAGTGTTGATTGGTCCACAAGTTTGGCTGAATTAGGCTACCGTTAGGATAAGGTTACTTATAGGCTCAGGAAGTTTACCTGACACACAGTGTCAGTTGAATACTGTTGTGTACCACACACGTCAGTATAATGATACACTTGCATCCTCTGCTTGTATACACAACTTACTTCTGTGGCACCATCTGCCATTATCACAGCATCTACTTATAAAAGCCCCTTTTCGACGAATGCTCCTTCTTCGCAGCTTCACTACGAGTTTAACGTTGGAATTCCAGAGTTCACTTCAGTTCTAAACCATAATACCCTGCCTACCATACGCAATACTGAGTTGATCAGGCTCAGCACGCGATGGTTTCAGCGTAAACAGTTCAGATCCAAAGGGTCTGTATTACTTAGGAAGAGTTGGAATGACTCATGGCAAGGTCCGATACTAGACCGACCTGCTCTGATACCAATTATAACGCCCCAAACTAAAATATCTAGAATATTTAGTCAAGACATACATAATATGGATCTGAGTACAATTAAAATTTACTGAATGGATTAGCGAGATACAAATTGCTTCAAATACAGAAGGGATAACAAATAAAATACAGCGGTGAATGCTAGTATTCTGAGTAAACAAGATAATAAACTAATAGCAAGACGAAGAAAATAAAATCTTCAAGGCGGACAATCCAAGCTCAGCTCCAACTGTCAGCCTCCTACCTGGTCCTTGCTCCGAATATCCTGTTTACCTAAAAAAAAAATTGTTTTGGAGTGGGGTGAGACTACTAAGCCTCAGTGAGTCCTACTACCCTCCTAAAGGTGACTACACCTGGGGCACCTATAATCAGTCGTTTCAATACTAACATAATCATAACATAATAGCATAAATATAGGTGTAACACAGAAATTAACTCTTATTCATTTTAACCGCAAGGATTCTCCGAGGTGAGCATATCTCGGAGGCCTGCCTTGTCCGTCGATCGGATCGATCACGGCATACAGCTCACAATACATAACCTGATGGATATTCCCATTGAGAAATCCATATGCGACAATTCAGAATCGCTCCTAAGTGACTGAAACTAATTTAGTTCTTACTACCATAATTTCCCTAAACCCGGGGAGCATACAATCCTAAATAATTCTAGGTTATACCCTAAAGATTATCTGTGCCTAACGTTCTATTTGACATTATGTCAATTACATTAATGCAAATTATCTGACTCTGATAAGGGTATAAAACGAGTGCATGAAGTTTCAAAGAGAATTATAAAAATGCAGGCTATTCTGTTCAAGATCGCTCTGGCGAGTCACAAGCTCGCTATGGCGAGATTATAGGTCCTGACCTAAATCAACTCGCTGTGGCGAGCAGTAGATCGCCATGGCGAGTTTCATCAGCCCAAAACCCAGCTCGCCATGAATACTCGCTAATCACTCGCCGGGGCGAGTTCATGCAGAAGTGCCCTGTTTTGCAAAAATCATGATTTTTCAATACAACACCTACAACCCTCCTTTTAGTCAGTGCATCAACATACATTAACATAATATAAAATAGAACGGAGAGGAATTTGGGATTTAATCCCTCTCACACAACATTTCCTAGAATCCTAAATTAACATGCAAATGATTGAATTGGGGGAAAGCTAGCTAAACTATCCTAAAGAACCCACCTGATACGATGCTTATACTGATACCAAAACTCAGCAACAGCCTCTAATTCTTCTGCAACGGAGCTCACTTGAACCCCAACTTGTGTTCAATGGTTAGAGATAGAGGCTACGGAACAAGGAAGACATGCACGCTGCGGCGAGCTACATACTCGCCCAGCGAGTTCTTCGATTTGCAGCACAAAATTCTGTTTGGCTGCAGCTGCGACCCAATCCTTTATTCCCTTGGTTCTAATGATTCTTCCTATCACCCACGAAGGTTTTACTCCAACATGCATCAACAACACAGTAATGATTTAGGATTTGGGTTTGGAATTGATTTATGAAAATGGGAGATTGAGAACCATAGTCATACCTTTACTCTTACTACCCCAGACTTAATCTTCAACACCCAAGTACCATAATCATTGTTTCCATGCTTCAGCAGCCAAGAGTAAATTTGTGTTCATGTGGTTGCTAAGATTGAACACGAAATTGGAGGAGTAAGAGGAGATTTGAGAGTTGGTGACAAACCCACTCAAGAAACTAGAAGCCTAGTTAGTGTAGAAATGGAATTGCATGCAAGATTCCACAAAATTTGATGAATGATGCTGATTGAGAGGGGAAGGGTACGGTGAAGAGAGGAGGAAATGAAAAAGGGTTGTTCAGTTTACTGACTTAATGAATTTCTCTTGCTACAGGAGTTTAAATAGGGGAAAGCCAAGCAATGGGGGGGTATTAGAGTAATGGGGGAGGTCCGGTGAGAAGAGGAGAGTGAGTGGAGAATTACTTTGACTCCACTTATGTCTTGGTAGTAATTAAGATCTTATGGTAAAGTATTCTTAGGTCGAGTTAATAGATTAATTTTTGGTTCCAACTATTGCATCACTTAACCTCCAATTAAGTTCCAAAAATTGACTTTATTTAATTTTTCTTTCATTAAATAAAATTGGGATGTTACATTATCTATTTTTAAATATCCATCTTTAAAACATGTTATCCCATGACAAACTTAAACTTTAATAAATGTCTGGCGTATCTCGTATATTGTTTATTAAAATATGAAAGTCCATATTGTTAGTCATATATATTTCTGACATAAATTCTTGATAAAAGTAACATAAATCTATTTTTACAATAACGAAAATCTGAACTTAGAAAATGTCAAATGAGAATCGAAAACAAAAATTTGCACAAAAGATTGTAGTTTATTTCGAGTACAACATAATCGTTATTTCCTTCTTTTATATTACATCATAGATTATCTTCATGTGTATAGCGTGGCGGAAAACATGATTGTGATTCGTTGACAGTGTACAATTATTTTACATTTTTCGTGCATATTCTTTTTTATCTATTTTTAAATATCCATCTTTAAAACATGTTATCCCGTGACAAACTTAAACTTTAATAAATGTCTGGCGTATCTCGTATATTGTTTAGTAAAATATGAAAGTCAATATTGTTAATTATATATATTTGGGCTTAAATATGTAAACAGTCCCTGCACTTAGGAGTCGTTTGATTTTCAGTCCCTGCATTTGAAAAACCTTTCAAATTTGCCCTGCACTTTCAGTCAACTTTAAAAAAGGTCCCTGAGCTGACTTTTTTGATGATGTGTCACTGTTTTTGCCATGTCTCACTGCTGACTAGGCTCAGAAGGACGCTGACTCACTAAATTGTAATGTGGAAGGACCAAAATGCCCTTAATGATTGTTGGACCCACTAAAATGATGAAATTGCCCTTCTTTCTTCTTCTTCCTCTCATCTTCCTCCCACTTATCAAACACCAACTCTCTGATTTCAAAGTTCCAATTTCTTCTTCTATGTTCAAAAATCATCAACACATGCATCCAAACACATACAATTTGTATAAATCCAGAAAATTGAATAACACCCAACATCCATCAAACCCAACACCTCTCATCTTCCTCTCACACATCAAACGCAAAACACAAAGATGAAAGAAGTTCTGGAGAGAAGAAGAATATGCACGAATTGCAAATATCAAACACTAATTCATCCTAAAATTCAACACAACCCAGAAAAATAAAATTTATTATAATGTTCTCTTTTACAGATCTGAAATGGAAATTCACAGATCTGAAATGGAAAAAAAGAAAAGAAAAAGAGAGCATATGCGTTTGTTTGGTTTAGAGTTTGAAAACCCCAAACGCGAGTCATCCTTCTCCAAACGTGAAACGTGATTCTCTTCCACGTGATTCAGGCTCAGACGTGAATAAACTTGAAACTAGGATTCGGAGCTTACACATTTGATTGAATCGATTCTGAAAATTTAATTTTGTTTCCTAAAGCCATTTTCCATTATTACCTTTTATAAGTATCTGCCATGGTTGAAGGACAACAACTTGCTGTTCAAAAGGAAGAAGCTAAAGAAGAGAAATCGGTGCCACATGGAAGAACATACTGCTTCCAATGGTATCCCAATTTTCTTGTTATGGTGAGTCGGTGGCTCTATTTCTTCGACGAGGTTTTTTGTGATGATACGAACATACTGCCACATGGAAGAACATACTCCGACGACGTTGGCGACGGCGGATATGGCGAAGAATGAACAAGAACACCTGTTTTATTTTTATTATTATTTTATTTTAAAAATTATGTGAAAATATGTCACTAAGGCCAATTTTGTCCTTTTACAATGCTTTTTAATGAGTCAGCGTCTCTCTGAGCCCAGTCAGCAGTGACACATGGCAAAAACAGTGACACATCATCAAAAAAGTCAGCTCAAGGACCTTTTTTAAAGTTGACTGAAAGTGCAGGGCAAATTTGAAAGGTTTTTAAAATGCAGGGACTGAAAATCAAACGACTCCTAAGTGCAGGGACTGTTTACATATTTAAGCCTATATATTTGTGACATAAATTTTTGATAAAAGTAACATAAATCTATTTTTTAAAATTTATTTTTACAATAATGAAAAATCTAAACTTAGAAAATGTCAAATGAGAATCGAAAACAAAAATTTGCACAAAAGATTGTAGTTTATTTCGAGTACAACATAATCGTATATTTCCTTCTTTTATATTACATCATAGATCATCTTCCTGTGTATAACGTGGCGGAAAACATGATTGTGATTCGTTGACAGTGTAAAATTGTTTTACAATGTTCGTGCATATTCTTTTTTATCTATTTTTAAATATCCATCATTAAAACATGTTATCCCGTGACAAACTTAAACTTTAATAAATGTCTGGCGTATCTCGTATATTGTATAGTAAATTATGAAAGTCCATATTGTTGGTCATATATATTTCTGACATAAATTCTTGATAAAAGTAACATAAATCTATTATTTTTACAATAACGAAAAATCTGAACTTATAAAATGTCAAATGAGAATCGAAACAAAAATTTGCACAAAAGATTGTAGTTTATTTCGAGTACAACATAATCGTATATTTTCTTCTTTTATATTACATCATAGATCATCTTTCATTGTATAACGTGGCGGAAAATATGATTGTGATTCGTTGACAGTGTACAATTATTTTACATTTTTCGTGCATATTCTTTTTTTATCTATTTTTAAATATCCATCTTTAAAACATGTTATCCCGTGACAAACTTAAACTTTAATAAATGTCTGGCGTATCTCGTATATTGTTTAGTAAAATATGAAAGTCCATATCGTTAGTCATATATATTTCTGACATAAATTCGTGATAAAAGTAACATAAATCTGTTTTATTATAGGTTTCAATTTGGTCCCTTATATTTTAAAAGTTTCAATTTGGTCCCTTGTGATTATTTTAGATTTCAATTTTGTAAATGATGTGGGTAAGAATATAGTTAATAATATTTAAAAATAATAATTGACCTTTAATGGAAATTGTTTTGAATTGATCATCTTCGCGTCTATGATAGTTGTTTTAAAAAATTAGCAGCTATAATTTGTTTTGCATTGTTGGTTTTAATTATAAATACAAAAAACTGAAAAACTTGATTAAGAAGTGTATATTTATAATTAAAAAATATCTATAGTAGGAGCACTAATTGTTATTACGTATTATAGTTATTTTAAAATATTCATCTTTAAGACATGTTTAGCGTATCCTGTAACAAAATTAAACTTTAAGACATGTTTAGCTTATTTCATATATTGTTTAGTAAAATATTAAAGTCCCTATAATTAGTCATTTATAGTAATGACATCTTCCCGTGTATGATAATGATTTTAAAATAATAAATAATAATTTTCTTTTATATTTTGAACCTAAATGAGTATATAGTTTTAAGGACCATAATTTATAAAAATAATAAATATTAATTTTTACTATAATAAAATGTTTTAGTACAAAAAAGCTCATTCTTTTATAAGACTGTGTTGTACTCCCTCCGTACCACAATATAAGTCACTTTGGGGAAAAAAAATTGTACCAAAATATAAGTAGCTTTACATTATCAATGAAGCATTTGATACTATTTTTCCTATTATATTTTTAACTATTTATTACTCGCTCCGGTCTTATTTATAAGAAATAATATACAAAAATCAATAAAATCAAGGAAACACATTGTAAATAGTTATCGTCATTTAATGCTCATATAAATTTAATGTTATTCCATGATTGTTCCTATTTAATTACTCTTAATTTCACTAATTTATTTACTATTAATATTATCTCTCATAATAAATAAGGAAATGAAATTAAACATCTATTACATTTAAAAATTGGTCAAAATTTCTTATAAAAATGACTAAATTTTTATTCTAAAATGTTCCTTATAAAAAAGACCGGAGGGAGTACTCACTCTTCGTTCAATACTTCAATTTATTTTTTCTTTAGCAAAAAAAAGACAAATTTATAAATTAACTCATAATTTCTCCTTTTCCATACAACATTAATTACATCTTTTTATATGCGTAAAAGTGCCAAAGTAATTATATTGTTGCACGGAGCAAGTACTCCCTCCGGTTACATATTCAAACAAAAAAAACCATTTACGCGGTGTTTAAGAAATTCAGTTAAGTGTAGTTAATTTTCTTAATTTTGTGAAAAACATAGTTAAATTTACTATATTGCCCTTTTGATTCTTTTTGGAAATCACATGCTTTTGTAAAAGTGAAATAAATGCATAAAAAAGGTAAAATAAAATAAGGGTATATTAAAAATAGTAGTATTAATTGGTTTAAAAGTTGTTATTTTTTATTTATAATAGTGATCAAAATTTAAAGTATTTTTTTGTTTATAAATGTGATCGGATGAAGTATAATTTTTTGTTGACTATCCAATTTTATTTTTTTTGACAAAGACCATCCAATGTTATGCTCACTGCCCAATATATTCAGTTGGTCACAGTGTAGTACAACACTGACAACACTAACATCTTTCTCTTCTTTCAACACACATGCCAGGCCTCCCTCTCTGTTTTTTTATTTTTTGACAAATCTCTCTCTTTGTTTATCCTCACCATCATTAACCACCAACACAACATATTTCCGGTTACAAAAGGCTTCCTTCCGGCAACCTTTAAGCCAAAATAGTTACATATTATTTATCCCCTCATTCTCCTCTATCTTTCTATCAATTCAAATTTTTGAAAGGAGTTTACTTGAAAATTTGTCATTTTTAAAAGTGGGTCTTTCTGGCGGCCACTATAATCCATCTTTGAACGCACCATTAAAACACCTCTCTTTTTGACTTTCTCCTTTACAAAACTTGGAAAAAATAATGATCGGTCCACGTTTTCCGGCCACCACCGTGTGGGAAATCATTTTCACTGCGTCGGGAGCTAAACCAACTATGTTTTGTTTTTGTTATTCCAAGTTCCAACAAAGTAAAGAAGTTAAGTTTGATTCATGCATGTTATTTTTTTTAGATTTGAATTAAGAAGGACAACTTTTTAGTCTAATATAATTAATTTGATCTTATCATCTGTCTCTCTCTCTCTAGTTTATGGTATTTTTTTCAAAATGAATAACATAAATATAATTAAAAAGGACAGAACATTATTTCAAAATAGATCTAAAAAAATAGTAATAGTAGATTTGTTAGCATTCTTTCCATCATCCTTCCTTGTATACTGAGAACAATTATTACATTGATTAGTTTTTTTTCGTTTAGCTCCTTCATGCATCCTGGAATGAAACACAACACAACATTAGTAGTGAGAAAAAATTCTAAATGCTGTCTTCTTTATGTCACTATAATTTATGATAACTTGATTTTAATCTTCTACAATTTCATTTTTTTAAAGTGACAAAGCCAATGTTTTGATTAGGCTCTGTCAATTTTTATTTAGAGTCTAAGAAGTTTTTTTAGATATGCTTCTGTTTTTATTTTTAAAGATAATTTTTCAAGATGATGTCAATGAAAATAAATGGATGCAAATGAGTAAAGACAAAATTTTATTTTTACCATTTATTTACCCAGATCATTGTTGTGCTGAGCTTTAAATTTTGCTGCAAATGAGAAAAAACTTATTTGTTAGGTAATGGAGTTGAAGATGAAAAGGATATATGAGAGCAATAAAGATCCAAGTGAAAGAATGAAGAAAGAAATATTATTTATTTACCTGTGTTGCTATGTTGTTCTTCTTAACAAAAAAACATCACTTTCCTGCAAAATGGTATGAAATAAAATTGAGATTAGAAAAATAGAGAAGATAACAAACTATAGGAAAAAGTGAGAGAAAGAAGAGAAAGAAAGTAGAGAGTGGTTCAAATGCATAGGGTATTGATTGATATATAGAAAAACTATTTAAGAGATATGTTGGAAAGAGTGTATTTTTGAGCAAAAGGTGGAGTTGATTGACAGTGTTGAAGCTACTAAACACTGTATATTGTCATAATTCGCTTTCTCTTCAAATTCAAATTGGAAGCCAAAGACACACGTGATTTGGAGAGCTTTCTTCAACTTGGTGGGAAACCAAAAGGACACGTGTATTTTTTTGAAGGCATGACAGGTGGCTTTTTTCATGGTAAGGGATTGCAAAAGGGCATTATAGTCATTAGCAATCCAACATCTTTATTGGATAGAAGAGATAACTTTGTTATCATATATTATTATTATTATTACCATCATCACTATTATTTACATTTATTTATTTATTTACTTATACTTAATTTAAGAAGTTGCATGCAATTGTTTTAGAGGTGCCACATCATCACAATGCTTGCATATGAGCTAATGTAGAGCTTCCTTTTATAAGTAAAAGATAAAAGATATATGCATTAAAAGTTTTAATGATATGAAGTGTTTAGTAAGAGCACCTTCAACGCAGGTTGATTAAGGCCAAAATATGTATAGCTTACGTTGATTATAAGCAATTTGCTTTGTAGTAGGCATGACATGACAGTTGGATAAACTAAAGGAAAAAGATATTTGGTGCGACAGATCCATGCGAAATTGCACGAAGACACGTGACTGGCACACTTTGCTTCTCACTTATTTTTTTTTTTGACGGAAGCTGCTTCTCACTTATTAATATCAATTAATTAATACAGTATAAATTAAATAAATAAGCAAGATTACCGCCATAAATCAATGCAAAGCGCGCGCAATTAGCAGGATTACCGCCATAAATCATTGTCGACGGTTTAACTCATTGCAGATTACTCGATATATCTATTGTCACGGTTGTCGTCTTCGTTATTGTTATTGCCGCCTGTCATCGTTCTTGTTGTCTCTATTGAAGTTTCCGACGTCATCCGAAGTTCTCCTTGTTGTCGTCGTTGCGATTCTTGCCGCAAAATAGCCTCTGCATACCAACACTGCAACTACTCTCTGCATACAATTCAATTCAACAGTGAGTCTAATTTATCTTTTTTTTTTATATTACTAGCAAGAATAATCTTGTTTCCTTCACTTATTAATTAGTTGATTAATTTAAGTTTATTTCTTTAAAAAATTGTTGCATTAGTGGAGAATATGTTTACATCTTGTGACGAAGAAGAAGAGACAAGTCACATAAATGAAATTTGTGATGAAAAATTGGAAAAGAGTGATCACATAAATGAAAATTGTGATGATAAATTAGAAGAGAGTGGAAACACAAATGAAGATGAAGAACCTAAGGTTGGAATGATATTTAGTTCTGAAGAAGAAGTTACCGAATATTACAAGAATTATGCTCTATGTATGGGTTTTGGAGTTAGTAAAATCAGTTCAAAAAATGGGGATGAAGGAAAAAGATACTTTACTCTAGGATGTAGTCGTGCAAGAAGCTATGTGAGCAATTCAAAAAAAAATTTAAAGCCAAATCCTACCACAAAAGTACAGTGTAAAGCTAGAGTAAATGTGTGTGTGTCTTTAGATGGAACAATTACAATTTCAAAAGTTTCTCTTGAGCATAATCATGAATTAAGCCCAGGCAAATCAAGATATTTTAGATGCAACAAGAATCTAAACCCTCATATAAAAAGGAGGTTGGAGCTTAATGATCGAGTTGGGATCAATGTTAGCAGAAATTTTCGGTCTTTGGTTGTTGAAGCAAATGGGTATGATAATCTTACATTTGGGGAAAAAGATTGTAGAAACTACATAGACAAATTAAGGCGACTTCAACTTGGGACAGGAGATGCTGAAGCTATTCGAAAATATTTTGTTGGAATGCAAAGAAAAAATAGTAATTTTTTTTATGTAATGGATGTTGATGACTCAAGTCGTTTACGAAATGTATTTTGGGCGGATGCGAGATGTAGGGCTGCTTATGAGTATTTTGGTGAAGTAATAACTTTTGACACCACTTATTTAACTAACAAATATGACATGCCTTTTGCTCCTTTTGTTGGAGTAAATCATCATGGTCAATCAATTTTGTTGGGTTGTGCCCTATTGTCGAACGAGGATACTGAAACTTTTACTTGGTTGTTCACTACATGGTTGGAATGTATGTATGGGCGGGCACCAAATGCCATAATTACTGACCAAGATAGAGCAATGAAGAATGCAATTGAGGTTGTCTTTCCGAAAGCTCGTCATCGGTGGTGCTTGTGGCATTTAATGAAAAAGGTTCCAGAAAAATTGGGTAGACACTCTAATTATGAGTCTATCAAAATACTTTTGCATGATGCTGTATATGATTCTTCGAGCATAAGTGATTTCATGGAGAAGTGGGAAAAAATGATTGAAAGTTATGAATTGCATGATAATGATTGGCTGAAAGGGTTGTTTGATGAGCGACACCGTTGGGTTCCTGTGTATGTGAGAGACACATTTTGGGCTGGAATGTCAACTACACAACGAAGTGAAAGTATGAACTCATTTTTTGACGGGTATGTGAACTCAAAGACAACATTGAAGCAATTTGTTGAACAATATGATAATGCATTGAAAGATAAAATCGAAAAGGAAAACAATGCTGATTTCAATTCATTCAATAGAATTATTCCTTGTGTAAGTTATTTTGGATTTGAGTCACAATTCCAAAAGGCATTTACCAATGCAAAATTCCAAGAGTTTCAAGCAGAAGTTGGTGCTATGATGTATTGTCATGCTTCATTTGAGAGAATAAATGGTTTCAGTTCAACATTTTGTGTTACAGAAACTAAAAAAGTATTTGATAAAGTTAAAGACATAACGTACATGGTATCATTCAATGAGAAGGACTTTGAAATACAATGTACATGTTGTTTATTTGAGTTTAAAGGTATTTTATGCAAACATATCCTTTGTGTTCTTAAGCTCACAACTAAAACCGAGTCAGTGCCATCTTCTTATGTATTGTCAAGGTGGAGGAAGGATATTAAGAGGAGACATACACTTATAAAATGTGGTTTTGATCAGTTAGCCGGAAATGAAGAGTTGCAGCGTGTTAGTAAAGCTTGTGATGCCTTTTACGAAGTTGCTTCTTGTGGGATACAAACTGAAGATGATCTATTGAAAGTGATGAATTGGATCAAGGAATTGAAAATTGAGTTGACATGTAAAGAAAGTCCTCCAGAGGTTATTGAAAAAGATAGTTTGGTTCAAAAGCAGATGAATAAAATTCTTGACCCTAAAGTGGCTCGAAGCAAAGGGCGTCCTCGTTTCAAAAGGCAGGTTTCTAAGGTTGATCAAATCGTAAAAAAGAAGCGTGTTGGTAAGAAAACGCAAAAAAGCAACAATTATCAAAGTCAAGAAGAGGTAATCTTGAAATTTTCAATGTTATTTTTTCTGCTTACACATAATAAAATGTATGTCTAATTTCATTTTTTATGGCAGGGACCTAGTATATCTAAAGCTCAAGATTATGAAGAGTTTTCTATATCTCAGACCATTGATCTTAATATGACTGACACACAAGAGAGCATTCAAGTAAATGAAAGTTTAGCTCCCTTCAATCCAAATCAAAAATATTTTGATGATAGTAATCAGGTGAAAATAGATTCTAACACCTTTCACTTATAATTGCACATATAAATCTATATTATGAAAATATCTCATTGAAAATATTTTTGTTTTAGGCTCCATACTATTCTCAAAGGATAAACAATAATATTTCGTATTCAGAACTTTTACAGGTATTGATTATTTGTTTTTGGCAATATTGTCAAGCTTTAATATAATTAAGTCACTATATATATTCTTTCATGTGTTCTTTTTGCAGGCACAACATATAAATGAGCATCCATGATCATGATGGAGTGGAGATGGTTATTAAGCTATTGGTCAAGAAATTGGAGTAGAGATGGTCCCAGACATGTGTAGAGTTCAAAGTATAGGGGCGATGACAATACATTGCTTGTGTAGTTTTCTTTTTGTCTGGTGGGGCAGTATGTATGTTGCAAGGGATGACAGTACCATTGCTTGATTTTTGTGTCATTTTTTAGTTTAATACAATGTGCTTGATTTTGGATCATTTTTATGTAATTGATTTTCAAACAGAGATTATCTATCAATCATGTTGGAACTTGACTTTGGAAAGTATCAATCTTCAATATAATTCAATATTTTTAACATGAAAATTTCTCATTCATTGCAAAGAAAGAAGATCATTACAAATGATAGTTCCTACATTTCTAGCCAAACCAACAAGGTCATGAGCTACTCTATTTTTGCCTCTTTTAACATTAACTACCTTACTGTTAATTAAACTACACAATATAGACATACAATCAGCAGTAATGGAGTCAATTTCTACAAGAGATAAAACTCCATGAACACATTTTACCACTAGCTCATAATCCATTTCCACTAATTCACTTAAGACACCATATCAGTCCCATTGCTTCCGCCGCTAAACGAGATATTTTGGTGCTTTCTTTCAAAGTGGCTGCAAGCCTGCAACATTCACTTTACCTTCAAAAAAATTTGAAGCGGTTGACTCTCTAGTCGCACATGTCAGCATAGAATCGGCCTTTGATCTGCAACTGTGCACTATTTTGATCTTGAGCAGTAGTTTATTAATGGTAGCAATCTATTTAACTCTTTCACTTGCAATTGTAACCTGCTACTCAGAACTCACTCTAGAAAAATGAGATTCAAACAAAACCTGCATAAATACAATAGGAGTAACAAAATAGAATCCGAACGCACACTTGAAAAATAAAAACTAAGCTACACAATCACAATCATCCTTATGTAATTGGATCAGCAGCAATGGAGTCAATTTCTACAAGAGATAAAACTCCATGAACACATTTGAATTTGGATCATATTTATGTAATTGATTTTGAAACATTTGAATTTGGATCATATTCGCCTTAAATGTCACTTCCTTGTTGACGAAGTATTTTAACCGAAATTGTTCAGCGGTTGACTCTCTAGTCGCACATATCAGCATAGAACTCTACCTTGTTCTGTAATTGTGCAATCATAATCTTCTACTCATTTGAAAACCTGCAAAACACAACCATGTTCAAAACTAAGCTAAACAAGCACAATCATCCTCTTGTATATACAAAACTAAGCTACACTAGCACTTCTAATCTTAACCAAACAACCAGTTTCACAAAACAATGTAATCTAATCTAATCTAACACAACCAAAGTGTATGTTTTGCCTTCATTTCACTAGACCAGACATTTTGGATGAAACAAGAATAATAGTCACTTGAATCATAAATAATTCTTTTGTTTCAGCATATGTTAGTGAAAACTTGTCACCAAGTAATGAGGATAACAAGTTAAGTCAGAATGTTCACAAACTCTAACTAATCTAACACAATTTTCATCCTCTTGTATAAAAAAATTTAGGAAAAAAAAGTCAGTTTCACACAATCTAATCTAACACAAGCACAATCATCCTCTTGTATATACAAAACTAAGCTACACAAGCACTTGTAACAAAATCCTAAAAAGAAAGTTTTAGGAAAAAGTCACTTTCACACAATCTAATCTAACACTTAATCCAACATCACCAAGCTCAATTTAGCTTATTATAATGCAAGTGCCAACAATGAGTTTTGCAGCAAGTGACTTGTAGAGGAACCCCAACACCTACTACAAAAATCAGAGAATATCAAAGGCATACAAAAAGAAGATGGCATTAAACCCAAATTTGAAGGAATATGACTTGCATATAAATGGTTGATTTTGATTGTTATTCTTACGGTATGGGTAGCGCTTGAATCAATGAAAATGGTATTAAACTCAACAAAAATTTTGATGTATGAGATTCTAATTATAAATCTTCTATGAATTCTACAATTCATATACAACATAACAAGCAAAGGAGAAAAAGGCTCACTCTTGAGGTTGCGTGGAGAATGAATTGGTGTCGACAAGGGTAGCCGGAAGGAAGGTGTTCCAATTTGTCACAGAAAATGGAAAGTCGGAGCTGCGTAACAGAACGACGGGAGACGGCGTAGTTGCAGAGATAGAGACCGACATGCTTTAGACAGAGGAATTTTGATGCGATGAATTCCATTGAAAATCTAGGGTTAAATTGGACATTTTGAATGAAAGAGAATATAAGATATTTGATGTCAGTCACGTGTCGTGCAATTTCGCGTGGATCTTCTCGCACCATATAGCACAGCTGTAAACTAAAACTTAGTTACCGCTAACTATACAAAAAAGGTGAGCTATCTTTCAATTCAACATAAAATACTATGATTTTAATTAATCATAATTACCCAACTGTTTAAAAAAAATCATAATCATCCAACAGCATCAAAATTCAAAACCAACGGCATTACCATATAAAAATAATAATGTTTTCTCGCATGTATCATTTTTAATACATCTTTTGCCACTTTAATAATTAATTTTTTTATTGTCAAAAAAATAATTAATATTTTTATGCATTTTAATTAAAATAATCAAATTAATGTTAACTTTGGATTAAAACATTATAAATAAAAAAATATAAACATGTGGGATCAAGTTTTGGTTCTTTATAAATAACCACCACTAAAGTAAAAACTATTCAAATCAACTATAAATTTTTTAAATCCTACAAATCACTTTGGACCCACGAAAAATAACTTAATTTACTCACTTAGTTCACTCCCATTAAAGATGCTCTAAAGGAAGAAAATATCAGTTTTAACTTAAAAGGGGAGATGATATGAAGTGTTTAGTAAAGGAAGAAAATATATGGATTTTACATAAAAGGAGAGTGAAATGAAGGAATAATGAAATTCAATTTTTTTGAAAAGATAAAAGTATCATTGTCTGTAAATATATTTTGGAGAGGAGAGTATATATTTTATCATAAGAAATGAGAATAATATAATTTATTTTTTAAGAGAGGTGCCGTGCATAATTTCCTTGAAAACATAAATAAGAGATGTTAGATTCTAACAATAGACTAAAATAAAATAAAATAAAAGACATTAGACACTGGTTAAGAAAAATAGTAAAAATTTATTAAAATTTGTGTTAGGTCTGAGCATCAGTTGAGTTCGGACCAAAAATTAAAACTCGATAAAAAAAGTGTAACCATTGAATTTTGACCCAATTTCAACCGACTAAAATTTCGGTTTGTTCGGGTGTCGGATTCTACGAGTGGCGGGTAGATTGAGTTGGTTATTAAGAGTTAAATTAAAACTTGGTTTACATCTAAAACTTCATTATCCAAAAATTACTAATTTTCAAATAGTTCAATACCTTGTACATAATGCAACAAATGATGGAAAAACTAAATGAAAAAACAAAGAGGGTGAGCTGCAATTATTTTGTTTCAAATCTGTAGATCTAGAGACAATATATTAAGTAGAAGAGAAGAGTAGAAATTAAAATAGATCTAGGCCTGTTTGGATTAGTTTATTTTTGAGTTTAGACAAACAACTTATGCAATTTTTATGTATTATTGTAAGTTTGTCAAGGTAGTTTATGATAAAATAATTTATAAAAATACAATTTTCATTAGTGTGAATTTATAAAATAGCATAAAACTTAATTTATATTGCATAAACTCAAAATTAAACTAATTCAAACGGCCCCCTAGAATATATATATATATAGAGAGGATGTATCATATGAGAATGGTAAGTTTATATGAGAATGTGAGAATGAATTTTCAGCCTTTAGATTAAAATTAATGGCCTGGATTAGCGTGTGACTCTCTTTTTGCAATGTAGCCAAACCTCCTCTTCTTCCACACAACCTGCAAAATGCAACAGAAAAATCTTTTTCATCTCTCTCTCGTGACCAGATCTTCTTCTTCCCTTTCAACAAGTAGTTCCGACTGATGGCTTTCTTTCCTATCATCATCATCATCATCATCATCGTCGTTCGCTTTCTTTCCACAACCATGTTGTCTTTCCAATTCCTCTCCCTCTCACAGTCTCACCCTTCACTTCTTCTTCAATTTCAATCATCTAATTTTGATTTTTTATTTATTTCGGATTTAGGGAGGTGTATAATTGATTTGAAAGATTCTGTGATATTTCTTCTAAGTTTTTACTTTCAGTCTTCTAATATCAATCTTATGGGTCTTCTAAATTCAAAAAGCTACAAACATAATAACAACAACAGTGAGCAATGAACTTGAAAAGTACAAATAAGAAATCTTTGACTGAGAAATTGAAAGAGGAAAAAAGAGAGAATATGAGCAACTCGTGGAGAGAGAGAACGAGAGAGACGGCCGCCGGGGAGAGATGGGTCGCCGGAAGTGAGTGGTTGCCGGTGAAATAGATTGCAGCAGGGGAGAGAGAGGGAGAATATGAACAGATTCATCGATGTGTTTTGCTGGGGAAGAGAGAAAGCATTGGATTATATACAAGTGACTCATTTAATTAACTTTTAATCTTAACCCTTGATTTTAATCTAATGGCTAAAAATTATTCTCATATTCTCATATAAAAATGTCATTCTCATATGATATGTCCTCTATATATATATATAACTACAGAATATCTTTCACACTTGATTCATCAACATACTATAAGCTTGTAAAATATAATATTTCTCTCACGAGAGAGAGATAGATAGATAGATAGATAGAGAGATAGAGAGGGAAATTTTTTTTCATCTTAATGGTTGCTCGGTCGGTTTCGGTTATGAAGAGATAAAGTTTTAGAGACTTGCACTCGCTCGTATGCAACCGCTCATGTCCAATTTTCCGCAATTATTGATCTGAGACCCGACTCGCACCCGACTGAATTTTTCAATATAATATGTTGTTGGTTATATTGATTTTGAGTCGGGTCCATGCCCGACTTTAATTTGTATAATAAATTTTTTAAATTAAATAAACGATATTCATTCAAATTGATAGAGTACATCGGTGCAATATAAATTCAAAATCGCTAAAAACGAAAAGAATGAATCTGCGAACAAACTCACAACATCCATGCTAATAGCATATAACGGCAAATTGCATAAGCCTGCATATTTTACTATATTGAAGTGTCCGAAATGTTCATGCCTCCAGATCTGAAGTCTTGATGACACCAAAGTCATTGAATGAATATGCACTAGATCGAATTTAATCCTTCAATATAAAACAAATAAACACCGCACCGAGACAGGAAAACAAAATACATCGCACTAAAACGAGATAATAAAATACACCACACTATGACGGGAAATCAAAACAAACAACGTCGCACTACAACACGATGAAATCACAACAAATACGAAAGAGAAAACCAAATTAGAGAGGTACTTCTATGCCTAAATTAATCATAAATTATCCTCCTTTAATAGATCAAAAAGAAGAGAAAAGTTGTGGCTACTAGAATTTTATAGATTTTTTAATATCTTTTGTGTCTTGTAGTGTCATTAATTATTGTGAAAATGTATTATCAATTTTTTCTGTCAAGTAAATTTATAATGCAATGTCACAATTGAGCTAAGCTCGCGTAAAAAATAATGACCTAAAAAAAACAAGTATAAGATCTATGTGGTCCTTACCTTAATTAGCCTAGCTTTGGTTTGTTAGTTATCCAGTGATTGATTTGATTCTTGCTTCAGTCATCATTCATTGGTTTAGTTTCATTTTCTGTCATTTTCTTAATTCTGTGTTTTCACTAACTTCAAATTAACCAACATTGAGTCCAAAATTGAAAAACAATTCTGAAAAACCCTAAATCAGGGTTCCTCTTCCTTCATATCAACATTTCAAAAGACTACACTACAATGCCCCATTCTCCAATGGGGTTTTAGATTTTGAATTGATGAAGATTTTGGGTTTGATTTTCTGACACAAACCCAAATGGGTGTGGTGAAGTCGTGGTTGTTATCGACGAACCACACTCACCCTAACACTAAACATGTCTTCTGTTCTAGATCCATTCCTTGGTCTGTGATTTGTGGGTTTATGCTATTTGGGTTGGGTCTTGTTTCCCTCTTAACAGGTCACGTTGTTTCTCACGTTGAATGGTACTCTCAACGATTTCACCGCACTTTCTATTCTTCACTGGTTAGTGTTCTTTTCACTTTTATGTACATTACATTTACTATGTTTTTTGTTTTTTTCTGTGTTACCATTGTGGTCCCAAATCAATAAAGCTTTTTTTTTTTTTTTATGTGTAATTAACAGAAATATTGATTGATTAGTTAGTTAGTGTAATTAACAGAGATATTGATTGATTAGTTTGTAAGTTTGTTACAACTTTCTTAGGAGTTAGTTAGTGGTTATCAGTAAATAGTTAGGTATCATTCATAAGTTCTATATATAGAGAATGATGTATTCATCTTTTTCGATCATTATGATTCCGTATGAGTTTTTACCTGATGAGTATTCCTCTGCTGTCTTTATCTCTCATAAGTGTAATTTATGGCCTTCTAATTATATGATTCTTAACAGTAATTGATGTGAATGTTTGTAGGATGGAAATGATCATGCGCCAATTGATATTTGGGAATCACAATATTCTAAATACTACTATGGATGCAAAGAAAGGGGGCGTAATTTTTCTTGTAAGTCAAATTACTCACTTGCTATGTTTTGTGTTTGCTTACTAAAAATGGTACCGGTGACATGTATGTAGTGTGATGTTTGTCTTGTACCATGCTGTTGTCAAAATATTTCTCCACTGCTTTAGGCTAGAGTACACTAGTTGGTTAGCTAGAGATCATTGCACATTTGGCATGAGGTTTGTTAGCTGCAGAGACCCTCTTATCGTGATCTAGATGAGATCTTTCTTGTGATTTCCATTTTGGATATGATTTTAGATAATGTCCCGATGCTTTGGTGTTATATGATCTTAAAACATACCTTTATGAAATTTTTAGTGTGTTTTCATCATTTCCATTACAAATTATTCAAGATACGAAAGGAATTGAAAACAATGTGATACATTTGTAATTTTAACCAAAAACAGCATTAGAAAATGTTTTCCTCAACCGAATAAGCCCTCGATATACTAATGTGTTGTATACTGTATAATCCTTATATCAGTTAAGTGGCTCTCTTCTATTACCATATGATGATAGGTTTGTTGGCTAACAGTAGATGTGAGTCTACATTGACAGTTTTAGAATAACACTTTAGAGTAGACATGATGTTTTGCAGTTTGCTTCCCCTGTATATGTACTGTTTTATGGATATTAAACAGTTCCAGATGGCATGTGCCATGGCTAGACTAGACTAGACTAGACTGTTAACAAAATTTTGATCATTCTTCCCCTTTTTCTAAAAAATGTTATGCTAAAGTTCAAGGAGTTGACCTTATTCTTGAAAAAATTTCTAAATATCTTGATTCATGAATGTTCCTTTCTAATTATGCTATATAGACTAGTGTGACCGAGTTGTAAAAGCCTTTCATGGTCCCTTCCATGACATGAATGTGAGAAAATTTCAGTGTTCCATCTTATACTTGTTTTACCTCAAGACAATTCCTTAAGCTTAGTCTGAATTATTTAAGTTTTCTACATGTCACTTTCTATCTCATTATTGTAATTGGATAATATAGCTGCTGTACGTGAGCGCAAGTCAAATGGCTACTTGCTTATTGCAACGAGTGGGGGACTAAACCAACAAAGAACTGGGGTAAGTAGGACATAAGTTTTATGATATGATACTGGTCCTCACTCACTAGCATGCTATGATCAATTACACCTTTAAGCATGGAAAATATTAATGCATGTGGTCGTATAAGTTGGCTGCTTTCCTACTGATTGAAATTGTGAAAAGGATGGGATTGATTTTATCTTTAGCTCATTTGTTCCTTTTCAGTTGTTTTTGAAGATTATGAGGCTTGATTGATTAGGTTCTTTTCATTGCCATGATGATAATTTTTAGGATTAGTCGCATGTCATTATTCCTTAGTTTCATAATATCAGTGATTAGGATTAGATTGAGCCATCATGTCAATTAACATTTATTGCAATCCTATTATAAATACAGCCTATTGTGATCTGGTTTAGACGCGTAAAAATCATAAACTCAACAAACAAACAAAAATCAATAAAAGTAATGGTATTTTGATGGAAATAACAATCATGTTCTTTCCTCCAGATAACGGATGCTGTTGTCGTTGCACGGATTCTTAATGCTACACTTGTTGTACCTGAGTTGGATCATAATTCTTTTTGGAAAGATGACAGGTAATCTACATATCATTTCATACTGCCATTACTCATATTAGAATTGATTTGAATCTATTTAACAATTGTTCATTTGATGAAAAAGCACTTTTTTGAATACAGCGACTTCGCCAATATTTTCGATGTTAATTGGTTCATTACTTATCTTGCAAAAGATGTTACTATTGTTAAAAGAGTTCCCGATAAGATCATGCGGTCAATGGAGAAACCCCCATATACAATGCGTGTCCCGAGGAAATCAGATCCAGAATATTATCTTGATCAAGTTTTGCCAATACTATTGAGACGGAGGGTAAGCCCACGTGCTATGATCTGATAGTTGAAATTTCATGATCATTTTTGCCAGAAGATATTTTGAATTGAGTCTGCAAATGGCTGCCATGATGAAACACCTAGTAGCTGGTTAATGTCAGTTTGGATAACTCCTTTCTGAATTCAGCTGTGGTGGAAGGTAACAGATTTTTGGGAATTTTTTGCAGGTTCTACAATTGACAAAGTTCGACTATAGACTTGCCAATGACCTTGACGATGAGCTACAAAAACTTCGTTGCCGTGTTAATTATCATGCTTTGAGATTTACAAAACCTATACGACAACTTGGTCAACGAATTGTGATGAAAATGCAAAAGATGGCAAACCGTTATATAGCAGTCCATTTGAGGTTTGTTTAATTCACCTGCTATATGAAAATTTAAATTCAACTTCCATAGTTGGCAAAGTGGTGTGAGCTTCATGTTCATCTGCTCTTTCCTAATGGCAAACATGTTGTCCATATATGATCTTATCCTTCTATATCTTTTGATTTGTCTTAATCTGGTTGATTTTCCCTCCCCTTTTTCACAAATCCTTCATCATTGTTTGAAATTGATTGCAGTTATTTGAACAATTAGAAAATGACATTTTTTCGCAACTTAATAATAGCAATATATAAGGTTTCAATGGTGGCCAATGTTCGGATTCTTATAATCCATAATTATTTATGGCACAGGTTTGAGCCAGATATGCTGGCATTTTCAGGTTGTTATTTTGGTGGGGGTGAAAAAGAAAGGCAAGAGCTCGGTGAAATCAGAAAAAGGTGGACAACACTACCTGTAAGATTACAATCCTATCATTTCTACTGATAAAATCGTCTCATTTCTACTGACAAGATCATAGTTAGTTTAAACTTTTAGAAACTAACGTGTGTTTAAAGTTGTGTAAAAAGATGACTTTAGGTTTTACAGATTTTATAAGAACCGGTTTCTATTTTAAAAGTTGTAATTTCAGTGTTTTATCAAAAGCCATTCAAAAAGTAACTGCTCAAAATAATTAGGAATCTGATTTTTTTCCAGGTTCTATATTTTTTCGTAAGCTTAAACAAACCCGCTAAATAAATTGAAACAAACAGGCTCCAAAACTAGTTATTCCTTTGCTGATATCAAGTGAATGAGCCATTACCTCGTGATAATACAGGATTTGAGCCCTGATGGAGAACGAAAGCGTGGGAAATGTCCTCTTTCTCCTCACGAAGTAGGTTTGATGTTGCGGGCACTTGGTTTTACAAATGACACATACCTGTATGTTGCTTCGGGGGAAGTATACGGTGGGGATGAAACCATGAAGCCTCTCAAAGATCTTTTCCCCAACATCTACACAAAGGAGATGCTTGCTGAGGAAGAGTTGAAACCTTTTCTTTCATTCTCTTCCCGCCTTGCTGCTATCGATTACATTGTTTGTGATGAAAGTAATGTATTTGTTGCTAACAACAATGGTAACATGGCCAGGATTCTTGCCGGTCGAAGGTAAGAATGTATAAGTTTATTCTGATGTTGTAATTTTATATTCTCCCTTGTTTCAAAAAATAACACGAATCTTGTTAGAGGGTTAATACCAAAAAAAAGGGAAAAATCTTGTTTCTGATTTCTCCTTGTTTGTAACAGGCGATATATGGGTCACAAGAGAACCATTAGACCAAATGCAAAGAAGCTTAGTGCGCTGCTCATGGCACGTCATGAGATGGACTGGGATACATTTTCGAGAAAAGTGAAGGCATGTCAAAGAGGATTCATGGGAGAGCCAGATGAGATGAAACCTGGACGAGGAGAGTTTCATGAATATCCAAATGGTTGCATCTGTGAGAAACCATTTATAGATGAACTGAGTCAAGATGGAATCCGGCCCCCTAAACTCGCGATTAGGAATATGACAATGGAAGCTGACTCCGAAATGAATGGAGGAAACGAAGAAAGTTTTGAGCTACCACAGCCAAGTGAGAGGACGTGACATGATGAAGATGATATTTGAAAGAGCAATTTTGGTTATAGTATTAAAGCTATCACATGGCCATGGTGAAAATTCTGTTCTTTTAATTTAGATCTATGTATAGGGGAAAAGTAGTAGATGACATCAACACCTTGCAAATGTTAATAGATAGTATATGATTTTTATTTTTTGTGCTCAACTATAGGTATAATGATTTTTCTCCCAAGTTGTTTCTTGAATACCAGGTATGGCTAAGAATTGAAAACCCACTTAAAAAGGTCTAAATTTTTTTTTTTTGAAAATTGAAATTTTTTGAAAAGGTCTAAAAATTGAAAATTCACTTTAAAATGTTATAGTACAATATAAAGGTTATATATAGCTCAGCAAAATATTTGAAGTGTTTCTAATAAACTCAACATATTGATGAATTCCAGTAAAAAGTTTAGGTTGTGCTTAGACTCTAAAAGAGAGGAATTGCTGGAAGTGATTATGAAAGATGAATTGGTAAAAATTGTCTTAAAAAGAAATGTGTCTATTGTGAATGGTCCTAAGGATAACCTTTGTTAGGCATTTTTCATCCTCACATTACAATGGTTTTTATGTTAATGGAGAAACCAAGAGAGGAGTTGACTTGTAGAATAGAATAATATTAACTATATTAATGTTATTGTTGCATCTGATAGAAGTTCTTCAAAATTAAAATTATTAAATTCTTATTTGCGATGAGAAAAATTGATTTTGACATAATTGATTCTGTAAAATTGATTCTGGCCAAAATTGATTTTAAGTTAAAGTAGTTTATTTTGTCAAAAAAAAAAAAAAGTTAAAGTAGTTTATGTTTGGATATATTCATGCAAAAGTGAGTTGGACAAAAAATTTGAGTGTAAAAATCAATTCTAAAATCAGAAACTACGATTTCTAGCTTCAAGTAGAATTAATTCTGGAGGCAGAATCAATTCTACTTTTGAGAAATCAAACAAGCCAAAATCAACTCTACACCTCCAGAATCAACTCTGGCTATTCAAGAATTGAAACCCAACATACACAAATAATTTTGCTTTGAATTCAATGGAAATTAATTTTTTAAAAGAATCATAATTATGAACTGAATATTAATGATTTTGCAACAAAAATTGCAAGATGAAGTTCAAAGATTAATAGATGGAGTCATGGAGATTGCAACTACTGTGAGATTCTATAGCTACAAATACATGTTCACGTTGACTGATATTAGTGTATAACTACTTTTGCGATCATTTTGTTGTTTTTTTATGCGATCATTTTGTTTTACGTTACAAAATTCACAATAATAAAATTAATAACATAAAATGACAAAATATCTATGTCACAAAATTAAATGATCAAAATATTCATTCCACATTCCACTAATGAATATGTATTTTACCGAAGTGGATTTAACAATATGAATTAAACAATTGTGTCAAAAAAAAATATGAATTAAACAATTACCTAACATAAAATCAAATAATGAAACAAATAAGTCTGGTAGATTGGCTCTCGCCTCTTCAGTTCTTTCCTCAATTCTCACTTATTACATGCAGATATCTTGGCTCCCTCAAAGTATATGTGACAACATCGACCAAACGACAAGAAACTTCATTTGGCGAGACTCTAACAATAAGGGAATTAATTTGGTAGGGTGAGACAAAATTGCTCGGCCAAAGATTCAAGGTGGCTTGGGAATCCGTCCAGCGAGGGAGGCCATTAGACCAACATTTGTCTCCTTGGGAAGCTTGTTTGGGATAGGGTGCAGTCTTCGAATAAGCTCTGGGTCGACCTTCTCTCAAATAAGTACATTACAGGCCCCGCCATTCTTCATACCAATGGCCTTTCCAATGCCTCTCCCACCTGGTCTTCCATAATTCGCGCTAAAAACATCTTAAAAGACGGTTTCTCCTGGCAAGCAGGTTCGGGATCTTCCTCCTTCTGGTTCAGCCCCTAGAGCTCCTTAGGTTACCTTGGGACCCTTGTTCCGTATGTTGACATCCATGATCTTCACCTCACTGTCAAAGACGTACTCACATATGATAGCCCTCACTCTCAGATCCTCTACACTCAGCTTCCTCCTTCAGCATCTGACCTCATCAATAATTTAGACATAAGATTCAACGACTCTATTGACGACACTTTCATTTGGCCCAGTAACAAAAATGGCTCTTACACAGTCAAAAGTGGTTATAGTTGGCTCTTGTCCCAAAACAACTCAGCTACCACCCCATCCCTTTCTCATTCTTGGACTTGGATTTGGAAACTTCACTTACCTGAAAAGATCAAATTTCTTTTTTGGCTGACCTGCCACAACTCGGTTCCCACCCTCTCGTTAATTTACCATCGAAGAATGACCCCCTCCTTTACTTGTCCTCGATGTGGTATTCATGTAGAGACTTTTCTCCATTGTGTTCGGGATTGTAATTTCTCTAGACCCATTTGGCACCAACTTAGCTTTATCTCTCCCGATTTCTTCAACTCTACGGATGTCCATGAGTGGCTTAAATCTGGCTCCACGATTTCTCAAGCTTTCGCTTTCTCCGCTGGCGTTTGGTGGGCTTGGCGACACCGAAATTTGATGTGTTTACAAAATGAAACTTGGTCTATTAATCGGCTCTCCTTTAATATTCAAAGTATGATTGCCACCTTCACCTCTTGTTTCTCATCCTGCTCAATTACCACCTCAGAAGAGATTCATGTTAAATGGAACAATAGTAACCACTCCGGTGTAATCCTTAATGTTGACGGAAGTTGCCTCGGAATCATGTTAAATGGAACAATAGTAACCACTTTGGAGGAATTATTAGAAATGACTCAGGCTACTATTTATCAGGTTTCTCGGGTTTCATGCAGGGATTCTCGGGTTTCTATCTACCAGGGTCTCATTTTGGCGAAAAATATGGATATTGATTAGTTGGTTTGCTACTCTGACTCTCTCCACTGCATCAGCCTCATAAAAGGTCCCACTATGAATTATCATGTTTATGTTGTGTTGATTCAAGACATCAAAGAGTTGTTTTCTCAAAGTAAGACTACTCTTTGCCACACTCTCAGAGAGGGAAACAAATGTGCGGATTTCGTAGCCAAGCTTGGAGCCTCTTCAGAGTCCGATCTCACGATTCATGTATCTTCTCCAGAAGGTCTCTTCGACATTCTCCGGAGCGATGCTGCCGAAACTTTCTTCCTTAGAGAATAGTTCTCGTGTCTTTTTATTTCTGTCTTTTTTTTGTTTTGATTAACCTTGTAACAAAAAAAAATCACAAAAAATACATAAAAAAAAGGTAAAAATAACTTAGTTGGTGTAACATTGTTATATTATAGTTTTATGAGCTTAGCTCAGTTGACATAAACATTGTATTATATATGTAGGGGGTCAGATTTCGAACTCCGGTCGTCCCACTTATTCACCATAAAATTCTAGCCACTAGACTACTTAAAAAAAATAAAAAATTGTTTTATTATCTATAACTATATATAAAAATGATACAAATTTTTGGGATGACTTTTTCATTATTCCTATTTTACCCTTAAAAAAAAACTACCAACAAAAAAAGTAACTAACTACATATTAAAAAGATACAAATTTTTGGGATGACTTTTTCATTATTCTTATTTTACCCTTAAAAAAAACTACTATATATAAAAAGGATACAAATTTTTTGGATGGTTTTTTCATTATTCATATTTTACTCTTAAAAAAAACTACCAACAAAAAAAGTAACCAACTACATATAAAAAATATACAAATTTTTGGGATGACTTTTTCATTATTTTTATTTTACGCTTAAAAAAACTACCAACAAAAAAAGTAACCACCAATTATGGTTTACTCTTTTTTTAAAAAGTAACCACAAATTAAAGCATGGAACTTTTAATACATTTCTATACCATAATATTATTATGTATACATTAATAATCTTCTATTATACATAACATTTTAAGTTGAATATTATTAAAATATAGTAAAACCCAAATTGGAATTATGAATGATAGCAACATGAATTAATTTAAGCCAAAAGAACGATTCTATGATAACAACATGAATTATGTAAGTTTGCTAATAAAAATAAACTAAACAGAACAATAAAATTTACTTATCATAAGTTTGCTAAATTAAATTATGATTTGGATTATTAGTTGAGCCCACATGAAAGACTTAAAAAATAGGAAAACTAAAGATACACACGTTAATTTAAATAAAAATCAAATTTATAATAAATTAAACTAAAAAATGTACTACTAAAAAAAATTAAACTGCAAAAATCTTATTAAAAAAATTAGGATTGCAAATGCTATTCGAGTGTAACACAGATTAATTCAACTAATTTTATTTCTTGATCATCAATCAGATGCAGAGGAGAAGCTTCCATAACTGAAAGAGACTGTGAATCCAACGACACAACAATCACTGCAAAACATGCCTGTAAGTAGATCTGCTTCCAACCAACATTTTCTAGGGTTTTTCTTCCCTAATTTATTCAATTCTCATGCAGATTAGAACCTTAATTGAGGTCGAATCTCCAAGTCCAATCAGATACCTAATCGGAGCCGTCGTAATGATGATCGGAGTTGTTTTACCGGTCGGTTACATGATGTTCCGTAACAAACGCGTTCCTTCTTCTTCCTCCTACACCAAACAGACGTAGGTGTGCCCTTTCTTTTTTCAATTCTTCCAAATTCCCAATTTTCTTTAATCAATCATTTATCAAATCAATGAATTTCATGTTTGGCTGTTAAATTCAGTTGAAATTATATATTTTTTTAGTTGATCCAAATGTCGGTATTTGAATTTTTTTTATTTCATGTTTGGCTGTTAGATTCTGTTGAAATTGTATATTTTTTTAGTTGATCCAAATGTGGGTGTTTTAAATTTGAAGAAATTTTAATGTGCATTGATGATATTTCAGGAACAAGGTTTTGATATAGAGACATGATGGTGGCAGTGGTGGTGATAGTGATGAGGTGAGAAGACTTTGATTTAGTAGATTTGGGTTTGTCATTGGCTATGTTTCGAGGAAATGCTTAATTTTTAGGTTAGAGGCTTTGACAGATCTATCATTTGTTCATTTGTAAATGCATTGACATTCCAAATCTTCTAAGTGGTTGTTCACCTGATGATTATGAACTCTCTGTATACATACCATTGTGTTTACATTTTTTACTTATGGAGTTCAATGTTGTGCACTTTACTCATTTTATTGGTATAGGAATTTTCAATATACACATGATGTTTTTGTTTTTTGTTTTTTATTATAAGCAAGAAGAAAAGCCTCTTGATTCTTGACTGTTTTGCTGGCCTTATTTGTTTTTAAAAAATATGATATGATCATTTGGTCTTGTTCTGTGAGGATACTGAAATCTTGTATATTAGTTAGGAATTTGGAACTTGGAGTTTCGCGGTTATCTTTCAAGTGTATGAATCCTTTTTAGTAACTGGTTTTCATATAGAGGTAGGTTACCCATGTTGTTGAAAGATTTATGGATGGTGTCTTGTAAGAAATGTTAGTAACATTTTCAGAGTAACTAATTTTTTGATTCATGTCGGTGCTCTTACATCCGTGTGTGGCATATTAACAAGAAACATTATGATAAATTTAGGTGGATCATGTTTTCATGGGTTAGAGTACATTTGACAGTTAGATAACTTTATAATTAATCTATAATAATTAGCTCAAGATTTGCATGAACATTAGCTTTATTTGAGACATCTTATGGAGATATAAGCTGCATCTTCTAGAATAACCACTATACAGCTCCGCAAGAAAGAGCCCTTCAGGGCCAGGGTGGCTCTTTCGCGTGCCTCTGAAAACCTTCAGAATTGTGCCCATAGAATAATCCATTAAGCCCTTCATAATATTAATAGTCCACCAGCCCACACAACCCACCGGTTGAAGGAGTTAGAGCAGGGCTGATATGTGGTCAGCTTGTGTATTCGCCACTCCGAGCATCCATTTTTCTTAGTTTATCGTCAAACCCGCATATTGAAGTTGTCACTCCAAAGCTACACCATCCTCAAGCAGATCTGCTGCAAACTGTTTGAGCCTGCCGTCGGTGATCTTGTTGCCTTTTTTTTTGCCTTTAGAGGTCCACCCAAGTTTTTCCATTGCTGATAGAGGTCATGTTCGTCGTGCTTTATTTAGTGTGGTGTTACCTGTTGTAGACTTGGAGCTCGTACGTTTGTTCCCTCTTGCTTCCATTGATAAACTATGTGATGATTTGGTTTAACACCCTCACTTTGCATGCTTCATTTTTATGACCTAATGTGTTTTGTTCTCTGCATTACCCATTTGGTTGGAGACGGTTGTTTGTTTTTGTTCGTTTCTGCAGATTTTTCAATTTGGTTGTTTCTTCAATTAGTATTATTTTTAATTGACGAGTTGAGAAAATAGGAAGCAGATTATGGTCCCCATCACAGTCACCTGAGTCATTTTTAGATTACTTTGTTGACTTCTCAAGCTTACATCAAATAACCTTCAATCAAGTCTTTCACGGTAACATGTGAGAATTAATTTTAGAAAGCTCTATAATCAAGATATGATCTACCTCAAGCATAATTATAATCCGCATACTAGTTTGTATTTGTGGAGTCCTATAAAATTCTAGCACAACTTTGTCATTGTCTCACATCACAAAAGCATAAAAACCTTGCTAAAAAGAGTTACAAATACAATCACCACAATTTTTTCTTTGTTGATGAAGGGGACAAGAATGCTCTCTATCCATGGGGTTTCTTAATTACTTAATATTTTCAAGTCAATTTCTGCAAAGAAAGTCAATTTTTTTTAGGGATCATTAATTTTTGCTGTTTTTCTGTGTATATCCTGTGTGTTATTGTTGCAATGGCACCTTCCCGCCTGCATTGGTTTGTGATTTGCCGCATATTTTAGCTGGAGTACCTATATGTGGCCTGCATTGGTTTGTTGGAATGGCACCTTTCCCTTTTGAATGATAACATCTCATTATTAAAAACCATTTTGGGGGTTTATACATTTCTGCTTATCAAGGAGGAGAAAACACCAACAGATAGGAAGCTATAATATACAGCCAATGCTTTCATTGTTGTGGCAGTTAGATGATACAACTTCTTCCAAGGTTAATTGAGCTGCTGTTTAAATCAAAGTCTAGATAATTCCAATCAGTGTCCATTTTAGTTTGGTTAGTCGTTTCCTTGTTGATGATATTGATGTTTAATTATAAATGAGGTAAGGACAAGGCTTTTTGTTCGAAACTTATTATCAATCACAGAACAGATTGCTTGTTTCTTGCTGCGAATACCTTTAGACTATTTCAACATGCTTACTACAATTTGAGAATCCAATTGCAAACAGATTGCTTTTTTGTATTTTAATCAGCAACTAGAAATAGAATGAAACAATGTAATAAAGTTTTTACAGCTCAGTTAGGGGTGTTCATGGTTCATGAACTGCACTGAAACTGGTTCATGGCAGTTAGATGAAACATTAATGGTTCAGTTCATAAAAACCATTTTAGTAAAAATCAGTTTATTTTTCAAAGCAGTTTTAGTTCGGTTCAACACCGGTTTAGAACCAGTTTACATATTTAAACCGGTTTAATTTCAGATAACTAATTTCTAACCGGTTTTCTAATAGAACCGGTTTATTTTTGAAAAACTGGTTTTAAACCAGTTTTTCGTGTGTTAAAAAAACCAGTTTTGGTGTTTTTTTAAATATGAATTGGATTTTAAACCATTTTTCAGTTTTTTTTTTTTTTATAAAAAAAACGGATCATAATCTTATAAAATTCTAAATTCCTATCATTAATCCGAAGAAATTCCTACAATGTTTGAATTAGATCAGAATCTTCATTTCCTTATTATAAGATGATTTTGGATTCGTCTCGAAAATATTATTTTTTTTATAATTTTTATTATCATACAATTAAAGATATTAATCGTCAAAGTTATGCATTGAAATGTGTGAAACAGATAATTTTTCCACTAATAAACATTAGCATATAATATGTTTTTGGTTTCGTCTCGAAAAATATTTTCAAAATATCATTTTTTTATAATTTTTACTATCATACAATTAAAGATATTAATCGTCAAAGTTATGCATTGAAATGTGTGAAACAATCAATTTTTCTACTAATAAATAAAAATAAACATTAGCATATAATATGTTTTTTTATTCGTCTTGAAGAGTATTTTCAAAATATCAACTTTTTATAATTTTTACTATTATACAATTAAAGATATTAATCGTCAAAATTATGCATTGACATATGTGAAACAACTAATTTTTCTACTTATAAAAAAAAATTAAAAAAAAATACATTTTTGTAATTAAAAGTAAAAATATTGATAAAACATAAAAAATATTAAATATTCTTTTTTTAATAAAAACCAGTTCATAAATTCAAACTGGTTTTGAACCGATTATAAATTGAATTGTAACTGTTTTTAAAAAGTGGTTCAATTTAAAACTGTATTAAATAATTCAATTTAAAAGATGGTTCAGCGCAGTTTGAACTAAAGTTTGATTCAATTAACTAGATTTTTTAATACAAGAATCAGGAATGAGTTTCATGCACTGATCTAAATTAGGATTTAAAACTATATGCCAACATATTCTTTGTCGCATTCCTTTTAATACACTATTTTCTATTGAATTAACGAGTTTCACAAAATTTATGTAGAACAAGTTTTTAAAATATATAAATCTATGTAGCACTATTCAAATGAAATGGTAATGTGATGAATTTTTTGGGTAATCAAATGTTAAAAACATATCATTGACTTTTTAATTGCTAACTACTTCAGAGATATTTGAAATTTAAAGAAAAAAAATAGGACAAATATCCGTTGTTGATAAATAAATAAATAAATATGGGATAAATATTTACCATTGATAAATATAAAAAATATTAAACAAATATTTGCCATCATAATATAAAATACGGAAAAATATTGAACAAATTCATTTGTTTCAGGATGAAGAATTAGTTTCATTTAGTGCAGATCCAAACAATGTCGACTTTGGTGTCATCAACGTTACAGATCTGAAGACATAGATATTCTGAACACTTCAATATAGGGATTATTCTATCCCCCCATATTCCAATTTTGCCCTTGGTTGGAAAGTTCGGAATACATTTTCCGAACTTTTTTTTGCCTTGAATATGAACTTCGGAACATGTTTTCCGAAAAATTTGCCGAATTTACACTAGGAAAAGTTCGGAAAACGCGTTCCGGACTTTTAGTTCAAGGGCAAAATTGGAAAATCGGGGGGGGGGGGGGGGGGGGGGGAAGAAAATTCCTCAATATAGTCATATTTGTAGGCTTATGCAATTTATTGTTTTATGCTATTAACATGGATGTTGTGAGTTTATTCACAGATTTATCCTTTTTGTTTTTAGCGACTTTGAATTTGTATTGTATTGATGTATTCTATCAATTTGAATGAATAAATATCATTTATTTTTAGTCAAAAAAAATGATGCTTAACATAACTGCAAGTCTGCAACATGTAGTAGGAAACCATATTACTACTTCATCTGTTGCATAATAATTAAAAAATAGTTTTCAAGCAAATTATAAAAAGTAATCATATATGGGAAAACAATCCTGCACCAAGGAGTAATTTTGTTACGGAACTAATTTCGCACTATATAGTATTCGACCTATTATAATTTACTTTATTAATTTTTTTTTACATTATCTTAATAAAAAAATGTCAATCTTAAAATTAAATTATGTAACTTTTAACATTAATCATTTGCTTAAAAAAAACATTAATAAAGATCACACCTCAGCGTTGAAAAAAGTGGGGATGAGGTGGATATGTTCTTCTAAACCGGTCCTTGGTTGGAGGGGATTCCCTTGTGTATGAGGTTTATGTGTTTGTTCGAGTTGACGGTGAATAAATCGAGTACGTGACGAGAAATTTGCAAGTGAACAAATATATCGCAAGTAGTAAAATTATCGATCCACAAGGGATTGCTCTTAATCACAACAAGACAAATGAAACTACACTAAAATAAACAATTGAAAACATAATTGGGGGGGAAAGTTGTGTAAATTCAATCACAAAATCAAAAGTAAATGGAGTCACAAATATATTTCTCTTTCAATTGGAACAAACGGATCGGAATCTCACTTAGATCACTCAATCATACCAACATTTCACAACAACAAACATGTTCACAAATTGTACCTTGTTCATAGGCTAGGATTGAAGTGTTGAGTCCAATCTCTTGGAACTCAATTCTCTCAATTCAACTCAATTCTCCTAATCTCTCAGGAGAATTATGCTTAATTGAGGTTTTCCAAAACACAATCCTTTTAATCACAACCTATGGTACCAAATCTCTAAGCTACCATTAAGTTGTTCAATCAATTCTAGATCTATTGTAAAATTCTATTCTCATAGCAATTAAAGTAACTGAAATCATTATACTAATGGCCAAAAAGCATAAAGCATTAGAAGAAAGAATGATTGATTAAGAACTTAATACAATTCATGAACAAGTTACAAATTACAAAACCATTGGTACAAATTGAGCTCTCCTAGAGACTCCAATCCATGGAGATTTAGCTAGACATCATTGGAATGAATCTTGCACAAGGAACTTGAGAAAGCTTCATCATCATGAGTATCTTCCTTCACAAATCAGGAACATATCTGAGAATAGCTTCAATGGTGTATTTTTCCTTTAAAAATCTGAACCCTTCAATAGAGCTCTCTGTCCCCTTTTATAGACTTTCAAAATCTGAGCTTCAGCCAAGCGAGTTCGCCTCACGCGAGATCTGGTTCGCGCCGCCTTTGCCTCTAGCTCGCTTGCGCGAACTTTCTAGAAAGACGGGGTTCTTACACGCTCAAATCTCGCGTACGCGTAATATGGTTTCGCATACGCGAACTTTCCAGAAGTTTCAGTCTCTTCACTGTTCAGATCTCGCGTGCGCGTACTACAGTTCGCCTTAGGCGAACTTTCCAGAGAGGGTCAAGATTTCCAATGCGCCTGTTCGCGTGCGCGAGCTCCAATTCGCCTTAGGCGAATTTTCCAACTAACTCATATTTTTGAACTTAAATTTCCCTCCTTTTAGCTTTTTCCTTGTAGCACAAGATAGCTCCTAATACCTTTGATTTCTTCACAACTTGTACTTCTTTTATTTACAAAACTCCTAATTTTACCTTGAAAAGTGCCTTGGTTACTAGCAATGCTGAGATGTCATCAGTACGGTAGCTGAGGTGTGTTCTACTTTCTAATTACCATAGATGGTGGTCGCGATCGTTTGCTTGTTTGTGCATCGACTAACTCTATTATTCATGGTGTTTCCTTGATTTGTTGTTTTGTAAACTTTCGCTGTCTGTTTTGGCACACTTTGTGCTGAGGAGACTAGTCGGTTGATTAATATATATCTTTATTTTTGTCTGTTAAAAAAAGTATAAAATTGTTCATTTTTTAATATAATTTTTATTTAAAAAAGTTTATCTTATATAATTCCATAAATTCTTTTTATGCTTTTAAAATTTAAATAATAGTAGTTCTTTTTGTTATTATAGTCAAAATGTATTTAATGAGAAATATATTTTAATATTTAAAGTGGTATTTTTTTTAATATGTTTAAAGTGCTATCATTGATTTACTTATATAATAACATTTATGTTCTATAAATTTTTATTTGTATGATGATATGTTGTTACAATAGTTTCATTGTTATCCAAAAAATATATTCTTCTAGGGAACAAATAATGGGGGTAGTAACTGTATCGATTGTATAGATGATAAACGTAGTTCTTTAAGATACAAAAGTTGTGAACCTTTTACAATGAAGTATGACTCCCTATTTATAGAAATTTCCTTCTCTAACTGCTTCCACCAGCCACGTCATGGATATCCCATGATCGTGGCGGTTTCTTCCCTCCACCGCCCTTTCATCGTGGTGGTGGTGAGGGGTGGTTACCTTGAGGGGTGGTTACCTCCTCCCACATCGTGGGTCTTGTTTGAATTCCTCATCTGAGCAGTTACTTTTCTGGTTAGGGCGTCGCCCACGGGATACAGCGCCTTCTTTTGTCTTTCCTGCCAAGTTTCTCTTTTGAATTGTATGGGTTAGAAGATTGGGCCATCTTGCTATTGGGCATGTACTATTCATTTTTGGGCCGTAGTCCAGTCCATAGCCCCCCAAGCACGAGGCTCAAAGAGGCGAAGTGGTAAGTCGTGGGGGAATAACTACCCATTACCTCGTCCACTATGCATGGCTGACTTCCTATAAATAACTTGCTTTACAACATTGATCCTCACTCACATTTTCCCTCGTTTTATCTTATTTTGTAGCTAAGTCATGGATACTTCCATTCCTGTTTTAGAATCTCCTGCCATGCCTGCCATCAGGCAAATCAAGAACATGCTCGGATATGAGACTGAAGAACTCATGGATCAAGTGGGGGAGTTCAAAACCTTTGTGGATGAGCTTAAAGATTATTCTTGGCGCTTGACGGAGAAAGAGGCTGCTTTCCTGGAGTTGGCTTTAGAGCTTCAGGAAAGGTTGGTGAAGGACGCCGCCTTTATTCAGACGGCGGAGAATCTTGCAGACTGCCATAGTGAGATGGAGGAGGCTATGTCTAAACGCATTGCTGTTACCAAAGAGCGCATTCAAGTGCAGGACATCTTATCTCTTTCCATGTCCGCTGAAGACACCATTGACAATCGCATCGAGGTTTTGGAGAAAGAACTCAGACCCTTAATGAAGAGGAAGAGGAACCTGCAGATGGATATCCAATATGACATCGCCAAGCTCATCAAAACTCGATCCTTTCTGGCTCGTCTCCAAGAGAAACAGGAGACCTTAGATGATGATCTGAACAAAGTAATTTTTGACTCTAAGGTTGCTAAAAGGTACAAGGGCGAGATTGAAGAGTTGCATGCCCGTGCTGTGGAGTCCAAGACAGCTTTAGGATTTTATCGTAGTTTTCTTTGAATTTGTATCCAAGTTTGCTGTAGTTTTCTTTGTATCTTGATTTCAATCAATAAATTTCTTTAATTTGGAAGGGTTTCCTTGTTTCTTTCACCCCTTGGCGACGTGCATTATGATTCTTCACAAATAAACTTCCAGAATGACAATTTACCTGCTTTGTTGTTTTGATTTTGGAGATAAAATTTGGTATAAATAAAAGAAATATACAGAGTTACCTTTAACTGCTTTCTCCATTCTTTGTTTATTTTTGGACTGTATCCTCCTAATGCAGGGTGCCGGTGAGGTTGTAATTATGCTTCCCATCTGTTTCTGGCGTTTCCTCGCTTACTTTACTTTTTCTGACGTTTCCAACTCGTAAGATTTAGAGATAACGCCAAGGCATTTCAACGCTTGTTTTAATTTTTCTGACGTTTCCAACTAGTAAGATTTAGGGATAACGCCAAGGCATTTAAACGCTTGTTTTACTTTTTCTGACGTTTCCAACTCGTAAGATTTAGGGATAACGCCAAGGCATTTCAACGCTTGTTTTATTTTTTTGACGTTTCCAACTCGTAAGATTAAGGGATAACGCCAAGGCATTTCAACGCTTGTTTTATTTTTTCTGACGTTTCCAACTCGTAAGATTTAGGGATAACGCCATGGTATTTCAACGCATTTTGTTTTTTCTGTCAATTAAACAAGCACACATGCGAGGAGACAGAGTATTTCAACTCCAATTTTATTTTTTCTGTCAATCAAACAAGCACACAGGCGAGGAGACAAAGTATTTCAACTCCAATTTTATTTTTTCTGTCAATCAAACAAGCACACAGGCGAGGAGACAAAGTATTTCAACTCCAATTTTATTTTTTCATCATGTCGTAAACATATGTATCAGTTCCACATAAACCCAAATTTAGAACAGTGGGCCTCAATAAAAACTCCTATTTTCATAGGAGAAAAGAGTGTCCCACCGCTTTTTATTAATTGGAATGAAAATATTCAGTATATTTAATTTACAACATGAAGAATGAGAATCATGAAAATGACTTTCTAAATAATTAAGCACACGCCTGGGCGTTGCCTGTCTTATGTCTCGTGGCAGTTAACTGTAATAGAACCTGAGGTTGGTCATGTTCCATGTTCTATGTAGAACGTCTCCCTCCATAGTCTCCATCCTGTAAGCGCCTTCTTCGAATGCTTCGTTGATTCTGAAGGGGCCTTCCCAATTCGTTGCTAGTTTTCCTCCCTTGTCTTTCCCCATGGGTCTTTCGAGTACCAAATCGCCCTCTTTGAATCTCCTTGCAATAACCCTGGTGTTGTATCTCCTTGCTGCCCTTTGTTTGGAGATGAACTCTCGGAAGTGGGCATTTTCTCTTAATTCTTAGACCAAGTCCAAATTTTCTTGCCAGGCTTCTGAGTTTTCTTGGGGCGTGGTGGTCTCTCTGCGCCAACTAGGGGAATTTATTTCGGCAGGGATCATGGCATTTGTTCCGTATACCATTGTGAACGGTGCTTCGCCCGTTGAAGATTGAGGCGTGGTATGATAAGACCACAAGATTGGTAAGAGATGCGCTGCCTAGCCCTCACCCTTACTTGTGATTCTTCTTTTTATTGCTCTGAGGATTACTTTGTTGGTAGACTCCGCCTGTCCATTAGCTTGGGGGTGTTCCACAGATATGAAGGTGTTTTGGATTCCTTTTTCTTTGCAAAATTGAACCACTTTTTCACTTGCGAATTGGGTCCCGTTTTCGGACACAATATATTTGTGCAACCCGAATCTGCAAATGATTTTCCTCCAGTAAAACTTTTTAACTTGATCCGCTGATATGCTTGAGAGGGCTTCTGCCTCCAACCATTTAGTGAAGTAATCTATGGCCACGATAATCCATTTTGCTTGTCATGTCGATGCGGGGAAAAGCCCCAGAATATCCGTGCCCCACATGAAGAAAGGCCAAGGTGACAGGACGGACTTTAGAGGTTCTCCTGGGGCGTAGTATAGGTTTGCAAACCTTTGGCATTTGTCGCAGGTCTTTACATATCTGGTTGCGTCCCTGTGTAACTCTGGCCAATAAAAGCCTGCCCTCAGTATTTTACCTGCTAGGGATCTCGCCCCAATGTGGCTTCCACATGATCCTTCGTGTATCTCCTCTAAAATTCCTTTTGCTTCTTCTTGGCTTACACAAAGCATCAGAGGTCCTGAAAATCCTCTCTTGTAGAGTTTGTCTCCTAGCATCGAGTACCATGCTGCCATCTTCTTTACTTTGTACGCCTCTTCTCTCGCTGTTGGGAGTTCGTCCTTTTGGAGGTACCTTATGATTGGTGCTCTCCAGTCTTCTGCTTCTATGATCATCATAATTGGCTCTTCATTTATGTTGGGGTTTGCAATAGTCTCTTGAATGAAGGTTCTGTTGCTTCCTGGTTTCTTGGTACTTGCTAGTTTTGACAATAAGTCTGCTCTTGCATTTTGCTCTCGTGGTACATAAACTAATTGGAAAGAACTGAAGTGATTTGCTAAGTTGTGTACCCTTTCCAAGTACTTGACTAGCTGGGGATCTTTTGTTTGAAACTCTCATGATACTTGATTTGTTACCAGCTGTGAATCACTTTTTGCCCTGAGGTCGGTTATGTCCATTTCCTTTGCTAGTTTCATCCCGGCGAGAAAGGCTTCGTACTCCGCCTGGTTATTGCTCGCCTTAAAACCGAACCTTAATGACTGTTCAATTAAGACCTTATCTGGTCCTTCTAGTACAACTTCTGCTCCGCTTCCTCTTATGTTGGACGCTCCATCTACTGACAATGTCCACGGGTGCTCTTTTTTTCTTCTGCGGGCGCTGTTAACTCTAGTAAGAAGTCTGCTAAGATTTGTGACTTGATCGCACCCCTTGGGGAAACAGTCACGTTGAACTCTGATAATTCTACAGACCAGGCAACCATCCTTCCCGCCAGGTCTGGCTTCTTCAGAACATTCTTAATGGGGTAATTTGTCTTTACCACCACCTTGTGGCTTTGAAAATATTGCCTCAACTTCCTCGCCGTAACTATGACCGCTACCGATAACTTTTCGATTTTCTAATACTTGGATTCCGCTCCTTTGAATGTTCTGCTAACGAAATAGATGGGCTTTTCTTCTCCTTTGATTTCTTGGACTAAAGCAGAACTGAGGGCTTTGTCAGATACGGCGAGGTACAGATATAGGGTGTTGCCTTTCTTTGGGCGAGTTAGGATTGGAAGCGCGGCCAGAAATGTCTTCAACTTTTGGAAGGCCTCTTCACATTGAGTACTCCATATGAACTTTTCGCTCTTCCTGAGTGTGGAGAAGAAATGGAAAGCCTTTTCTCCTGCGCATAATAAAAATTTTGACAGCGCCGCAATCCTCCCCGTTAATTGTTGTACTTCCTTGACTGAGGTTGGGCTTCTCATATCAATGATTGCTAGGCACTTATCTGGGTTTACTTCTATCCCTCTGTTGGTTAACATGAATCCCAAGAATTTGTCTGATTGTACCCCAAATGAGCATTTGGTGGGATTCAACCTCATGTTATATTTTCTCACTGAGGCGAGGATGTCACTAAGGTCTTGACCGTGCTCGCCCGTTTCGGTGGTCTTTACCACCATATCATCAATGTAAACTTCTAAATTTTTCCCAATTTGCTATGAGAATACTCTATCCATCAGTCTCTGATATGTGGCTCCTGCGTTCTTCAGGCCAAAAGGCATGACATTGTAAAAGTAGTTGCATGTGTTGATCATGAATGTTGTGTGGGGTGCATCAGTGGGATTCATTTTGATTTGATTATATCCTGAATATGCATCCATGAAACTGAGCATTTTGTACTCTGATGATCCATCTATCAGTCTGTCTATGTTCGGCAAGGGGTAAGGATCCTTTAGGCAAGCTTTGTTTAAGTCTGTGAAGTCTACGCACATTCTCCACTTGTCGTTTTCCTTCTTGACCATCACTACATTTGCCAACCATGATGGATATTTGATTTCTTCTATAAAACTTGCTTCCTTCAACTTTGTTACTTCTTCTATTATTGCTGCTCTTCTTTCCTCACCTACTTTCTTTTTCTTCTAAGAGACGGGTTTGGTTTCTGGGGAGATAGAGAGTTTGTGTGTGATTATTGTCTCATCTATTCCTGGCATATCTGAAGGGTGCCATGCAAACAAGTCTATGTTCCTCTTCAATGTTGCCAGAATTTTCTCCCTTTCTTCTGGCTGTAAGGCGGTACCCAGATTGGTGGTCTGGTGTGCTGCTTCGCCAATTTGCACCTGTTCAAGCTCTTCTATGGGACTTACCCTACGGTCTTGGAACTCTTCCCTTGGGTCTAGGTCTAAAGGGCTGATCATATTTACTCCACCTTTTTGTGTATTAGGGCGTGGTGGCTCTGATGCGTTGCAGGCTCGTTGCTTTATTTTTAAGCTTAATTCGTAATAGCGCCTTGCTAAGGCTTGGTCTCCCCTGACTGTTCCTATTCTTCCATCGTCCAAAGAGTATTTTATGGATATGTATAGTGTTGACATGGCCGCGCCCAAAGCATTGAAGGATGGCCTTCCAATGATGATGTTATATGAGGTAAATGGGTTTTCACTACCAAGTATCTTACTTTGATAGTTTTGGCGCTGTCATTCTCTCCAAAGGTTGTGAGCAGCGTGGTGTACCCCATGACTTCTACTTGCTCGCCTGCAAAATCTACTAAGGTGCCGTTATAGGGCATCAGGTGCTCGTTGGATAGTTGCATTGCCTTAAAGGCCTCCCAATACACGATGTCTGCTGAACTTCCTGAATCTATGAGCACTCTTTTTACGTCACAGTTCAAAATTTGAACTTGAATTACCAATGGGTCATCATCGTGTGGCATGACTCCTTGTTTGTCCTCCTTTGTGAAGGAAATGTCTGGTACGGGTGCGATGGAGGTATGTCCTACGAACTTTGCTTCGAAATCTGACCGCCTCACATATCGTTTTCTGGCGGCGCCTGTCTCTCCTCCACCGGCGAACCCTCCTGCTATGGTATTGACCGTTATTCTCACTTTCTCCTCTCCTGATTTTCTCCTCCTTGATCCCTCTGCGGATTTCTCTGGTTCTTTAGGACCACAACTTTGCCGTTAGCAGCGTCGTCTAGAAACTTCCTCAAATGACCACTTTTGATCAGTTCTTCGATGAGATCTATTAGTCTGAAGCATTTCTCGGTGTCATGACCCTTACACCTATGATACGCACACCATGCGTTTAGGTTTCCTCCCAAGGTATGATCCTTTCCTTTGTGAGGAGGTAATTGGTTCAGTCCCGTTTCCAATATTTCATCGAGAATATAGACCCGGGCGCGGTTTAAGGGCGTGTATTCCCTTTGGGGGAACCTTTCTACATCACGCCTGAATTGCTGGTGGTATGGTTTCCTTTGAGACTCTTGCCCTTTGTGGTGTGGTGATTGTCGTCGACGTTGTGGGTAAAAATTCGGAGTTTTGTTACCTTTGTTCATTGGGTCTCTTTCTCTAGCATCTCACATTCTTTTCTCGGCGTTGCTTTCCTCGCCTTTTATGTAACATTCCGCTCTTTTGATTATCTCTTGCATCGATGTCGCTGGTTTCTGTGCTAGCGACTCGTTGAAGTGACCGGCTTTCAAACCATTATGGAATGCTGAGACGAACATTTCTTGGTTGGGGTTGGACACCTTCATTGTTGCCTCACTGAACCTGGCTAAGTATTCGCGCAGCGTCTCTGCATGGTTTTGGCGAGTGGCGAAGAGGCTAGTAGTCGTCACCTTGATGTGCTTTGAGCCGGAAAATTGCTGGATGAATTTGCGGGCTGGAAATCTAACCAACTTTCTATGGAATGTTTAGGTAAGTTCATATACCATCTTAGTGCTGCTTCTTTCAGAGTTCCTGAAAGTAGTTTGCATTTCAAATGATCTGATGCGCCTATGATGGCGGTTTGTGTCCCCACTGCCATCAGATGCTCTGATGGATCAGATTTTCCAACAAAGGTTGGAAGGTGTGGGGTTTTGAAGTTCTCAGGGACTCTGGCGTCCCACAGGGCTTGTGCTAAGGGTTGAGAATCATTGATTTCGTCTTCATCATGATTGCCTTCCTTATCAGCTTTTTCTTTGTCCATGGCCGTCACCTTAGCTTGGAGACATCTGATTTCGCTGACAGCCTCGGTTAAGGTCATAGCGCTGTCATGGTTTTCTCTGTCTCCAGCCATTTGGAGAGGTTTGCTTGCTCCAGAAATGGTAGGCTGGGAATCGTTTTATCGTAGCCCCACGGTGGGCGCCAAAATATTCTAGGGAACAAATAATAAGCGTAGTTATTTAAGATACAAAAGTTGTGAACCTTTTACAATGAAGTATGACTCCCTATTTATAGAAATTTCCTTCTCTAACTGCTTCCACCAGCCACGTCATGGATATCCCATGATCGTGGTGGTTTCTTCCCTCCACCGCCCTTTCATCGTGGTGGTGGGGTGGTTTACGCATCTCTCACGGTGTTATCGTGGTGGTGAGGGGTGGTTACCCCCTCCCACATCGTGGGTCTTGTTTGAATTACTCATATGAGCAGTTACTTTTTCTGGTTAAGGCGTCGCCCACGGGATACGGCGCCTTCTTTTGTCTTTCCCGCCAAGTTTCTCTTTTGAATTATATGGGTTAGAAAATTGGGCCATCTTGCTATTGGGCATGTACTATTCATTTTTGGGCCGTAGTTCAGTCCATATATAAACGTCATTTTTCACAATATTAAAGAAATTATTAAATTTTATAATAATTATACCCTCATATGCGGTCAACATGGAATAGTCAAATTATGATTTCTCTTAAAGAAGGTGGTAATATTTTATCTATTTTTTTCACTATAAGGTGATAATATTTATTAAATTTCTTAAAATTGAACTATTTGGTGTTCTATAAATTAATATTGAGATATGTTTTGTAGGTATTGTGTATCTAACTATGAGAGATCCAAACTCAATTACTTTAAAATTCTCAATACTTCTAATGGTAATACTTGCATTTGAGGCCAGGGAGACTATAGGCTCTTTTTTGCCTACAAAAACTCATGTTTCAATTAGGAATGATATAGCGCCACATCCACCCACGGATCTCACTGTTCATTGCAAATCCAAAGATGATGATCTTGGATTTCACACACTTACGTTTGGAGGAATTTACACATTTTCATTCACGCCAATAGTATTTCCATCTTTTAAATTTACTTTATTCTTTTGTGGATTTACATGGCCAGGAAACCCCCACCGTCATTATCTTGATGTTTACGATCAAGCCTTAGATAAATGCAAATTTTGCAATTGGAAAATAAATAAAACCGGTGGCACTAAGATTGATGAGGATGGGCATGAATACTTTTATGAATGGAAAAGTATCGACTTAATATATAATTGATGCAAATAGTGCATCTAAGATATAATTTTATTGTGTTTATTTGCTATTGAAATAGTGGAAATCATATCTATCTATCTATCTATCTATCTATCTATAAATTTTATTTTGAATATCAAATTGCGAAGTGTCAATATGACAATATCTATATGAATAACAGAAATTGTGAAGTGTGAACTCATGTTTTTTGGTCAAAACTAAATAAATATGAATAATGAAATAATTTATCTTATGCAAAAGAGACAATTTTAAATGGTTATGTAAAAGAGATATAAACTTAAATATGAATGATAAAAAATTAAATATAAATTTCAGTTTAACGTTATATTATTAATCATTTTATTGTATAGTTAACTCCTCCTCGACTGTTGAAATATTTTGTTGTATCTATTTTTATTTTTATTTTTGGGAAGATTAACTATAAATTCTATGAAATTCAAAATTTCCAAAAAATTATATACCCTATATTATTTTATATATAATTTTGCAATCTTGTACTGAATACCAAGTGTTAAAAAAATTGAAATACCTAACTTGTGTTTTAACAATAAATAGTGTAATTTTGTTTTGATTTGTTAACTTGTCATTGATAATTCTTTAATTTTTATCATTTTATCACAATATTAAAATATTATTTTTTTTTGACTAAACACTCTTAGATCGGATGTTATATTTGTCACTAGCGCTTCTTGCCCGCTTTTTTTCTTTGTTTGATACTTGTGATGTCAGTATTTTCTGAGTTGTGATTCGAACTCAGGATGTCAGTAATTTTTTAGGAAGACTCAAGAAACAAATATTGAAAGAGTTGTGAATTTTTCAACTTATACATGCATGAACTGTGATTCAAAATCATGATTCTCGAACAAAGCCAAAAACTACATAGACCTCACCTACTTTTTGTATTTGAGGGACATTGAGCTTGTTAGCACGTATGTCTGGGGTCCTGCAGCACTTTCATTCCTTTACAAGGAGCTGAGCAACGCCACCGTCCAAGTGCAAGTACTTGGCAGGGTACGCTACACTTCTTCAGGTAATCGACATTATATTTGTTTTTTTTTTAAAGCTTCTGTTTACTTATGTTTATTCAGTTATATTTTTATACAGGCTTGGATTTACCACCACTTCCATGGTATCGACGGAGAGGAGGACCCTATGTATGAGGAGCACCTGCCATGTGCGACGGTGCGCGGAAATTTGTACCTACCAGAGGGCAGACAAGGGCCAGATCAATTTGAAAGACACTTGATCGGTTACTTCCAAACGATTAGGATTGAGTGTGTTATGAGGAGCACCGACAAATTTTCCCTCTTCAGCCGGTCAGTTTGTACTCTGACTGGATCAGATGTGGACATATAAAGATCTGATACCTTCCGGAGAGGGTCCTTCATCAATTTGGTTATGTGCAGACCATTCTGAGACCTCCACATCACTCTGCTTTTATTGGCACAACACCACAACAGATAGACATATTATTTGTGCATTTTATGAATCGGGTCTTGAATCCTCTTATCTTGAAAGTGCTTGTATGCATGGGTCATATACACTAATGGTATTGAAAATAATAGTTTTCAAACTTCCAACAAACATCTCTTTTATTAGTAGTGAATTTAGTTTGTGAAAGAAAAAAAAAAATGTATCATTAGTGTAAAACCAATCATAACTGTATTTTTCACCACATCATTCTACTTTTCTCCACTTTTTTTATATGACATAAAAGATGTCAGCATTCTTATCAGTTGTCAGTGTAAAATAAATTTATTTGTCGTTTAAACTGATTTAGTTTATAAAAAATAAAAAATTGTATAACAAAAGAGATTATGAATGTTATAGATTGAGGATGATGACAATTGAGTGACTATGTTTTGCAGACGTTGTTGATTTTGTCGGATACGCAACAAATATATTGATTCAGATATTATTATTTATTATTTATTATTTAAGAAACCAAAACAACAAAATCCATGAAGCTAAAGAGTGAGTGAGTGAGTGAGTGAAGTGTTGTTGAATTATTGAAGAATCAAATCAAAATCAAAATCCATGATGGCCAGCACAGTAGTAAAGTATGGAATAATTGGTGTTGGAATGATGGGAAGGGAACATCTCATTAATTTGCATCATCTTCGTAACGAAGCTGTGGCTGTTGTTGCCATTGCTGACCCTCACATCCCTTCTCAACAACTTGCTCTCCAATTAGCACACTCCTTTTCTTGGCCTCTCAAGGTAATCATTCTTTCTTCTTTGCTTCTCTGCCCAAAAATATTCAATTTTTAATTGTTTTGTTCCACTTTTCGAGAAACCAAAATTGAATTGCAGAATTCAATCCAACTTTAAGTTAGTGTATGTTTGGTTCTACCGTGACAAAAATTGTGATTTATGAAGGTTTTCTCAGGTCACAAGGAGTTGTTGGACAGTGGACTATGTGATGTTTTGGTGGTATCTACTCCTAACATGACCCATTACAACATTCTTATGGACATAATCAACCATTCAAAACCACATCATGTATTGGTAGAAAAGCCGCTCTGCACAACCGTCCCTCACTGTAAAGAGGTGTGTATTTAATGATTGTTATTTCATTCCAGAGGAAGTACTTATGGAATTCTTGATTAGTTTTGTCCTGTTAGTTCTTCTCACAATTATGCGTTTGGATTAGGTTGTTCATGCTGCTCGAAAGCGACCGGATATATTGGTGCAGGTTGGACTTGAATATAGGTACATGCCACCTGTTGCAAAACTGATAGAAATAGTCAACGGAGGAAGCCTTGGACATATTAGAATGGTATCAATTCGGGAGCACAGGTTTCCTTTCTTGGTTAAGGTTAGATTTTATACCAACGTACTCCAATTGAGGTTACATTACCTGTTAGTATTGAATAATAAGCTAATAGAATGATATTGGTCATAGGTGAACAATTGGAATCGGTTCAATGTTAACTCAGGCGGAACTCTGGTAGAAAAGTGTTGCCACTTTTTTGATCTCATGAGGCTCTTTGTTGGCGCAAATCCTGTTCGTGTTATGGCTTCTGGAGCTATTGATGTTAATCACAAGGATGAAATATATGATGGAAAGGTAGACTATAATATATGGCATTTGTAGTTAGTTACAATGAGACCGAGCTTCAATTATAAATCTCTGTGCATGCAGGTGCCAGATATTATTGACAATGCATATGTTATAGTTGAATTTGACAACGGTTCTCGAGGTATGCTAGACCTGTGTATGTTTGCTGAAGGGAGTAAAAATGAACAAGAAATATCTGTTGTTGGCGATATTGGAAAGGTAAAATTCTCCCCCTTTCAGCCGCTCAAAGTCTGAAAATTACCTATAATCCTCAATAGTATTTCTTGTGGTAAGTGGTAACATTTCAATGATTATTATGCACAGCATGATTTAAAACTATATGAAACACGCAAGATGCAACATGTATTTCTTGCATGAACATTTAAATATATTTTTAACAGGGAGAGGCCTTCGTTCCTGAAAGTATTGTGCGGTTTGGAACACGCGAAGCAGGACGAGATGGTGTCCAGAGTTTGAAAGCTGAAGATCCCCGGATAAAGTGGGTAGTACCTATTGTTTATATGTGAAATATTTCATCAATTAACTAACTAAGTAAGCTTTGAGATGGTGAAATGAAAATTGTTTTATGATTTGGATTACTTACAGATATGATGGGTTACACCATGGGTCTAGCTATCTAGAACATCTTAACTTCTTGGGTGCTATTAGAGGTAAAGGTGAAAAGGTTCCTGCTGTGGATCTTCAAGATGGATTAATCTCTGTTGCTATTGGAGTTGCAGCACAAGTTTCCATAGAAAATGGTCGATTTGTTACTATTGAGGAAGTTATGGATAGCATTCAAGTTTGAGGGTGTTTGAACTATCTCTCAATTGTCTTCTACTATGACATATATGACACCCTTGTTGTGTAATTTACATTTCTTCCACCAAAGTTTTATTATTAGTCCATTAATAATCGCAAAAATGTACGTTTTCATATTCTTTGGAAAGGGATGTGATACGCGTTTAGACAGTTAGTTGTTCTGCATGTATTGTTCAGACAAACATTTCATTGAAAAACTGGAACTGGTGTAGCAATTCATTTCTATATATTGATTCTTTTCCCACCAAATAGGAAAGTGGATACTTGTAAAGGAAAACGATTTGAGTTGAAAACCTTAAAATCAAGAGCAACTAGGTAGTTAATGTGAACTGCTTGATGATGTTTAAGAATTTACTGGATAATATTGAATTGAACTGTCATAGAAATGCTGTTATATAAATGAATGTTGTAACGTGAAGGCTTAGAGAGTTGAGAGACCTGAGATATACAAACAGAAGAGCAGCTTCCATTGGACTCAGTATTAAGGCAATGGTACCTTATGAGCAGGGACGGAGCTACAGCCATGGCTTTGGGGGCATGTAGCCTGCACAATATTTTTTGAAATTGCTATGTATATACTATGCCAATAGCCCACCCAACATGCACTTTGCCAAACATATGCAACATGCATCCTACATTCACCATACCACTGCCAGTGCCATCTCTCACATATATAATTCTAAATTATTAAAATTTAAAAGGTTATGCTAATTAATATCACTCTCGTTGAAACTAAAAAAAGTAAATATCATATTAAAAATAGTACCTTTTATTATTTTAATAATTTGAGTATATTTTTACTATTTTTATTTTTTTAACTAGTGTCCGAGAGGCAATCGTTAACATTATCTAAATTTAAAATATAAGCATCATTAATTCTTTATCATTAACATATACTTTCTTCAATTTTATAGCATATTCGGTCTCATATGTAATCAATTTTTCAATCCCTGATGTATAGACTAGACACATCATTTATCAAGTGAATTTAAAAAGTGAAAAGTTGTTTGTATATAAAATTGAAATATTCTTTAAATTAAAAGAAAATGTTACCATTAAGTTGTTCTATTTTAACTTCTTTTTTTCATATATAATTCATTAACAACCGCTATATAATCTTCACTCTATCCGCAAGAGGAGTAGATGTGTTTTTTAGCTTTGTTCAAGTGTCATATTTAAATTTTTTATTGTGTTTAACTATATCACTCCCACAACCTAAAATTTCTGGCTCCGTCACTGCTTATGAGTATATAATAATAATAATTAATAAGTATGTATGGGCAAAATCCTTTGACAAACATAAATATGAATTGATATAAAATATTTGAGATAATCATGAGATACTAACATAATGATCATATTTTCAAAATTTTAGATAAATGGCTTTTACAGGTTTAATTATAACATGTAGTTGATATTTATTTAGTTTAAAGAATGCTGCTCATTAATTTAAATTGACTCGTGAATAATTTTTAAATTTTATGAAACCAAGTACTAGTATATTTCATTGAAAATCTTAGTAATATTTTTGTCTACAAAAATGGAGAGAAAAGAGGCCAACCCAGAAAAATAAATGCAGAAGAAAAAAGACTAAATATGAGTCGTAACTAAAAATATCAAATCAAATAGATTGATTTAATTGGGATTTGGATAAAACATAGTACATACTAATTATACATGGAAGAAATTATTGAAACTTAACACAGAGAGAGAGTCACAAACAAGTTGCACTGAAAAAAATCATCACAACAAACTTTATTTTAACCAAATGAATGAAGAGGTAAAGTTTTTGTTGAAGATGATGAGTCCACAGCGTAACGAGCACTGCAACAAGGTGTACCAGATAACACCCTCTTTCACCTATCTATCTATCTATCTATGCTTCCGATCTCTTGTTCCTCTCGAGTGTCTTCCTTCCTCCTCCCAATCCGCCACTTGCGGCGGAGGTGACGGCTCATACCTCGACGGCCTCCGTTTAAAATGCCGCTCGTCATCATCGTCTTCGTCGCTAGATTCGTAATCATCCATCACGGCATTACTCTTCCTCCCTTCGTAATAGCCGTTAGACAGTTTCGCAGTGGAAGGTGCTTTCGCCGATGCACTTGCAGTGGCGGTAGATGATTCCGTTGCCGAAGTAGCGCTCATCTTTCTCTTCTTAGCAGCAGCTTCTTCTTCCGAAGGGAAGCTTATCCGTGAGAAGACGCTAGCCTTCTGTTTACGATCTGCAGCAGCTGCCGCCGCCTCAGCTTGTGCTGCACTCATTGTAGATTTCGTCACCGGTTCCGATGACTTTCTAGAAGTGGATTTCGTCACTGGTTCCGATGACTTTCTAGATGTGGATTTAGTCACGAGTTCCGATGATTTCTTGGATGTGGATTTGCTAACTGGTTCTGATGATTTCCTGGATGAGGATTCTGTTCGGTGATGATGACGGCGGTGCTGGTGACGGTCGAGCTCGTACTCACGATCCTGGTGATGGTCGTAGTCGCGATCTCTGTCATCACGTTCGCGTTCGGAGTGGTGATCTGATTTTCGTTTGGCCGGACGCGGTGGTTCCAGTTCGCGCTGAGATCGATCTGGCGATGGCCGTTCTGAGCGGTGGTGAATATTGTGTTGATGGTAATCACTGCCCGAAGACGGTGGAATTGGTTTCTGCAACACAACAAAAAAGCCCAAATGTTAGGCCCATAAGTCTATAAAAATAAGCCCATAATAAGAAAACCGCTACTTATTTGACCCATTCGACCAATAACTTATAAAGAATTCAATAACATCAACGTATATGTAGCAAACAACTAATGGACCCTCTTACGTCTAACCACAAGACCTAATTACAATGATTAATTGAAAAAGGGAAATATTAAATATTGTAAAAAATAACAGGGAAGTGATTATTTTTTTACAAGTTTAACTAAATGACATGCGATTGTAAAAAATATGGACATGTGTCTTCTGAAAAAGTACAATATTTTTGCTTAGATACTACATTATCTTAAAAGTAGTATTCCTTTTTAGCTTACAAAACGATTAGGCTGTTTTAATAAATAAATCATGCAAAACCATGGTTCGACGCTCCGATTTGGTTGTTTTAGGGAAAAAAATTCATATTCAACGAAATCTGAAAGGTTAAAGAACACCACCACTTCACATTTTATCCAACTTACCGAACCCCGCGTACATCTCAGCTATGTTTATAATTAAATTCAGTTTCTTTTCTTAAAGCTACTATACTATTCTAGACTAGAAATAATAGACCGTTAATTACACATAGCATTAAGATGTGAAAAAATGATGAGGGGGGTATTAAGGTAACCCCAGCCATAGGATACTTTAGCTGCCATCATTTAAATGAACGAGAATCTCAGTCAAATAACACCCATTGGCATCATTCACACCTCGTAACCCATTATTACTTATTAAATGAAAGGACTAAGACCTACATTACACACATTAGTTATTTACATACATGCTAGCTATATAACTAAATTTTAAATCAAAAAATCCAAAATATAGAAATCTAAAACTTGATGAACCAAATATTCCCATCAGGAAAACCAAATGCAAAAGAAAATCAACCATGCTCTTCAAAGAATCAACAAAAAATTGCCAAATCTCCCCCGTTAAGGCCCAAAGACAAAATGCTTCAAACGTGATAAATCTAAGGTGCATAAGTGAGTTGAATCTCCAATGGTTCAAAGCATGTACTTCCGACACCGGAGCAGTGGAGATTAAATAACAGCACTGAACCATTATCGTATGCGGCGATGCAGCTATTTCGTTATCATCATTTCTTTTAACCCACTTTAAACCGTTTGTGATTGCTGTTGACCATAAAAATAATGGCGAGACAAATGGGCATCGCTCCCTCAACCATTTCATGATCAAACAGAGTATAAATTAATAAACAATTTTTTTTATCAATAAATGAAGCTATAGAAGAAATAACAGCCAAAGACTAATTAAAGGAACCAAAATAATTAGTAGGATTATCTAGTGCAATCAATGTTATTGGTTTCTGAGCAAACTTTTGGTAGAAAAAACACAGAAAGTAAAAGGCGCGTAAAAGTTCACAGAGAGACGGATTAAGACAATAAAAAGTACATACAGTTTTTGATTTTATTGAAGAAACATCCCCAACACTGCTCACTTCCCTACCAAACTCTCGATCTTTAGAGAAGTCCCTGTTTCATGAAGAAAATAAACTCATTAAAAACAATGAGAAAAAAAAAAACAAAACTAATCATAGTTCAGTCCCATGCACTATTATACAAATTACACGCCAAAAGAACCAATAACCTTGGTCATCCATTCACAACATGTTAACTTTGACAATTCCCTTAGGTAAAAGCAAAGGAAGAATTTAGCTTATAAACTATCTCTTGAATAATAAAGTTCTAGATAAAATTCCAATATCCTTCAGTCATGAAATAAAATTTACTAAAATATTGATGTAACATCAATGAAATGCTAAACATATGCAGGAGGTTGAAACTTCATACAAAATGCAACAAGGATACCGAACCCATACGATAATGTCTAATATAATGTTTGACTTGTAGGTAAGTTGAAACTAGCAAATATCTCAAACAAGCATATCAGAACATGACATTATCACCCCAAGTTCCATTTTTACCTTTCAACCCGCCTCTCATTTTCACGCTTCCTCCTCAAATCGGCTTTCCGGGCTTCAAACTCCTCTCTACTCAAAGCTGGGGGTGGAACGTTCATCCCCATACTGAACTCAGCAAGATCCCTGAACACATTCATAACTAATTATATTACAGTGACACTTTTTAGAACAATGTATTATCAGCATATAGTCAGACAAACAAGCCACCACATTTACTACTGGTATTCACTCTGAAACCCTCAAATACATCCCTCAGCATCAAGGCATAATATCCTGGATTCTGTGTGATGATGCATGGTGTGTGTGTGTGAGAGGAAGAGAGAGAGGTGCTAGCAGGTAAGTGCTGAAGTTTCAATTTGAAAAACAAAAAATTGCATACCTATGAGGCGGAGGTGGAATAGGAGGCATCATGTAACCTTGCATGCCAAAAGGGTCATGAGGCATGCCGTTTGCAAATGGCATGTCATAGGGACCAAGACCGTAACCCATCATATGCATTGGACCACCAAAGGGTGGCATAAATCCATCCATACAAGGTTGCATACCATTCCAGTATGGATTATAGCCAGGAGGTGGGCCCATTGGCGGCATCATATAGTTCTCAGCCCCAAGATCATGTGGGGGTTTCCACTGAAAATCTGTATGATAAGCAAGAATTATTAGCAATTGTTACAAAGGTAAAAAAAACATTTGTATTTCCCTGGTCCACTAAATGCGGCATTATACAAAATGAGAACCATAATTTTTTATTTACAAATACTGAGATAAATGTCAGAGACAAAACAGTAGATTTACCATTTGCAGGCATACGGACTTTCTTCTTTTTCTTTTTCTTTCCTGCAAAATCAAATAAGAATAACTGAATAGAAAATCAACAAAATAGATTTTTCTGTTTCAAGAAATAGTGCCTCACTATCATACATTTTCCATAAAATCATATTCAAGAAGCACACACATAACTAACACCACCCAAAAAAACAAGGATGAAATAGCAGCAATCTACATTACCCGCCTCAGTAGGAACCAACTTTTGCTGCACTTCTTCCTCAACCACCGGAGCACTCCCTTGTGAGACTGGTTCCTTCACACTCATAGATTCATGAGTAGCTTCGGATACATCACCAGCTCTAGGGATCTTTACATGTTCCGATGCCTGCTGTGGAGCAGAAACAGCCTTTATTACATCAGCTGTATCCTGTATATTTGCTGCTCCTTCATTGACAGGTGAAATCTTTAGTTCTCCCTTGGAGACAGCAGATGATGTTGGAGATGGAATCTTAGGCTGTGGACAGCGAGCAGACTCCATATCTGAAAAATTAAATTCAAATAAAAAATGTATGTGACAATTGATGGCCAGTGATGGTCCAAGTAAGAGTAAAATCATAATAGTTTTGATAAAAATAATAATAATAATAACCTTGAATTTGAAAAGTGCTCCCAGCATTTTCAGTACTGCTATTGCCAGACTCCAGTATGCGATTGATGGTATCTCTTAGTGTCTTATTCGGTAAAAGATCATCTGCAAGAATATTCGTTGCACCACAGACGCACATAGACTTCGAGATAATGTAGTCCCTAATACCTGAAAAGAATTTTCAGAGTGATATAACATAACTTCGATCTAAGATTCCGTTCTATAGTTCAGGGCCAAAAATAGCATTACAACACCTAAAATATTTAGTGCCAGCTTAACGAGGAAGAGGCACTACGAAGATGCATTATTAGTATAATACCATAAATGCTATAAAAGCATAAACACATACATTTGTCGCAGAAGCTTTTAAAACAACACTTGCTAGTCAACACAGCATCTTTCATAACATTACTGCACAAGGGGCAGTGAAGCTCAGGTGGTAGATCCCCAACAGAACGTGTAGATGGCATTCCTTCAATTTCTTTCTCAAAAGCAGCCCTGTTTTAAGGGAAAACATGAAACTAAATTTCATGTCGGCATATGACAGAATGGATGAGAAGAATCAAGATATACTCACTCATTAGGCTTCAAAACAGCTACTGAACCATTTGGTAAAGCATATGAACCTTGTGGATTTACCATCAGCATAGATCTAGGAATACCAGTAGGTTGCTTGACTCTCTTGATGTCAAAATTTGGATCACCATTTGTAGGGCAGTGCTGAATGAAATGTCCTAAACAAAAGTGAGAAGAAAAAGTAAGCTACACAGACTGACATTGATATCCAGCATTTTATAAGCAGATGGGGAGATTATTAAATTTAGAAATTCTAACATACCAGGCACCTTGCATCTGTGACATACATAGCCTTGTGGAGGTGTTTTCCGCTCCAAACCTGGCAGACCCCCACAAGTAAATAACCATTAGACATTAGTTCCTCAGTGTATTAAAATTTGTGTCCAAATAAGCAAATCACTAAAAAAATGTATATTATATAATTATAATAATAATAATAATATAAATTATTATTATTAGGAAAATGCTAAACAGTGCCCCCGGGGCACTAGTTATTATTATTATGAAAGGAAATTACCAAAACCACGTCCACCCCCCATCCGTCCACCCATGCCCCTTCCAAAACCTCTACCAGCTCCAAAGTCCGAACCTTGTCTACATGCAAAAAAAAAATAGAATCAACATAAAACATAAGAAATCCAAGAATGCAAGTGTTTTAACCAAAAGAAAGGCGTTTTAGGCATGTGGAATGAAATCTTCTGAAGGGTAAGGGTTCCTTATTTCATGATTGGATTTTATTGAATGGAAGGAATCAAATTACCCCCACTGATTAGAATGGTTTAGATACATTGGAACTGAAATGAACTTGATTGAGGAATTAGTATTTATTTGTTTCTGTATATCAATTGCTTATACTTATACTTCCATTCTACACTGATTCCATGCACAAACAACACATCAAAGAAAGGAGAATAATTTACTCACTGTTGCCAATCCAACGCTGGAGTATCAATCAATGCTTTAATCTTACTTTCTTCATCAAAGTTGCTCGTTGGAGGAGCCTCTGGAATTATGTTGATCGATTGAACTGGAAGTTGATCAGGTATTGAATACAAATCATTGCCAAATTCATCCCAATCTGAATCTTCAGGCTGTTAATGGTACAAAGTGCTCAATTCCCATAAAGAATGCAGCTGAATTTTTATAAAAAAAACAAAATGAAAAGAAAAAGGGACTTACATATTTCATGGCAGACATATCATCAGCTGCTAAATTACTGTTCGCAGGATTAGTTTCCACCGCCTTATTTTCCACCTGTTGTCTGCAAAAAGCAAAATACAGCTGCGACTCAAGAACACACAATCTATCTCACAAATCAATGTAGTTTCTGGCTGTGCCACTACATAGAGAACATAAACAGAAAACGACACTGATGACTCCCATTTTACCAAACTTATATGCACAACGCATGATCAATGGTGAAAAATCCAAATAACAGTAATAAAAAGATTAAAGGTACCGTCAAAAAAAAAAGATTAAGGTTTGAGATAGTACTCTAGTTCAGTAACAATTGGTAAACGTGGCCGTCCTGGAACTCGACGAATTAACACTGAGGTATTTTTAGGGATCAACATTTCTTCATCAAGATATTCTGAAATTCCAAGAGACAGATCAACTACAATAGACTGTAAATGTACCATTTCAAGAAGCCTAATATATGAACTATCATATATATAAATTCCGCAGAAAAGTTAGGCGCTTGTAAATAGTACAACTAGCTAAAATTGCAGCCTAACTGCATCTTCCTATAGGCCTCTTAATTGTTAGTTTTTTATTATAATTTTTTCTTTTATTTGGGGCTGTTGAGAGTGATATTCAAATCAAACCTATCTTAAGACAAATGAGATTGGTAAAAATTTGTACTTTGAGTGGTACAGGATAAATACAAAGTTTATCCAAGAAGCCATTCTTCAAAGTTAAAGTTATGCAAAAAAGAATATTTTTAAAATTTAAAATTAGTCAAAATTGAAACCTTGAAGCTCACACTCACACTATCGCCCCAAATCACTAGTTGAAAATAATTTCAATTAAAATCAGAACCAACCTTCATTGGTTTGGGCATTGGTGACCACGAGATCAAAATCAGTACCTCTCCCTAAATGCTTGGATTCAAATATTTTTTCTTTCAAAGTACCAACAGAGATGAAAGGACCATCCATAGGAATTGAATCATAATCTCTTGCACTTTTAAATTTATAATACACCGCCATGGTATATTTCTCTTTCAATCTATAAAACAAGATTAATTTACCAAAGCAATAACAAAAAACACTAGAGAATCAAATCAAAGGGCCTCTGAAATTCAAAAATAATAATAATAGAAAGCCCTGTTATTGAAACTCAAAACAAATCAAACAGTACAATAAATTCAATCTATTTTTTTTTTTTGCACTCTTTTCTTTTTTTCCTATACTTGCAAATTATACTAAGATTAGGATCGAACAAATCGAACCGCCACGACGATGAGATTCACTTCAAGAAATCTTCGTTGCTGATGCTTTGTCTTCAAACTCAGAATCCAGAGAATTCAAATTCCTTCAATCGACTCGAACAAAATAATTCACGAATCGTGTGAATCAGGCGAATCCAAATCCGGCGAAACAAAGCCCTATGAAATCAGAAACTTGGAGAATCCATAGCAACAGTAACTAGGGTTTGCAGAATTAAACCGAAGAGGAAGAACAACAAGATTTGTTCATCCGGTAATAAAATCCAACACGACGAGCAATTGAACCGTCGTTGTGATTGAGAGCAAACCTCCTTGATGAGCGGCGACGGAGCCTTCAAACGAGAATCGCGAAAATCTGATCCTTGATCATCTTTCTTGTTCTTTGTCTTGTTGCGTTGTAGGAGCGGAAAATTGGAATTGATTTGGGATAACGGCGAAGCAGATCGAAGAAGCGTTGCGGAGAATTGATTGTTGTTATTGGAATTGAATAGAGAGGCTAGGGTTGGGAAAGTTAAGGTGAGAGAAGTGGAGAAGAGAGAATGGTGAATTATGGGAATCACGAGACGAGAGGTGTGTGTGTGTGTGTGGTGTGGTCTTCCGAGATAATAACTAGACCTGCTAATTAAAAAACACGAGAAACCATAGACATCAAATATTTGTTGTTAAATCTGTTTTGAAATGTTTTTTGTGTGCTTTTTTTTTTATTTTTTTTGTTTTAAGTACTTTTTGTGTGTATTTATTTATTTTTGGTAAATGTGTGTATTTATTTATTTATTGGCTCATCAAATGGTTTCCCTCCGAATCGCAGTTGCGAGGGGTCGAACCATGATCCTCCCTACTAAATTTAACGTCAATCACCAACTAACGATTATTGTGTGTATTTTAAATGTGCATAACACAAACTCCAAAAGACTTGTATATAATGGTAAAAAGACAGGTCTTGAATTCGAGGGGTTTCAGAATCGAATTTCATTGGTGTCTTTGAGGAGAAGTAAATGTAATACATTTGAGTCATAAGATCTTCACTGCTTTGGATTAAGGGATCATCCCCTCATTCTAATTTTTTTTGTAAAAAAAAGTGCATAACACAAAGTGCGTTCCACATTTTTTTTTACCAAAATTAGTCACTTTTTTTTTTATAAAAAGTAAATTAGTTCTTATCATTCATAATATCGTTTTCAATACAATATGTCATATGATCATGATAAAAGGAACTAACACACGACAATGACGCTATTGCTAACAAATAAATCACGTTTATTTGTCTTCTAACAAAATTTATCTTAAAGTTTGGATATAATCTAAGTGAAGCCTGACAATTATTTAAAATAGTTCCAAATTTAGATATAATCTTAAAGTCGGACACGTTACTAGCGGAATCAATTACGTGATACTCGCTTAGTTCTACTAGCCCTCGCATTTATCCGCTACATCGACGTTGTACTAGCCTCGTGCTTGTCCAATTTGGCTTTCCTTCTATTAGACCATCTACAATGAGCTTGTTGAATGCATTTTCAACACACCAAATATCATACAATGAACCTGTTGAATATGAGCTGGAGGAAAGAGATGTTGAAACAATTCAACAGGTTGAAAACTGACGCCAGGAGACACGCGGCAGCATGCGGTTGGTTGCAATCAGGCGCGTGTGCAACACGCGCGGACAAGGGGCGTGGAGCGCTAACTGACGCGGAGAGAGAAGAAGTTGTTTGTTAATTCAGGACACTTGTCATTCATTGATTGGGTGTCCGGATTTTTATCTCATTTTATCTTTAAACTCAATTATTTCATTGCAAATTAATTTTTTATTTTTTTATTTTTATACCAAAATTCATGATTTTTTTTTTCTCTATAAATAGAGACTTGGTTCATTCGATTTGGACACAAAAAAAAAACCAAATTTTTCACTCTCTTAATCTTATTATTATCTTTCTATTAGTCTTTATTTTTAAGTTTTAGTCTTTGTTTAGTGAAATGGATCCCAATAATCATTTCAACACCCAAAATTCTTCTAATACTCCAAACAATTATCAAAATCCCAACAATTATCAAAATCCCAACTATTATCAAAATCCAAATCAATTTTCAAACCAACATCCTCCAAACTTTCATCCATATTATGGATCTATGATGGGAAATCCATCTCAAACACCACCGTTTAATGGTTATATGCCAATGGTTAATGAAAATTTTCCGAGTGGTGGTGCACCTGAATTTCTCGGATTTTCAACACAAATGACCATTGGTGGAATGACAACTGCTAATGAAGTCACTCCAAATTCAGATGATTCAACTCCTAATAGCAGGAAAAACTATACTCCAGCATGGAACACTGAACAAAATTTGGTGTTAATTAGTGGGTGGATTAAATTTGGAACAAACAGTGTTGTCGGTAAAAACCAAAAAAGTGAACAATATTGGGGTAAAATTGCTGACTACTGTAATGAGTATTGCTCATTTGATCCTCCACGTGATGCTGGTGCATGTCAAAACCGCTTTAATTACATGAGTAAAATAATTAATAAATGGATTGGTGCTTATGATAACGCTAAGCGTTTGAAAGAAAGCGGTTGGTCGGACAATGATGTTTTGGCAAAAGCGCAGGAATTATACGCGTATGGGAAGAATGTCCAATTTACTTCAATGGCAGAATGAGACGCTCTCCGTGAACAACCACGTTACAGTAGTCAAGTAGGAGGAAATAATGGCTCAGGAAGTAGTAGATCTGAGAGATCTCACGAGAGTGATGCATGTGGCTCAAATACTGTTGGATCTAGTGCTCGTCCCATGGGTAGGGAGGCAGCTAAAAAAAAGGGTAAAAAGAAGAGCAAGGAAGCTGCCTTGGAGGCTTTGGAAACCGACTGGTCTTCTTTCAGACAATTCAAGGAGAAAGAACTTGAACGATTGGACAAGATAAGCTCGACGCAACAAGAGGCTAACCAATTGAGGAAAATGGAACTGTATCTAAAGCTAAGTTCCGAAGAGCATCTCAATGATCGTAAGAAAGAGATGTTGAAAAAGTTCGAACAAGAACTTTTTGATAATTAATTTCAAGCAAGTATTTGTCAGTGTATTGTTTGCATTAATTATTGTGTTTCAATATGTCAGTGTATTGTTTGGTTTGATTATTGTGTTTGAATATGTCAGTGTATTGTTTCAATATGTCAGTGTAGTGTTTGCTTTAATTATTTTGAATCCTTATCTGATAATTAACTATATACAATAAATTATTTCGAATCCGTGAGTGGTCCACCACTCAAATCGAATCCTTATCTGATAATTAACTATATACAATAAATTATTTCGAATCCGTGAGTGGTCCAACACTCAAATCGAATCCTTATCTGATAATTAACTATATACAATAAATTATTTCGAATCTGTGAGTGGTCCAACACTCAAATCGAATCTTTATCTGATAATTAACTATATACAATAAATTATTTCGAATCCGTGAGTGGTCCAGCACTCAAATCGAATCCTTATCTGATAATTAACTATATACAATAAATTATTTCGAATCCGTGAGTGGTCCACCACTCAAATCCATTTATATTTAGGGACTCATACATTCATTTATGTACCAATATCTCAAATCTCATTCAATCTAATTATAATATCACTAAAAATGGATCCATCAGAAGATCATTTTGATTTTGATGTCGAAACTTATAAGCAAAACCTTGAAATTGAACGATATAAACGTTCTAGACCGGTCAACAGTGTTTGATGACGTGGAACAGGGAAAGGCTCCAAGTGTGACTTTCTTTGTGAATCAACGTCGCTATGATATGACATACTATCTAGCTAATGGCATCTACCCTTCTTATCCAACTTTCGTCAAATCAATTAGACTTCCTCGAAGTGAACCCGATAAGTTATTTGCTCAATATCAGGAGGGATGTCGGAAGGACATCGAACGTGCATTTGGAGTGCTGCAAGCTCGATTCAAAATCATCCGTGAACCAGCTCGCTTGTGGGACATAGACGATTTGAAGATCATCATGAGGTCATGCATCATATTACATAATATGATTGTTGAGGATGAACAAGATTCATATTCTCAACGTTAGACCAATTTTGAGCAATCTGAGGAAAGTGGATTTAGTGCACCGCAACCATACTTGACCGAGGTGTTACCCACTTTTGCAAATCATGTGCGTGCTAGATCCGAGTTCCGCGATCCAAAAGGTCATCAAGAATTGCAAGTAGATCTAGTGAAGCACATATGGATAAAGTTTGGAATGAGACGTGGTTGAAGATGATTTGTATCGTATTTCTTACGTTGTTTGTGTGTTGTATTGCATTTTAAATTATTTGTATCGTACTAATTACTTATGTGTCGTATTTTAAATTAAGTTTTATTATAATTGTAATCGGGAGTTTAATTTAATTTTAATCGATAATTGTAATTTTAATTTTAATCGATGATTTGTATCGTATAATTTTAATTTAATTTTAATCGATAATTGTATTTTTATGTAATCATAAAAATAAAAATAAAAATTTAAATAAGAATATGAAATAAAAAGTGGTGGGGTAGGGTGTTGAATAAAAACCATTGGAGAGGATAAAAGTTGAATGGATGTTGAATGAGTAGGTGGAAGAAAGAGAAAATGATGTGGAGGGTGTTGAAAGTGAAAACCATTGTAGATGGTCTTAGAGGCCAATTAGGATACTTGTTTGTGTCTAAGAGAATCCAAACAATCTTCAATTGGGCATAAAATATTTTAATAGTACAGTCTTTCTTACTGTTCTTGTATAGTCTTTCTCAAATGTGAGAGGTAAAATTGAAAGAAAAATTAATATGCTTAAGTAATTGAATTAACTTATAAAAAATAAGCTTTATGGTTGTGAGAAAAGTGTAACCAAACAAAATATTTTTCTGCCATGAGTGTTGTATATAATCATTAAGCTAAAAATTTAATACTATCAACCGAATTTTTTCAACAACACAAGTTAAAAATTGAACTTTTGACCACATGCTTAAGGAGACTAAAACTCTTACAATTTGGACCAATTCATTATTACTATTATATGTTATATAAGTTTATTTAAATTTAATTATGATATTCATGTGTCATTTTTAATTTAAATTTGAAAAAAAATCTCCACAAAATTTTAAAATTGTTATAGACAAAAACTAAGCACAATTTAGATATTGAATTAATATTCAAATACTTGGTTGAAAGACATTAAGGAGATGACAACAATAGTATAAAATAACAAAAAATATGTATAATAAGCAGCAAGTAAAAGGCGCTGTCTACTAATCCAACAATTCATCATAGAACGGCAAAGACATGTCTACTAATGAAATAAAATAACTTATGTTTTACTGATAAGCATAATATAATTTAAATTTATAAAATAAAAATGGCAAAGATGATCTGCCAAAAAAGAAATCCGATATTGACAGAGGAATCCAAGGCTACCTATAGTAAGTAAAACTACAACAGAAAATAAAAGTGAAATTTATACATCTGTCAAAATTAATGAAGATACAATGACAACATATGCCAGGAAAAAGAAAAGGGCAATCTGTATGAAAAACTTTGGATTTTCCCTCATGTTTGGCGATGTCACGGCCCTGAAAATCAGACAATGAATCATCATTTTGTAAAATCACTGAATAATCCATGACAGTATTCAAAATTGATGTTGTGACTACACTTTGTTACTAGCAGAGTGATTACCTAGCAATTCGCTGAGAGAAACGGGGAAAGGGTAAACTTTGTATGAACACAATGCCTGGTCCAGTAAGCAGAGCTGTTACCGCATTGTCACCCTGTAATTTTGAGATCACATCACAATCATTTTTATAAATAAGATGCAATATGAAAGATACGTCATCAAGATCTAAGATCAACGGTAACATGGTTATGATAATCCCGGAACCCCTTCCTTTCTCTTCCTAGTTCCTAAATCCCACCTATTAGACAAATTTTTAAAAATCTTCTGAAGTTACTTTTTTTTTGCGAGGTGGGGGATGGTTGACATTCAAACAAGGGAGTTTTTCCTTCCCCCCAAACCACTCCCTTCCTTTTCCCTCCCAAGCATCAATGTATCCTTCCACATTATTACTCTTAATTATCCAACTGGCATAACCTTATACTCTCTAATCCAACTGATTTACCCCCTTCATTCTGTCCTAAAATAGACGAGAGCTTAGGTCCAAAAAGGAAACAAAACTAACATTATGCACTAACACGAGACAAAGAAACCCAAGCAAAATCTGCATGAACTATACTTTAATCCCTTGCAATAAAATATCAAAATCCCTAGTTGGTTTTATATGCTCAACTAATAACAAAGATTACTGCTGGCGTTTGTCAGCTTGTGAAGTCTTTAGCAATGATAAAGACTTGGAATTGAATCCTACAATTATTGAGGATGAGGGAGGAAACTACCTCCCCCCTTTGGAGTAACCCAAATAGGTTGCAAAGTGGTAACTTCTAATTTCACCATTCACACGAAAGCATAAAAGTAAATTTTGACATACTATTATGAAACATTTACATATGAATTTCAAGTTTCTACTGCAATAACCAACCACATTTCACAATCCTGCATCATAAAGAATGGTTCACAAGTAGTGTTCACTGTGGAACATGAAATACTTTAGAAATAGAAGCCACTTACTCCAAACATTGTCCTTCTTGCAGGACCATTATATTTTATTTGGATATCGACTGTACTCGTCACAGCAACAATGCAAGAAACATCAACAGCTAGAACTTCACCGACCTCAAGAATTTTCTGTACAACTAACAATGAAGAGAATCCAAAAGAGCACTACAATGAGAAATACCACAGGAGTACAGCAATAAAAAAACAAAAATACTGCAAAAGTAGACTTTAATCATATAGCATTTAAAGTTGGACGATGGACTGGGAAGGAGGAAAAAGTTGCAACGGAAACTGAAAATAAATAAATAATAATAATGATATAAACACGTAAACAAGTCAAGAAAATATACCAGATCCACCCCCTAGTATGAATGCAAGCCCTTGGCCAGACAGCTTCTGCCTCAAGAATAACTACAATATGAACACAATCTTAGGGAACTAATATATATGCACGACAAGGATACTATAACTTCTTCCACATTTACTTTCCAATAGAAAACATAATATGTTAGAACGAATATGGTTATAATAAAGTTTATAATGACTTTTAAGGAAAAATCACAAAAAAAATTAATCCCCAAACATAAAAGTCATGCGCTACATGTGGTGGTATATTATATGGTAGAACCATACTAACTAAATGCAAAGTGTTAGAGAAATTGTTAATGATTTATGAAAAGGATATTGTGTATCAATTACAGCAATATATGGAAAAGTAATGCATCCTAAGAATATTTTCCATGTCCATGGTACATTTTGCTATAAACAAGAATTCGCTGTAGACATTACAGCCTGCACAGATTGGCATTTGGCACATCTTTGAGTGCAAGTACAGTGTCCATTTCTTATAATAATCAAAATACAGAAAACTAAAATTGCTTTCCAGACATGTGACAAAGTTGAAGTTATTACGAAATTATAGGAAACGTATCAATAATCCAAAGTATCTTACCTCAGCACCAGCAACAACATTACGTCCCCTCGGATCAACTATGTTGCTGACCTTCACATCATTGACCGAGCACAAAAATGCATCGGGCTACAGAAAATTCAAAATGAAGTTAGTTTGTATTCCGGTCCTTCGATTAAAAAATAACAATTACCAACCAAATCCATAGAAATTGAATTTTTGCATTGAAATTAATTTGAAAAACAATTGAAAACAAATTAGATATACCTGACACAGGATCTCTCCATTAAACATTGCCAAATCAATCTGTATGTGAAAATAAGTCGCATATGAAAATAATTTCAGTCAGACAGATACAATATATTGTAACAAATGATGAATTTTGACATTTAATTTGAAAAAATAGGAGCAATAATCTATTACTTAAACAATTTAGACAGGTACATACCGGGAGAATTCTGGCAAAGTATGGGGCAGCGATTCCAACAAATCCATCACTTTGTCCAGAATTGCGAACAACAATGTTATTTATAGTTTTGCCAAACAACCACTGCCATATGCCTACTTCATTTTCTGGAAGGTAGGCATTTTCCATTTCAACTGATCCAGACATAAAGCACATGGAACCTACAATTGCCATAGCGTCAGATTCAATTAAAACATTGATAGGTGTGGTCCACAATTTCAACTGTAAGTTACATATACATAGAGACTGAAATGTGTGTTTTTTATAGGCACCAACATATGTAAAAAAGATATTACAATGAGGACTATTGGAAAAATGCCAAAAACTAATATCTGCGCATCTTCAATTGCAGTAAAAGTTACTTGGGCTCAGGCTAACTCATACATACTTGATGACACTCGTTCAAATAATAATTAGGGAGAAGCTAAGAGAATCACAAACATGGTTACTCACAAGCTTGTGGATTGGCAAGTCATAAAAGAATTGACGAACTAGGGAGTTACCATTCAATAATTGTCTATCAAGGAAATAATTTAAACCCCGAAGGTTTTGAGCAAATAAGAACACTATATTTAGACCAAAAGGATCATTATTATATTATATTTTTTATATATTTATATATGCAAACCAAATAAATTGTTTTTCCATCCCCAAAAGATGCTCAAGTGTCATGACCAGTATAAGCCATGTTGAACAGACAAACATCAGGATGAAAAATAGACCTAAGCCTCCATTGCAAGCATTATTATCTATAGAATCATGTTTGTATCAATACCATATTCAAACATGTGGCCTATATTTACGATTCATGTTGACAGAGCAGAAAATTTTAATCTGAAATTCTCAAAGAAAGATCATGGGTGGCAAATTTCTCAAGACCGATGAATAAAAGTATCCAACAGCTTACCAGGCTTTGCAATGATTTTTTCTTGTGGCTTCAACATTATCTGTGGTGCAAGAACCAAATGACAAATGACGTTACATAATTGTTGATAATATAAAAATAATGACAGAAAAGATTAATATTTAAGATTCATGGTAGTCGCATATACCTGAACCACCTGAGATTCGCCCCCTAAAATCTGAAAAGGGATTACTGCATCTTGCTGGCTCTAAACAACATTACACGAAAAAGTTCATCATGAGATTGTGAAGCGTATATTGTCTAGAATGTCAGTTTTTTGGTTATTCTTCCTTTTTATGATATAATTCTATCCGTAAAATAAATTCAGGGGTACTGAGAGTCAGTGACACCCTTAATAACCAATGCTCAAACAAAAATGAAAAAAATAAGCAATGCTCAAAATCAGATACTGGTATGTTTGGTATGACAATTAAATATATGAACCAAAATACCAAGAAACGTCCATTTTCTTTAATTAGAGTATTAGAATTGAAAATTGCTTAATAGTGCGAAGGTTCAATTTCGTGAAAAAAATGCGAACGATGTGGCTCTGACTTGCAAAAAGAAATCGGCCAACTCTGACCCATTTTTTCCTCACGCTAACCTCTTCTTGTTTAACAAAAAATAGTTAAATAAAAACAGAGGCAATCAAATCCATTCACTCCAATGTCAAATTCTCTACATGGCTTCATCACCCTCTCATCTTTTGTTTCCTCTCATTTATCTTTTCGGCCATGCCTCCATCGAACTAGTGAGTGTTATGAAAGAAATTGGTTTTGCAGAGCTTTTAATTTTCATTTTTCTGGATCAATGAGAACTTACTAGTGAAGGGGAAGTATAGAGCAATAGTGTTATGGTGGAAGAAAGAAGTTATGGAAAGACGACCAATGTGCACCATGTGGGAAACTTTTAAGTGCACATAAGTTTATTTAATTTTTATGGAACACGTTAGTGATAACATGTCATACGGCTGATATATATCATTGCATGATTTCCGCCAAAAACCCAATTTTATTGGCCAAATATACCGTAATCTGCGTTCGTGAGCTTTTCGCGAGATATTCCGTCGCACTAAATAGCACTGCTCATTAGAATTACTATGGAAGTGGACCCTCTCAGTGTAATTTTCACACGAGACAGTAAAGTGTAATCGCTCACTATTCAAATTCGCTCATAAAAATTTATCGCGTGTTTCTCTCTCTTTTTGAATAGTGAGAGATCACAATATACTCCTCCACGTGAAAATTACACTATAGAGGAATCGAGCTCTACACATTTTCTAGCACGTGTTTTGTTGATTATCCGAAAGTTTAACTGCTCAATACCTTCTTATCCCCTCATACTCATTTACCAAAACCACAATGCTCAAAAAAAAAAAATTCAGGGGTACCGAGAGTGGGCGACACCCTTAATAGTTAATAACCAATGCTAAAAAAAAAATGAAAAAAATAAGCAATGCTAAAAAAAATTAAAAAAATAAGCAGTGCTCGAAATCAGATAGTATGTTTGGTATGATAAGTAAATATATGAACCAAAATACGTAGAAACATCCATTTTCTTTAATTAGAGTACTATAATTACTACGGAAGTGGACCCTCTCGTTTGTAATTTTCGCACGAGTCAGTAGTGTAATCTCTCACTATTCAAACTCACTCATGAAAATTTCACGCGTGTTTCTCTTTTTGAATAGCGGGAGATCACAATATACTCTCCGTGAAAATTACACTTGAGAGGAATCGAGCTCTACACATTTTCAAGCACCTGTTTTGTTAATTATCCGAAAGTTTAACTGCTCGTTAACTTCTTATCCCCTCATACTCATTTACCGCGACCACAATGCGCAAAAATAAAAGATACAAAACAGTGAGACACCCATTTATATCAGTTTTAACATCCCAAAAAACTAGGTCACATAAAAAAAAATCCCTTTTAGACAATTTCATTTTGCACATTCCAAAGAAAAATATATAAACTCCATCACCCAAAGGAGTAGATTATCACGATCATGAACTCACTCAAACAAAACGTTGTTGATCATACAATAAAAACCAACTAATCAAACTAACTAAATAACAATATTAATCGTAAAACATAAATCAACACTCCAATTCCAGAAAATGTTAATTTAGCATTCAAACTAATTTAAGTTATTACAGAATCTAGGTTAACAAAAGAAGAATAATTGATGCAATTACCTGATAAACATAAGGCTGAAAAGGCGTTGAGAAAAATGGCGCAGCCATGGCCAAGTTCTAAAGTGCAAAAACAACTTACAGAATGATAATTAATGGTAACGAATTGAAAGTAATTTTCAGATCTGGTTAAGAATAACGCGAGAAGGTTTGATTCAGAGGAAGATGATGAAATTGGGTTCGGGGTTTTTGTGTGTTCTCTTCACCGCTTTGTGTGTGTCTTTGTTGCTGAATTTGATGAAAACACGTGTTTTGCTCTTATGTGGCTTATTTCTATTGGGTACTTTATAAATGACATGGCTAATTGCTATTGGTTATCGTATGCTCATAAAATTCCAAGTGGTGAGCATGCTCTTTTTTTCTTTTGTTTTACGAAAGGTGAGCATGCTCTTTTAACATGGTAAAAAAAAAAAGGGTTAATAGGCTTTTACCCCCTGCAAAGTAGGCGAATTTTGCGTTACCCCCCTGGAATTTTTTTCTTTGAGATTACCCCCTTGCAAAATTTATTTTTTTGATTTACCCCCCTTTTGCTGACGTGGCAGGAAAAAAAAACATAATAACCGATTTAAAAACAACACTTTTTAAATCGGTTGAACAAAATAACCGATTTAAAAAGTGCATCCAAGGGGGTAAATAAAAAAAATAAATTTTGCAGGGGGTAATCTCAAAGAAAAAAATTCCAGAGGGGTAACGCAAAATTCACCTACTTTGCAGAGGGTAAAGACCTATTAACCCAAAAAAAAAAAAGAGAAATGTAGTATTTGTACATTTAAATTAAGATACATTTAAATTAGGCCGGTGCGTATGAAGAAATATTTGTTGAAAGAGGTCAACCCCTTAAATGGATCTCAATTATTTCAAAAGGATTAGTCTCTGCAATTGCATGCGGATGATATCTTTGATTTACCAAAAAAAGATACATTTAAATTAAGATAACTTTTTAGACAATTTTCTCTCTCATACTCACTGAATGAACAACTTTTTAGTTGTTTATTAATTTACTTTATTTCAACAGTAGAGAAACCTCTTAAGAAAAGATAAAAACTAAAAACTAATTTTTCATCTCTAATTATCTCTTATTATATAGGCTTGTTACGTTTAGGTTTCAATTAAGATTATGTGATGCATTTGTCACTAAGCTACATCAATCAATTTGATATAATTTTGTAACGTAATAATTATGAAATCAATGTCTAATTGATATAATTTTTTCATCTCTTTTTTTATGCGGCCCACCTTCTTAATTATGCTATCACTAATAGCGATGACAGGAAAATTGTAACAGCCCGTTTTTCAAAGGCCAAAAAGGGCATTATTTTATTTTTATTTTTTTTTCTTTTTCAACTAACACTCAGAGTGCGCATAGAATATTTTCCAATGAGCCGGCATTCAAATATACAAAAGAACTCATTACCATAAGGTGCTTCGACAAGCAAAGTGTATTCCTGAATAATTACAATCCAAGTCTAAGTATTCAAATATTTACAACAAAACAAGTTAGACAACCCTATGCTAACCAAAAAGCACGGTGCACAAAACACACCGGCGCATAGTCTATCTATACTAAGCTTCACCACGTGCTCACTATAGCCTAGAACTGCCACCGTCGTCACCACGACCTAACCCATCATCTAGGTGGGATGAGCCCGCAAATGAAAGAAAGGGTCACCACAAAATATATAGTATGTATATATATAACCGGTGCAAAAGATTGTACACATAACAATAATTCCACAAAACACAAGAGAAAGCTCTTAACCACCAAGCAATTCCCACCAACGGGTATATATATAATGCACACCAAGCCTAATGCAGACTTCTACAATGCGTGGTACTAACCCTAGCTACCACAATGCATGAGTTCCAGAACTGTAGGTCCAACCCCTACTAAAACACCAACGAAATCACAAGGTTAAGGTGGATCCACTCCCGCAATCACACCCCATGGTCCACTCCCGCAACCATGTATCAAAACTCAACAAAATCACAAGGTTAAGGTGGATCCACTCCCGCAATCACACCCCATGGTCCACTCCCGCAACCATGTATTGAACTCAACTAAATCACAAAAGATTAAGGTGGATCCACTCCCGCAATCACACCCCATGGTCCACTCCCGCAACCATGTGTTGAACTCAATAAAACCCTATAAGAATCAAGTGGGTCCACTCCTGCAACCACACCTCGTAGTCCACTCCCGCCACTACGCACTAACAATGCATGAGCATACGATTCCCCATGTATACTAATGCAACAAATACATACCTCCCTAGCATATGCAAACCGTCCCAACAACATACATACATATCCAATCATATGTAACAAACCACAACAAACATACATACATTTCCAATCATATGTATTCACCCACATGTTCATACATACATCTCCAATCATATGTAAAACAACGCACGTATTGTAAACACTTTCTCATCACGAGAATACATAACACATACATGCCAAACACACAAACACGCATCACCGATAATAACCAACAAACATGTTATAACTCAGTGAAAAGACAGAAATAAAGTGGAGCCCTTACCTCGGCAAGCTTCCGTCAACAAAACTCGCTCAAACAACACAACGCGCTTCCTAAAACAAGCAGCGCAACAATCAATACATTGTTCTCTAACCAATAGTATTGAAACTACACCAATCCCCAAAAACCTAAAGGTTCCTAAGGAAAAATCCCTCTTTCGGATACCATACCAAAACTATCGTATTGATCAACCCCCATGAGTTATTTGCACTATTTTTAGGACTCAAAACAATAGGCCAAAGTCTTAAATAATTTGAAATGCAAAATGGCCGTTTTCTTGCGTTATAAGCTACGTACTTTCCGAGTACCCGAAAAACTCGTTTCCAATCCCAACCACTTCCATAAATTAATAAAAAGGGATTAGAAAGCTAAAAACCAAGTTTAGAAATCAGAATCCAAAATTTCAACTCCCAGAGCTCGCCCTGGCGAGTTGGTGGCGAGTGAAGGCAGTGAGGACTGGTCTAGCTCGCTCTGGAGCTCGCCCTGGCGTGTTGTCATGACCTGTGACACTCGCCCTGGCGAGTAGACACTCGCTCAGCGAGTTGCACCTGTCATGACAGCAAAAGACAGCAACTCACACCACCTTTTTCCCCAACCAAACCTAGTTTGATCCTATTAGTTCCCAACACCTTTTCAAGGCACAAAAGCAAACCATTTTCATAAGCAAGCAATTCATTTCCGAAAGCTTGTTGGTTGCTTCGAGTGCAAGTTATTTGATTTTTCATTTCCAAAATCAAAACCAAATCCAAGCACAAGTTTTATTACGGGCCTTAACCGTCCGGTAATCATTTTCAAACATGTTTTCAAAGTAAAAAGCGACACCACATGTCACAAGAGTTTTAACCCACTTGGACCCCAAACACTACACAAAACACTTAGGATATATTTTCATAAACCCCAAAATATTTTTCATCGGATTTCCTAAAACAAAACCATACAACGCATTTCCCTTTCGCCCAAAGGTTCAAAGACAACTTCTCTTTTCAAAACCTTACCACTTAACCACATGTTATTGATCAATACATAACCAAACCAAAACCCTAACTTTTCTCATGAGATTTTTCACCAACTCATGGAAAATTGAAATAACAAAGCCTAGCATGCTTCCTAAACTCTCATGAACAACTTTCATGAAACAAGAATCAATTCCTAACATTTTCATCTCATGAACATAATCTAAAACTCATAACTCCAAGAGTTTTAACCAACCAAAATGAAAAGGAAAAGGGTGGTTACCTTAAGCAAGTGATTCTCTACAACTATTCCACAAAGCTCCCAAGCTTGAAATGGAGTGAAATGGTGAAGAATGCAAAATTTCACAAGATGGAAGGGTGGAAAGAAAGCCACGGCCAAATGAGAGAAAGAAGTGAAGTTTTGTGATTTATTTCTAAGTCCACAAAGCAACAAACCTCCTTACTATTTAAAAGGGTCTTGATAGCCAATCCACCCTTGGATCAAAGTCAAAAGTTCAAGCTTAAACCCTAACCATTGGATCAATTTGCTTTATGAATAAGTCACAAGATTTAATCACATCTTCCAAAACAAGACACGTACTCAGCTCTCGCGCGTCGCGACGAACGTAAATCGCAAAAACAGAAAACCTACGGAAAGAACGTCTAACGTTAAACATTTCCAAAACTTATCGCCAAATCTTTTTCCGCGACTGTAATTTTCTTCTACACCTTAGAAAATTATTCTCAGAACATAACCTCACTCACGCAGATATATAAAACTTCCATCCGAAAACTCACTGAATTCAGACGCCATAAAATTTTACAACGACGGGTAAAATCCTACTCGTTTTTCCAAAAACAAGAATAATCCAAAACTCGTTATTCTAAGACCACAGAAATCTCCTCATACTTAAAAGAGGATCACGACCCGAAAGTCTGTGCCTTTCCAGCGCACGAGCACAAAACAGGCTCCGTTTCAGCAAAAATTCCATTAATGCGACGATACTCACAAATCCGCTTCTACTAAAAACCCTAAAAACTTAGCCCACAATAAAGTTCCTTAGGAAAACCGTACAGTAAAATCTTGGGTCTTACAAAAATCCAAACCCGATAGACCCACCCGAACTCAAACCCAAGTCAACGGGCGAAACCCGAGTTGACTGGGTTTGAGTTTGGGTTCGGGAGACACCCGAAGATATGGGTGTGGGTTTGGGTAGTATCAAACCACACCCGAAACCCGAACATCTACCCGCTTATATATTAAATTACCTAATTGCCCTTAAGTATTCTTGGAAGACATTAATTTAAATGTAGTTTAATTTCTTAAAAGTCTTGAAGACTATGTTATGATACTAGTTTTTATACCCGTGCTCGCACGGATGACCTTTCTTTTTAATATACTATTGTGTATGTAAACTAACAAAATAATTTTTGAAAAATTGAAAGTAACATGTATACAATAATTTTTTTTTTGACACAAACAAAACTTAAACCATTTCATTTATATTTATAATAATAGGAGCGATACAACTTGGAATTACATCAAAAGTAGTGCGTGAAGCATGAGATAGAGCTGCTCTTGCTAGAGTATGAGCACTCTCGTTTGCTTTACACCTACTAAACACAATTTTGTAGTTGTTGTAATTTTTAAGAAAAGTCTTACAATTTTGCACAATCAAACCATATTCAGAGCAATTTGATTATTTGTGCACACATCATTTACCACTTGTTGACAATCAAGCTCAATGATCACATGTTGATAATTATAAGAGGCAATCCATTGAAGGCCCTTTAATAAGCTCCATGCCTCCGCCTCTGCCGCTGTCATGACTGCCATATACCAATCAGATGCTGCTGCTATGAACTGTCCTGCATTGTCTCTCAAAACAGCTCTCATACCAACCTTGCAGTTTGCCGGAAAGGTCGCCACATCTATACTGCACTTGACATAACCCTCTGGAGGTGGTTTTCAAGTCTCTGCTACAATAAGATAAACACAAACAAATTTACAAATTTTATAACTTGTAACTTTTTATTTAAATACACAGCTTCTATATGATAGACCAATTTTTTCTAGATGTAATTTATAAGACTAAATGACATGGATTAAGTCACTTATATATCAATATCATCTTGGGATGAAAAAGAATAACTTATTGGAATCTAATAACTCACATTTCCATCCAGGAAAAAATTTGTTCTTCACATAGAATACACAGATATGTATATAAATAATAAGTGGCCACTTTTATTGATTGAAATAGGATACATGCATAACACAGTTAGAACTATTCTAAACTGGATGACCTAGCTCTAAAAGGAAGGATTACATGAGGGAGACACGAGGAATTAACTAAAAACTAAATATAACATAATCAGTGGCACCGTCGTGAAACAAACATTGTTCGCTTGACGTTTAGCAACAGCATTAAAAGCTTTAGTCAAATTTCTCTTAATAGGAGCACCAACATCATCCTTTTCTCCAGACTTTTCACCAGCATTTGGTTGTGAATATTCACCAAGTGATTGTGAATATTCACCAAGATCAGTCTCATCAGATCCACCGTCAGAGTCTATGTCAATGACATGAGACATTGTCTGAAAAAAGATAAATAATATTAAAGGAATAACATCATAAGATACAAATGACTATAAAGAAACCATAAAAGAATTCTACACTTATAGGTACTTGGCACAACAATTTATTGAGGTAAAATATGGACCTTGTGAACAAAATTCAACAACAATTATAGGATTCATGCAAATTCTCTTAATTCTACACTGGTTGTTTCAAAGATCTATCAATAACAAACAACATCCTTCCTACCAAACAATCAAATTCAATTGGATGTAGCCCAACACTCATAGCCTGCAACATCAATAATTTAACCATAACTCAGATTTTGTTACCACAACCATTAAAAGAACTGAAAAACAATATATACCTTGGATTGAGCAACAAAATAGGCACATGATTTTTCCATAATGTAACTCATTTCAGAATCAAATAAAACAAAGACACCGAGTGTTTTACCATCAGTTACTTGAACTTTCACCTTGAACCCGAAAATTCCACTACAAGGGTAAAGAGATATTATCACTTGTACACAAAATTAACAACTCAGTCAGTAAGGTTTAAAGATAAACAACAAATCAAAGCAAGTTGAAGTTGAAAAGAGGATTTGAGTAAACCAATATAAAGAATGCAATAACCAGTGCGTGAACAGAACCAAACACAACTCACTCAAGCCTTGATTTACAATTTATGAAATGGTGTATACTGTATAGCAACAACAATATATAACATGAGATAGATATTTGAACATGGTCAAAGTTCTAATAAAAAAAATATTTGAATCTATCATAAATATCTTGAAATTCCTTGAGATAGATATCTAATCAGACATACTTTTATGTGAACTATATTTAAATCATAAAAAATAAACATTTATAATTGACCCTTGTTTGCATAAAAAAAAAAAGCAATACCTTAAGGTGTTTTCTTGACCTATAAGATCTTTGCCTATTTCCAAAACAACTATAATTATGAATGACAAATTTATTTTTTTGAATAGCTTTAACTTTTATTAAAAAATCCACCAAATCACAAGGAGTGATTTAGGGAGGTAGTTACAGGCAGAAGCACAAAACGTGCAACCAATACCACACCAACGGACATGAAAAATACAAAACCAGAACAACATGCAAAAACAAAAAGCAATCAACAAAGAAATAACAGAGGCAACAATACACATAGAACATGAAGCGCCATCCATCGGCACACCAGCACCAGGCCAAACCCAACGAAATCACCTATGGAAGCAATCAAAAGGACTCCACTTCCATTCATAAAGAAGGCAAGGTCCTTTGGCCATTCCACTGATAAACCATTTCCATGACAAGAGCTTAATTTGATCAACCATCTCTTCTATGTTTGTTTCTTTATTACTAAAAACACCGTCGTTTCCAAACATTTGATAACACAAATTCCTGCAAAGGCTCTACAAATCTTCTAGGTATTTTTTTGTGAGGTTTGAGAATGGGGGAGGAAAGCATGACGAATACCTTGGAAAGATATAGCTGAGCAAAATACGCCTTGTGAACTCTTTTAGTAACTCTCACGGCTCTGACCTGCATTGGAAACATATGTTGTCAATTGATTATTGATATAAGTTATGAGATTATGAAGAAAAACCACAATGCAATCAAGATTAGGAGCATTTAATAGCAAAGGGATAAAAAATAATCATACTTCATAACCCATCTTGTCAATCATCTCTTCACTACTTGATATAAAGTAGGTCTAGCCTGATGCAGCAACCAAATAGTTAGTTGTTTGGTTCATGAGGGTATGTTACAGAAGAGCAGAATAAATTCGATCCAAAATTTTACTACTAATGTGATGGAATTTAATTGAAAATGAAAATAGAAGACATACTATTTGAACATTGCAAACTGCTGCCATTAACAGGACACTTGGCATCTCCACTACAAATGAAGATGAACCTTAAAATTAAATTGGGAGGGATATATAATCACCAATACAATACAATAAAAATTCATGATACAATAGAATAAAGAAAGGGAGTAAAATACATACAAACAATTATGGGGAGAAGTAGACCAGTCCCATCCTCCATCTTCAACACAATTGCAGGATACGGTGCATAATCTGAAAGTAGTCCTCCGTGCGGGCTGTTATGGACGCATCTCAAGTTTCTACCATCCCTCATTTTGATTATGAACCCATCTGCTCCACTCTTCACCTCAACTATACAAAGAAAATACTCTATCTTCACAACCATGAAAATAAAACAAAATTTCCAAGGCTTCTGGTCTTATAAAAAAAACAATACACTAAACAGTTACATTGATCATATCAATTATTAACTCCGGCAGCATAATCAATAAAAAACAATTTTTAGCAGCTAAACTCTATTTTCACATAAACAATTATTAATCCGCACATAACAATTCATAACACGATTTGACAGTAAAGTCGTCATCAATATTATCCCTCCATTGCCAAAAAACGTCCTGGTCCGACAAAATAATAAACTAAAATCTAAATTACTAATAATTTTCTAAACTATTATAAAAGAAATTGGTAATATTAAAAAATCAAAAAGGTTATGAAGTACACTTTTTTTTTAAATCTTCTGAAACATCTCAAGCCAACATTTATGGTAGAGTTCTTTTTTTTCTCGGAATCATCGATGATAAGAATTTTCAATCCAAATCGAGTTTTAACTCTTGAGACTCAATTAATTCAAAAAGTGTTAGAACTTGATCAACTATAATTTCATATATTGACAATCACTTGACATTTCATTGTTAATTTACCATTCATAAATTGAGTCCTCTTGTATAGCACACTCAAACTTGATTTAAAGATTTGAAACCCCAAGAGTGCTAGTTAATTTTCTTATGCTTAAATTCAATAGTTAAAGACATCTCCTGCATAATTATGCAGGCTGCACAATTATACATCTACTTTCGATTAGGAACCTTGTTGGAATATTTTATTATATTCCAATAATATTATGTGGACAAATATCTTTATTAATTATATTGACTATTTATCAATTCGGAGCCTTAATTGATTAGCGATCAAATTAAGTAAAAAGGCTAATTAGATTTCTATTTGAGTAATTAATTAATTATTTAATTGGATATGGACTCAATATGAGTGGATGTCGGGATGACCCATTTAGAAATAATGGGAACTTTAATGAGTCATCACACTATATATAGGCTATGGTCCCCAATATACCGGACACAAGGCGTATCACCTCTTCTCCCCATCTGAAGAGAGTTTAGGGCATAAGGAGTCCCGGTTGAGGAAGAACCACAAGCCAACAGATATTCGTTGTCCGTCTTTCTTTATGTTTCAGGATTGCTATTGGAGAGACTTACGGCTTATTCATATTCATATATACAGGTATTCCTATAATCCTACGATCTTAATAAATCAACATGATGTAGATCCAGTTTATATATACATGCTCATATAGTTTTGCCTTCCGCACTAAAGTAAGATTATAGATTTAATCTTTGTTATTGAACATGTCTATAATTAAGTTTAAATTAATTCCAACAAGTGGTATCAGAGTAGGTCTTCGTGTTTGATTTATTGAAATTGAAGTATTTCTTTAATTATTTATTACTACGGTATTTGCGATCCCATTGTGTTGTTGCTGAAAATTGTTGCATGTATAACGTACATAAATAGGTGTGGTTTGAATTTTGTTTTAATTCATTCCACAAACTTTGGTAGCACTTTTCGGTTTCTATACAATTCAATAATTTATTAATACATGGGTTCATGATTTTCTTCAATAATTTAGTTTTCTAACTTATGTTAATTAGTCAATTCCAGTGTGTGTCAACACACAGCAGATGTTGTCTTCCTATATGTGTTCATGATTTCCTTCAATATTAGGTATTCGACATTGATGCAATTATTATATTTTACGGATTTAATTTAGAATCATGATACATAATTCAGTTCTGGATATACTAAACCTTATGCAGAAGTTTCGGTGTACAAAGCATATAAGCATATTTGGATTTTTGACTTTCTTGTATAGAAAGTTATGGAAAATAAAATTAGGTTTGTCTATTTTCTGTCAATAATTTGCATATTTGGTTCTTCTGGTCAGGTTTATTTGTAGGTCATGATCATAATTTTTTGGTGTGACCATAAGTAATAAGTTTTTAGTTTCAGGAATCACAAAGTTTGATTTTAATTTTTAATAATTTCAAATCAAATAAGGTTTGACTTATTTATAAAGTCTGATATGTTGTTGTACCTATTTAGCAAATGCTATTAGCAACTAAGGATTTTGAGTTTGATTTGATTTGAAATTAAAATTGATTCACATTAGTTTTGTATTTAAAGTTTATTTTGAGAAATAAGGTATATGGAGATTTGGTATATATATTTGGCTATCATATATATTTTTGTAAAAGACTAATTGCCGTCAAATAGCAATTAATAATGATTCTCAAAATATTTTGACCCAATTCGGTACGTACGAAAATTAAAGTTTTGATTCTTTAAACTTTAGAAAAATATAGATTCTATAATTATTTGTTTATAGAATATAAAGTTTTTGGTTTCCTTCTATTTTGGAAAATACAGTCATAGAATTCTATTATTTATTTAAAGAATCATTGGATATACGTGAATCAATTGTGGCATAAATATTTTTTTGGTATATGTAAAGATTTAATTTTATTTGAAATTAAATATTTGGTTTATAGTATGATTTTGGTGTTTGAATTTATTGTTATTAAGTTTCTACAATAATTTCTTTTGTCATACTCTTTGGTTATATTTTATGCAAATTTTAGTTTGGTGGTGAGAATTTCTCCTCACATTAAGGGATGTCATTTAATCTTATGATTATGAAGGGACATCGTAAAGGAATACGGCCTACATTTTGTGAGTAGTGCCTTGTAAATTTAAGACTTTTCCCATTTGATTTAATAAATTGCCAGGTGATTTTGATTGAGTTGGTTGAAACAACAAGTTGCCAAAGTAACCTCTGTTGTCTAGATTTAATTCAATTGAAATTACAAAAGGGATGTATAAAATTGTTCATGCAAGCTATTTGGGTCTTCCAAAAGGTTGACAAAGTTTGGCCGAATAATTACATACATATATATTCAATTTATTAAATTGTCTAGTAATGACGATTGAGTTGATTGAACCAGCATGTTGCAAAAGTAACATTTGTTGCATAGATTTGATTTAATTGAACTTACAAAAGGATGTAGTGTGAAATTATCCATGTGAGTTGTCGTCGGCCCCAAGGAAGGCACAACTTGACCGGGTAATTGCATACCTGTGATGGTAAATGTGTGGTGATTATAAAGTTATTTACCATGTGAATAGTAGGATGCGCAAACGTGACTATTATTTGACATGTTATCACCAATGTTTGATCATTGCATTGAGAGTACCGCTTGCAGTTAATTCTTACAATCCAAAGATTGGGGATTGATGGTGCGCTTGGTATCTTGTTTGAGTCTTTTAATTTACAACTAAAGTTTTGCATGTCTGTATAATAACTTATTGGCATGTATAATAAAGTCGTGTTATTGTGAATCCATGTAAGTATTTAGTGGATTACAATCACACATATGATGGTAAACATGTGACAATATGAGGACTATTGTTTATCAATATTAATTGTCAGTGTTTGATCAATTGTAACAAAATATCACTAGCAATTGATGTTAATTTTAAGGACTTGACATTGATAATGCACCGGGTATTTTGGTTGGTATATTTTTTGTTCTCTATAAACAAATATAGTTTATGTATCTGCAGAATCGTGTTAGAATTTTAAGAAATTAAAATTCTAACTTTCAGGAATATAAGAAGAACAATACGTTCTTGGATCTAGACCTTTGATAAGGATGGAGGAACTCAAATCTCTCACAATTCAGTAAATTTAAAGTGAGAATCAAGTTTAGAAAGTGAGTATACTCTTAATCACAAAGATCGTGTGATCATAAAGTTTTAATTTCCAAGGACATTATAGGTGTTATTTAAGATGACATAATTTTTTGTCATGTTTTTCTTTGCTTAAATTAAAGTGCTTGTAAAGCAATAAGGTGAAAGACAAGCTCTCGTTGGAGAGATGACTTTTCATTAAGATTATTGAGCAAAGAAATATCAGGAGCACATTATGTAACTATTTAATCTTGCTAAAGAGTTGTGGTTTCGACAATCAGGTGACTTGGTCGAAAATATAACATTTAGTGTTCTCTTTGCACAATTAATTTTATGACTGTCAAAGTTGGAAATAATTCTTTAATAGAACTATTTCATAAAGTGTGCAATGAAGAAAATGTTGAAGCAAGAGAAAATAAAATACTGCTCATTAGGTAAATACCTCAAAGGATAAGGGCAAATAAAGAATAATAAGAAAATATGATCTAAACTGACAAATTCCAATGATGTTGAAAGACACATCAATCTAGAGGGAAATAAGTTAGTAAAGATTGATGATTTTCAACTATTTGTTAGATTGTTGTTTTTAATAATATTTATAAGACAATTTGGTGAATCATTTTTTGAATTTAAGTTTTTGTTTTTAATGTTATAAGTTCATTATTGTTATCTTAAAACGAGGGATTCGATTTGTCTTTTAAATTTAAATATAAGCATAGTCAATTCAGTTATGACTTGTGACAATCTTGAATTGTTGAAAATTTTGAGAAATATAAACCTTGGTCCCAAGTTAATGAATATTTTGAGACATGAACTGTAGTTAAAATTTGAAGATATTGAATTTGGGGGAGAGATATGGTAAAAGAACAAAATTGATTGAGGAAGAATTGGTTCTAAACTAATTCATATAGTTACTATTTATATAGTAAATTTGGATCCTCATAAGGATATTAGTGTTCTTCCTCTCAACTAAGTTAAGAAATTAATTCATGAGGATCAAACTCAATACCTTCAAGAAACTAAAGCATCAAGTGTCATAAAGTATTGACTGAAAAGAGAAATTACATTTGATTTAAAAACTCTATTAGGACAGTCAAGACACTTGTAATTTATTATAATTTTGGAGTTTCATAAGATATACCAAGATAGTATTTCTTAATGGTGACATTAAGAAAAACAATATGGTGCAATCACAGAAAACTTTAAGTCAAAAGACACAAAGTAGATAATTTGCAAACAGATGAAATCCATTTATGAATTAAGGAAACTGTCTCATTAATGATACCACAAAAGTCTCATCAGGTAATTATCTCATTTAGTTTTGAGATGTATATTATGGAGAGTTGTGGGTTATACAGATTCAGTGGGAGTATCTTTATATTCTTAGTTTAATGTGTCGATTTTACTTTATTAAGTCAACAGTTATATATGGTCGTTGTGCAAAATCAAGAAATCACTAACAAAAGTTTAGTGACGAAAGTTCTTGCGCACATCTCTTTTGTATTAGGAAATTCGATCCTTAAGGATTATTCTCTATGTATCATTCAGTTATCACAAAAGAGTTATATCAATAAAGTTGAAAGTAAATTCGACATGAAAGTCAATAACCTAAGGGATTGTTTTAATCATAAAGGAGACTGTTTAAAAGTCTCAATAATTGCCAAAAGAAAATCTCGAAATTTAGAAAATAAAGTACTTTCCTATATGCTTCAGCTTTGAGAAACTTAAGTATGATCTTAATTATACGCATCCGGAAATAGCGTATATAATAAGATCATTTAGCAGATACCTGAGCAATTCAAAATTTGAATTGTTGAAATGAAGAAACCATAAGAATTGTTATAGAGAACAAAATAATTTGTGTTCAGATATCGGAGATCTAATATTTTGGAGATCATCAGTATGTTCGACTCCGATCCTTTTGGATGTCTACATACAATGGACATCCTAACTCAAGAAATGACTGTAAGTATTTATGTCACTTGGTTGCATAAAGTAAAATATTTTTTGAAAGACAACTCAAGTTATATTGTGACATAAATCGTCAGATGATGTTTCAACAACTGTTTTATAAAGTTAATTAATTTATAAGTTGTTGAAGGGTAGAACATATAGAGATAAATTTTATGCTAGCTAATTCACTAATCATAGACTTGACACCTGAGGTCTTTCATTTGGTTGTTGTCACTAAGGATGTCTTGGATTAGTGGGAGTCTCTCTTCAGTTATGTTCTAACTTTGTTATTGATACAAATACATATTTGGTTAAGGTTTTCTGCAGAATTAAAGTTTGAAATAAAGTTTGAGGTTATTATGATAACTCATTTTGTATCATTTGTGCAAATAATGAATTTGCAAACTTCAGTTTGATCTCACTAAGGATTTCAGTTGGACCAGTTAGAAATAGGCATGATATAGAGATCATGTAACAACCCAAATTTAATTAATAGGAGAATATTAATTAAAAGAGGATTGTTAGAGACAAATTGAAATAAGTGAGAGCTTGGCAAACTAGTAAATAATTAAATGAGAAAGTTGTATGACATTTCTAGTATAAGAGGTGCAAGTGGGACCCACCCTTTATATATGGACCACTAGTAAACCAAGCCTTTCATTTTTCTCATTCTTACTGAATGTATCAGTAAAGCAAAATTAGAAATCCACCTTCCTCTTCCTTCCTCTCTTTCACGCACACACCATTACTTTCTTCCATAAGACACTTTTGATTCTTAGTGAGTGGAACATGCAAAACAAGTTTTGGAATTCTCATGAGATACAGAATCAAATAAGCATCATTCTTCCTTGTTCTTTTCCTCTTGAAGAAAAACCCCTTTTCCCACCCAAATCCTTCACTTACAAAATTGGTGCCAAGAACACATGCATGTGTTGGAATTTCTCAAATTCTAGAGTTTTCAAGCTTTGGAGTTAAGTGTTTAAACCTCAGCCACTGCAGGATTTAGATACTTAAAGGATTGAAGAAATTCTGTTCAAAAACCTAGAGGTAAGAAACTCACCATTCATGAACTCTTGAGTTTTCCCTTTCTAATCCAATCACTCAATCCTAATTTATACTTGAAATTCTGGGTTACCTCTGTGATTAAATCATTAAATTCGAGCTTGGTGCTATCTGGAAGGTGGTGGGTACTATGGGAAAAGTGGATTTTTGGAGCAGCAGAACTCTACTCTTTCATCTGCTAAGCTCGCTTAGCGAGCGGAAATACTCGCCACGGCGAGTTGAGCAGTATAGCTCAATGTTGCTGCTTGTGTCCTCTCTTGCGTGTCACCTAGTTTCAATTCTTGGTAAGTGTTTCTAACCTTTCCATTACCTCTCCAGTGGCTATTATGACAGTTCGTTTCTTGGACTTTGGTAAGATCATGAACACTCATTAATCCACTCCTTTTCCATTTTGTTCAAGAACACAAGTTGGGAATTACAAGTGAGTTCTGTTGGTTAGAGTTCGTAGCGGTAGCTGAGCTTTATTATCAGTGTTAAAGCTTCTGAGTTAATCTCAATACAGGTGGGTTCTTTAGGATAGTTAGCTAGTTGCCCGTTTGACAAATTTGCATGTTAATCTAGGATTTAGGAAAAGTTGTGTGAGGAGAATTTAACTCCCAAAATTCACCTCCATTCTGTTTTATTTTATATAATTTATCTTACTGCACTGGTTAAAATGAGGATTGTAGGTGTTAATTTGGAAAACTATGATTTTAATAAAACAGGGTACTTTCTGCATGAACTCGCCACAGCGAGTAGCTGGCGAGCATTCATGGCGAGCTGGGTTCTGGGCTGATGAAACTCGCCATGGCGAGCTTCTGCTCGCCACAGCGAGTTGATTTAGGTCAGGACCTATAATCTCGCCATGGCGAGCTGGTGACTCGCCGTAGCGATCTTGTACAGAACTGATTTATATTTTCTATTTTCTAAATAAATATCCCCACACTCGTTTTATATCCTCATTAGAATCAGATAATTTGTAGTAACCTAATTAATATAATGTTGAGCAGAATGTTAATCACAGATAATGCTTAGGGTATAACTTAGTTATTATTAGGATTGCATGCTCCCCGGGTTCTGGGAATTTATGGTAGTAATAACTAAATTAGTTTCAGTCAATTATGAGCGATTTTGTGATATCGCGCTATGGACTCCCAATGGGATAATCCATTAGGATAAGTTATTGTGAGCTGCATGCTGTGACCGAATCGGTTGACGGATATGGCAGGCCTCTGAGACATGCTCACCTCAGAGTGTCCTTGTGTCTAAAATGAATAAGAGTTAATTTATGTGTTACACCTATATTTATGCTATTATGATATGATTATGTTAGTATTTGAAACGACTGTTTAGGTGCCCCGGCGTAGTCGCCATTAGGAGGGTAGTAGGACTCACTGAGGCTTAGTAGTCTCACCCCACTCCAAACAATTTTTTTTTTAGGTAAACAGGATATTCGGAGCAAGGACCAGGTAGGAGGCCGACAGTTGGAGCTGAGCTTGGATTGTCCGCCTTGAAGATTTTATTTCTTCGTCTTGCTATTTGTTTATTAATCTTGTTTACTCAGAATACCAGCATTTACCGCTGTATTTCTTTGTTATTCCTTTTGTATCGAAACAATTTGTATCCTGCTAGTTATAATTAGTAAAAATTTATTTGTACTCATATCCATATTATGTATGTCTTGACTAAATATTCTAGATATTTTAGTTGGGGCGTTATAATTGGTATCAGAGCAGGTCGATTCAGTATCGGACCTTGCCATGAGTCATATCAATCTTTCCCAAGTAATACAGACCCTTTGGATCTGGACTGTTTACGCTGAAACCATCGCGTGCTGAGCCTGATCAACTCAGTATTGTGTATGGTAGGCAGGGTATTATGGTTTAGAACTGAAGTGAACTCTGAAATTCCAGCGTTAAATCCGTAGTGAAACTACAAGCGAGGAGCAGTCGTCGAAGGAACTCTTATAAGAGAATAATGGAACAGTGGCAAACGGTGCCACGGGAGTAAGTTGGGTATGCAAGCAAGGAATGCAAGTGTATCCATATACTGAATTGTGGAGTACACAACAGTATTCAACTGACACCGTGTGTCAGGACAGCTTCCTGAGCCTATAAGTAACCATATTTTAGCGAAAGCCTAATTTCAGCCAAGTCTGTGAGCCAATCAACACCCTAGTACAATATGCAGTAAATCAAAAATCCTCCTGAATTCAAGTTAGCATACGACTGGGAGTTATGGTGTTATGCAACGAAGAAAATTAGACAAACCACAGAATCATCCTTTCACCCTCTGTCTAACTCGCTTAGCGAGTAAATGCGCGCTGCAGCGAGCTTAGCAGGCTGCTGCTACTGCTTGTTGTAACGTGGTTCTCTGTTCAGTCATTCTTAGCCATGATGAACAGTCTCAAGCCCTCCTTATGCATCCTAACATTCTACCTTTTGAATTCGGAACAAACAATCCCAAGCTACCTTGTGAGTATAAGAGTCGTTGAGGAATACGTCTAGAGATGATTAGGATTAGGAAGCAATAAGAAATTGGACTGAGTGTACCCTTTGTACTAGAAACCAATAAGTGTAGTAAGACTATTAGGAGCTTAATCATGACTACTGTAACAGTTAGAATCCTTGTAATCCGTATCCATACCTCTTCCCAATATCTTGTTAGATTGACCACTAATATGCTTTAACTAAGTTACTTCGACCCCTCAAACTCGAAACGGCGTTCCTACACCATTACTAAGAGTCAAACTTAAATTAGAAAAACCATTTGAGGTTACCTTCTCACTACCCTGGTCATTAACAGTAGACAGGAAAATCCTTAGGGACCCAAACTCAGAATTAGTCTACAGTTAGGAACCCTTACTAGCATCATCATAACTCTTAAGTCAGAAATTACTAGAACATCATCATAGAACAATATAGTAACCAAGTCAGTAATAAAACCCAAGCAGCTCAGTAATTAGTACCCGATGCTAGTACCTTATCCCAAGAACCTAGAATTGTTAGTATGCCACTTAGACAAATTCCATTACTTCACCCGACCCTTAGACCAACATGATATCATCATCACCGAATAGTTAGAAACCAAACCGAAGATAGAATCTTGTCACGAAGGTATAACCTTGACTCACATCAAACTTGAATTCTTCCCTAGCAATACCGTTATCTAAATAGGATTGTTAAAGACCGTTAGGTTAAGTATCCATAAACTAGTAACCCAGCACTTCTGACCAGTTGTTTACCCCGGTAAGAATAGAGAAATCTTAGCACTTGTACCTTAATAATTTCTTATCGCAAAACCGGCTGAGTAAACCCTTAAGATAACCACCTTTAGATGTCATCAATAGGACCAGTTAGTCGCCCAATACCAGAAATTACACCGAACCACCACAAGTTAAGTTTTGATTAGTAATAGCAATCGAGAGTATCTTCAGCACAATTGGTCACCAAAGCTAGTCCGTAGTTGTCTGGCCATTAGATAGTTTAGAGACCGATGATTCAAATTAATACCGGTTTGACTTTAACTAAACGAAACTCACACATTTGACCACCCAGCTAAGAAGTGAGCAGGATTAGTAACCGTGCCTCAGGAGTTGCCTATCAGTTGTCCCTAGGTTAGTAATTCAATATTACAGACCAATTAGTTAGCCGGATGAGGTTTAGATTTGGCCAGCCATATCCTACCACTAGCATAATACCAAATAATAAGGAACACGACTTGATAAATCCAATTCAACATTAGTTCGACCAGTCACCGAGTAAGTTATTAGAACCTTTAAAATAAGAGACCGGTGAAATTAGTAACCAGCCAATTAGAATATCATTTCGAATGTTAATACTAGATACAGGTGATGTAGAGCCACCATCTCAGTGCGAAACCAATATTAATAGCAGGCCGTAGTAGACATCAAACACCTAGGTCAATCTCTAGGTATATGTTAATAACGCAGAAACAAGTAACTAAGTTTAACTTTAGCATTAGCCACCACCGACATTCCCTCATAACTAAACCTTCCAATTTAGAGTCTATGTGAATCAGTGAGATCTACCAGTGAGAAACTGTCAGCAAGAAACATTGAGTGGAAACGTAGTTGTCCTACCCTGAGAAAACTGATAGAAGAATTAGAAATGTAGCATAGGAGTATAACCCAGTAGAAAACAAATATCTGATCGTCTGTGTATCTCTAGGAATCCTAATTCAGCAGAGTCATCGAACCGAACAATGCCCAATTCAACATTCGCAAGTCTTGGAACACCATGGACGTGTGTATTCTCTAACCCGTCTAATCATGCCCCAGATGGATAAATTCTCCTCGTGCCCTAATGGCTCGACAACCACGTGTCGTACCTAAATTCAAATAGGGTGTGAACTTTTTCAAGCTTCTCGAAGCCAATTAGTTACATCGAGGGTGATAATGTCACACTTAAGTAACCGCATTAAGTGTTCTCCTTTCAAGTTTTCCATTTGTGTTATTATTAACATAAATCTATCTGCGAAAATTAAATTATTCTTGTGAGGGTCAAGAATACTTTCAGTTTCATTTCTTACTCGCTCAGTTGATCTGTCAATCAACATACTTCAAACCACCTCGATAGAACTTACCTAGCTCAGTATCAGCAAATTAGTAAACTTCGTGCACTCTAATTCAGTAATCTGTTCTTCCATTAAGTTAGTTATCTATCCTTCGTAGCCTTACCAGTTGAACTCAGAACTATAAGTTTGGACTAACCCCTAAATCAGTGGAAATTAAGTTACACCAGTGTGTTAACCTTAAGTGTATCTGCCCGAACATTCCAACTTTCAAAAATTCAATTCCTAAAATCTTGTGAGATCAAGTATAGAAGCCTGAGCGCCTGAGCCAGCTTTCCAATTCCTAGTATAGTTGCCTGTAATTAGTCAGTGTAAGTGTAAGAGTTAATTACTCGCTTGGAGTAATGTGACATCCTCATTTGGAAACCCTTTCCCAACCGAGTGATCTGTTAAGATAATTCAGTTAACCGTTCTAAAGCCAAACCATTCAATCCAACCTTAGTGTTACAAATTTAGACTTTATGTTTCCAGCTAAACAAATTCCATACTCAAGTTCCCAGCAAGGGACTTCAAACAAGTTTGACCTGTAACCCTGAGAAATGATCTGAACCTAAGTGCGTCTGCGTGTTAAATGTACAACTCGATCGTCGTGTCGTCTCGGGATGGATAGAGATTGTAGGTGGGATTTTATCGGATAACTATAGGTTCGTCTGCGGATGAGTCTAACTCGTTGGCAGAAGAACCAGTAGTGTCTAGACAATTTTTCACTCGTTTTATATTTCGATCTATTCTGGAATAATTACACAACACGCGATACGTGAGTACATATAACATGTCAAGCATGTTGGTGTCCAGAAAGGAGAACGACAATATGACTGGAAGAGTTTGGATATGACAATATCAATACCAGGCCAGATACCGACCCTCTTAACCAGTTGGAGCTGGAACTAATTCCATTGAGAGTGGAATAAGGGTAAGTACTAGTATGAAATTGGATCAGAGTACGCAGCACTGGAACTTTTGAGAATGTGAGAAGAACCCTTAACCAGTGACATGTAGAGAGGAAAGTTTTATTCCAAGGGATTGAATGCGTTAAACTGAGGAATAGACGAAGTGTAGTTTCAGATGCAGACATAGGCCACCTATCCTGATGTGGAATGGGGAAGTTTGAATTTCGAGGACGAAATTTCTTTAAGGGGGGTAGATTGTAACAACCCAAATTTAATTAATAGGAGAATATTAATTAAAAGAGGATTGTTAGAGACAAATTGAAATAAGTGAGAGCTTGGCAAACTAGTAAATAATTAAATGAGAAAGTTGTATGACATTTCTAGTATAAGAGGTGCAAGTGGGACCCACCCTTTATATATGGACCACTAGTAAACCAAGCCTTTCATTTTTCTCATTCTTACTGAATGTATCAGTAAAGCAAAATTAGAAATCCACCTTCCTCTTCCTTCCTCTCTTTCACGCACACACCATTACTTTCTTCCATAAGACACTTTTGATTCTTAGTGAGTGGAACATGCAAAACAAGTTTTGGAATTCTCATGAGATACAGAATCAAATAAGCATCATTCTTCCTTGTTCTTTTCCTCTTGAAGAAAAACCCCTTTTCCCACCCAAATCCTTCACTTACAAAATTGGTGCCAAGAACACATGCATGTGTTGGAATTTCTCAAATTCTAGAGTTTTCAAGCTTTGGAGTTAAGTGTTTAAACCTCAGCCACTGCAGGATTTAGATACTTAAAGGATTGAAGAAATTCTGTTCAAAAACCTAGAGGTAAGAAACTCACCATTCATGAACTCTTGAGTTTTCCCTTTCTAATCCAATCACTCAATCCTAATTTATACTTGAAATTCTGGGTTACCTCTGTGATTAAATCATTAAATTCGAGCTTGGTGCTATCTGGAAGGTGGTGGGTACTATGGGAAAAGTGGATTTTTGGAGCAGCAGAACTCTACTCTTTCATCTGCTAAGCTCGCTTAGCGAGCGGAAATACTCGCCACGGCGAGTTGAGCAGTATAGCTCAATGTTGCTGCTTGTGTCCTCTCTTGCGTGTCACCTAGTTTCAATTCTTGGTAAGTGTTTCTAACCTTTCCATTACCTCTCCAGTGGCTATTATGACAGTTCGTTTCTTGGACTTTGGTAAGATCATGAACACTCATTAATCCACTCCTTTTCCATTTTGTTCAAGAACACAAGTTGGGAATTACAAGTGAGTTCTGTTGGTTAGAGTTCGTGGCGGTAGCTGAGCTTTATTATCAGTGTTAAAGCTTCTGAGTTAATCTCAATACAGGTGGGTTCTTTAGGATAGTTAGCTAGTTGCCCGTTTGACAAATTTGCATGTTAATCTAGGATTTAGGAAAAGTTGTGTGAGGAGAATTTAACTCCCAAAATTCACCTCCATTCTGTTTTATTTTATATAATTTATCTTACTGCACTGGTTAAAATGAGGATTGTAGGTGTTAATTTGGAAAACTATGATTTTAATAAAACAGGGTACTTTCTGCATGAACTCGCCACAGCGAGTAGCTGGCGAGCATTCATGGCGAGCTGGGTTCTGGGCTGATGAAACTCGCCATGGCGAGCTTCTGCTCGCCACAACGAGTTGATTTAGGTCAGGACCTATAATCTCGCCATGGCGAGCTGGTGACTCGCCGTAGCGATCTTGTACAGAACTGATTTATATTTTCTATTTTCTAAATAAATATCCCCACACTCGTTTTATATCCTCATTAGAATCAGATAATTTGTAGTAACCTAATTAATATAATGTTGAGCAGAATGTTAATCACAGATAATGCTTAGGGTATAACTTAGTTATTATTAGGATTGCATGCTCCCCGGGTTCTGGGAATTTATGGTAGTAATAACTAAATTAGTTTCAGTCAATTATGAGCGATTTTGTGATATTGCGCTATGGACTCCCAATGGGATAATCCATTAGGATAAGTTATTGTGAGCTGCATGCTGTGACCGAATCGGTTGACGGATATGGCAGGCCTCTGAGACATGCTCACCTCAGAGTGTCCTTGTGTCTAAAATGAATAAGAGTTAATTTATGTGTTACACCTATATTTATGCTATTATGATATGATTATGTTAGTATTTGAAACGACTGTTTAGGTGCCCCGGCGTAGTCGCCATTAGGAGGGTAGTAGGACTCACTGAGGCTTAGTAGTCTCACCCCACTCCAAACAATTTTTTTTTTAGGTAAACAGGATATTCGGAGCAAGGACCAGGTAGGAGGCCGACAGTTGGAGCTGAGCTTGGATTGTCCGCCTTGAAGATTTTATTTCTTCGTCTTGCTATTTGTTTATTAATCTTGTTTACTCAGAATACCAGCATTTACCGCTGTATTTCTTTGTTATTCCTTTTGTATCGAAACAATTTGTATCCTGCTAGTTATAATTAGTAAAAATTTATTTGTACTCATATCCATATTATGTATGTCTTGACTAAATATTCTAGATATTTTAGTTGGGGCGTTATAATTGGTATCAGAGCAGGTCGATTCAGTATCGGACCTTGCCATGAGTCATATCAATCTTTCCCAAGTAATACAGACCCTTTGGATCTGGACTGTTTACGCTGAAACCATCGCGTGCTGAGCCTGATCAACTCAGTATTGTGTATGGTAGGCAGGGTATTATGGTTTAGAACTGAAGTGAACTCTGAAATTCCAGCGTTAAATCCGTAGTGAAACTACAAGCGAGGAGCAGTCGTCGAAGGAACTCTTATAAGAGAATAATGGAACAGTGGCAAACGGTGCCACGGGAGTAAGTTGGGTATGCAAGCAAGGAATGCAAGTGTATCCATATACTGAATTGTGGAGTACACAACAGTATTCAACTGACACCGTGTGTCAGGACAGCTTCCTGAGCCTATAAGTAACCATATTTTAGCGAAAGCCTAATTTCAGCCAAGTCTGTGAGCCAATCAACACCCTAGTACAATATGCAGTAAATCAAAAATCCTCCTGAATTCAAGTTAGCATACGACTGGGAGTTATGGTGTTATGCAACGAAGAAAATTAGACAAACCACAGAATCATCCTTTCACCCTCTGTCTAACTCGCTTAGCGAGTAAATGCGCGCTGCAGCGAGCTTAGCAGGCTGCTGCTACTGCTTGTTGTAACGTGGTTCTCTGTTCAGTCATTCTTAGCCATGATGAACAGTCTCAAGCCCTCCTTATGCATCCTAACATTCTACCTTTTGAATTCGGAACAAACAATCCCAAGCTACCTTGTGAGTATAAGAGTCGTTGAGGAATACGTCTAGAGATGATTAGGATTAGGAAGCAATAAGAAATTGGACTGAGTGTACCCTTTGTACTAGAAACCAATAAGTGTAGTAAGACTATTAGGAGCTTAATCATGACTACTGTAACAATTAGAATCCTTGTAATCCGTATCCATACCTCTTCCCAATATCTTGTTAGATTGACCACTAATATGCTTTAACTAAGTTACTTCGACCCCTCAAACTCGAAACGGCGTTCCTACACCATTACTAAGAGTCAAACTTAAATTAGAAAAACCATTTGAGGTTACCTTCTCACTACCCTGGTCATTAACAGTAGACAGGAAAATCCTTAGGGACCCAAACTCAGAATTAGTCTACAGTTAGGAACCCTTACTAGCATCATCATAACTCTTAAGTCAGAAATTACTAGAACATCATCATAGAACAATATAGTAACCAAGTCAGTAATAAAACCCAAGCAGCTCAGTAATTAGTACCCGATGCTAGTACCTTATCCCAAGAACCTAGAATTGTTAGTATGCCACTTAGACAAATTCCATTACTTCACCCGACCCTTAGACCAACATGATATCATCATCACCGAATAGTTAGAAACCAAACCGAAGATAGAATCTTGTCACGAAGGTATAACCTTGACTCACATCAAACTTGAATTCTTCCCTAGCAATACCGTTATCTAAATAGGATTGTTAAAGACCGTTAGGTTAAGTATCCATAAACTAGTAACCCAGCACTTCTGACCAGTTGTTTACCCCGGTAAGAATAGAGAAATCTTAGCACTTGTACCTTAATAATTTCTTATCGCAAAACCGGCTGAGTAAACCCTTAAGATAACCACCTTTAGATGTCATCAATAGGACCAGTTAGTCGCCCAATACCAGAAATTACACCGAACCACCACAAGTTAAGTTTTGATTAGTAATAGCAATCGAGAGTATCTTCAGCACAATTGGTCACCAAAGCTAGTCCGTAGTTGTCTGGCCATTAGATAGTTTAGAGACCGATGATTCAAATTAATACCGGTTTGACTTTAACTAAACGAAACTCACACATTTGACCACCCAGCTAAGAAGTGAGCAGGATTAGTAACCGTGCCTCAGGAGTTGCCTATCAGTTGTCCCTAGGTTAGTAATTCAATATTACAGACCAATTAGTTAGCCGGATGAGGTTTAGATTTGGCCAGCCATATCCTACCACTAGCATAGTACCAAATAATAAGGAACACGACTTGATAAATCCAATTCAACATTAGTTCGACCAGTCACCGAGTAAGTTATTAGAACCTTTAAAATAAGAGACCGGTGAAATTAGTAACCAGCCAATTAGAATATCATTTCGAATGTTAATACTAGATACAGGTGATGTAGAGCCACCATCTCAGTGCGAAACCAATATTAATAGCAGGCCGTAGTAGACATCAAACACCTAGGTCAATCTCTAGGTATATGTTAATAACGCAGAAACAAGTAACTAAGTTTAACTTTAGCATTAGCCACCACCGACATTCCCTCATAACTAAACCTTCCAATTTAGAGTCTATGTGAATCAGTGAGATCTACCAGTGAGAAACTGTCAGCAAGAAACATTGAGTGGAAACGTAGTTGTCCTACCCTGAGAAAACTGATAGAAGAATTAGAAATGTAGCATAGGAGTATAACCCAGTAGAAAACAAATATCTGATCGTCTGTGTATCTCTAGGAATCCTAATTCAGCAGAGTCATCGAACCGAACAATGCCCAATTCAACATTCGCAAGTCTTGGAACACCATGGACGTGTGTATTCTCTAACCCGTCTAATCATGCCCCAGATGGATAAATTCTCCTCGTGCCCTAATGGCTCGACAACCACGTGTCGTACCTAAATTCAAATAGGGTGTGAACTTTTTCAAGCTTCTCGAAGCCAATTAGTTACATCGAGGGTGATAATGTCACACTTAAGTAACCGCATTAAGTGTTCTCCTTTCAAGTTTTCCATTTGTGTTATTATTAACATAAATCTATCTGCGAAAATTAAATTATTCTTGTGAGGGTCAAGAATACTTTCAGTTTCATTTCTTACTCGCTCAGTTGATCTGTCAATCAACATACTTCAAACCACCTCGATAGAACTTACCTAGCTCAGTATCAGCAAATTAGTAAACTTCGTGCACTCTAATTCAGTAATCTGTTCTTCCATTAAGTTAGTTATCTATCCTTCGTAGCCTTACCAGTTGAACTCAGAACTATAAGTTTGGACTAACCCCTAAATCAGTGGAAATTAAGTTACACCAGTGTGTTAACCTTAAGTGTATCTGCCCGAACATTCCAACTTTCAAAAATTCAATTCCTAAAATCTTGTGAGATCAAGTATAGAAGCCTGAGCGCCTGAGCCAGCTTTCCAATTCCTAGTATAGTTGCCTGTAATTAGTCAGTGTAAGTGTAAGAGTTAATTACTCGCTTGGAGTAATGTGACATCCTCATTTGGAAACCCTTTCCCAACCGAGTGATCTGTTAAGATAATTCAGTTAACCGTTCTAAAGCCAAACCATTCAATCCAACCTTAGTGTTACAAATTTAGACTTTATGTTTCCAGCTAAACAAATTCCATACTCAAGTTCCCAGCAAGGGACTTCAAACAAGTTTGACCTGTAACCCTGAGAAATGATCTGAACCTAAGTGCGTCTGCGTGTTAAATGTACAACTCGATCGTCGTGTCGTCTCGGGATGGATAGAGATTGTAGGTGGGATTTTATCGGATAACTATAGGTTCGTCTGCGGATGAGTCTAACTCGTTGGCAGAAGAACCAGTAGTGTCTAGACAATTTTTCACTCGTTTTATATTTCGATCTATTCTGGAATAATTACACAACACGCGATACGTGAGTACATATAACATGTCAAGCATGTTGGTGTCCAGAAAGGAGAACGACAATATGACTGGAAGAGTTTGGATATGACAATATCAATACCAGGCCAGATACCGACCCTCTTAACCAGTTGGAGCTGGAACTAATTCCATTGAGAGTGGAATAAGGGTAAGTACTAGTATGAAATTGGATCAGAGTACGCAGCACTGGAACTTTTGAGAATGTGAGAAGAACCCTTAACCAGTGACATGTAGAGAGGAAAGTTTTATTCCAAGGGATTGAATGCGTTAAACTGAGGAATAGACGAAGTGTAGTTTCAGATGCAGACATAGGCCACCTATCCTGATGTGGAATGGGGAAGTTTGAATTTCGAGGACGAAATTTCTTTAAGGGGGGTAGATTGTAACAACCCAAATTTAATTAATAGGAGAATATTAATTAAAAGAGGATTGTTAGAGACAAATTGAAATAAGTGAGAGCTTGGCAAACTAGTAAATAATTAAATGAGAAAGTTGTATGACATTTCTAGTATAAGAGGTGCAAGTGGGACCCACCCTTTATATATGGACCACTAGTAAACCAAGCCTTTCATTTTTCTCATTCTTACTGAATGTATCAGTAAAGCAAAATTAGAAATCCACCTTCCTCTTCCTTCCTCTCTTTCACGCACACACCATTACTTTCTTCCATAAGACACTTTTGATTCTTAGTGAGTGGAACATGCAAAACAAGTTTTGGAATTCTCATGAGATACAGAATCAAATAAGCATCATTCTTCCTTGTTCTTTTCCTCTTGAAGAAAAACCCCTTTTCCCACCCAAATCCTTCACTTACAAAATTGGTGCCAAGAACACATGCATGTGTTGGAATTTCTCAAATTCTAGAGTTTTCAAGCTTTGGAGTTAAGTGTTTAAACCTCAGCCACTGTAGGATTTAGATACTTAAAGGATTGAAGAAATTCTGTTCAAAAACCTAGAGGTAAGAAACTCACCATTCATGAACTCTTGAGTTTTCCCTTTCTAATCCAATCACTCAATCCTAATTTATACTTGAAATTCTGGGTTACCTCTGTGATTAAATCATTAAATTCGAGCTTGGTGCTATCTGGAAGGTGGTGGGTACTATGGGAAAAGTGGATTTTTGGAGCAGCAGAACTCTACTCTTTCATCTGCTAAGCTCGCTTAGCGAGCGGAAATACTCGCCACGGCGAGTTGAGCAGTATAGCTCAATGTTGCTGCTTGTGTCCTCTCTTGCGTGTCACCTAGTTTCAATTCTTGGTAAGTGTTTCTAACCTTTCCATTACCTCTCCAGTGGCTATTATGACAGTTCGTTTCTTGGACTTTGGTAAGATCATGAACACTCATTAATCCACTCCTTTTCCATTTTGTTCAAGAACACAAGTTGGGAATTACAAGTGAGTTCTGTTGGTTAGAGTTCGTGGCGGTAGCTGAGCTTTATTATCAGTGTTAAAGCTTCTGAGTTAATCTCAATACAGGTGGGTTCTTTAGGATAGTTAGCTAGTTGCCCGTTTGACAAATTTGCATGTTAATCTAGGATTTAGGAAAAGTTGTGTGAGGAGAATTTAACTCCCAAAATTCACCTCCATTCTGTTTTATTTTATATAATTTATCTTACTGCACTGGTTAAAATGAGGATTGTAGGTGTTAATTTGGAAAACTATGATTTTAATAAAACAGGGTACTTTCTGCATGAACTCGCCACAGCGAGTAGCTGGCGAGCATTCATGGCGAGCTGGGTTCTGGGCTGATGAAACTCGCCATGGCGAGCTTCTGCTCGCCACAGCGAGTTGATTTAGGTCAGGACCTATAATCTCGCCATGGCGAGCTGGTGACTCGCCGTAGCGATCTTGTACAGAACTGATTTATATTTTCTATTTTCTAAATAAATATCCCCACACTCGTTTTATATCCTCATTAGAATCAGATAATTTGTAGTAACCTAATTAATATAATGTTGAGCAGAATGTTAATCACAGATAATGCTTAGGGTATAACTTAGTTATTATTAGGATTGCATGCTCCCCGGGTTCTGGGAATTTATGGTAGTAATAACTAAATTAGTTTCATTCAATTATGAGCGATTTTGTGATATCGCGCTATGGACTCCCAATGGGATAATCCATTAGGATAAGTTATTGTGAGCTGCATGCTGTGACCGAATCGGTTGACGGATATGGCAGGCCTCTGAGACATGCTCACCTCAGAGTGTCCTTGTGTCTAAAATGAATAAGAGTTAATTTATGTGTTACACCTATATTTATGCTATTATGATATGATTATGTTAGTATTTGAAACGACTGTTTAGGTGCCCCGGCGTAGTCGCCATTAGGAGGGTAGTAGGACTCACTGAGGCTTAGTAGTCTCACCCCACTCCAAACAATTTTTTTTTTAGGTAAACAGGATATTCGGAGCAAGGACCAGGTAGGAGGCCGACAGTTGGAGCTGAGCTTGGATTGTCCGCCTTGAAGATTTTATTTCTTCGTCTTGCTATTTGTTTATTAATCTTGTTTACTCAGAATACCAGCATTTACCGCTGTATTTCTTTGTTATTCCTTTTGTATCGAAACAATTTGTATCCTGCTAGTTATAATTAGTAAAAATTTATTTGTACTCATATCCATATTATGTATGTCTTGACTAAATAAATATTCTAGATATTTTAGTTGGGGCGTTATAGATCACATTGCATGCATTTTCCATGCCACTCATCCATATCGATCTATGTCATCGAGTGCATTGATGTGGTGATCGTCGAAGGTTCCGTCACGTTATACGTTAGTGACGACAGCCGCGTGGTCCCATTATTGATGTATGAGACGGACCAGATTGTAAAGTTGAAATCTAAAGATAAATAGCATTCAGTTGCGCACCTAAAGAATAATGATATAATTATTACGATATATTGCCCAAGTGGGAGATTATTATATTCCAACAATATTATGTGGACAAATATCTTTATTAATTATATTGACTATTTATCAATTCGGAGCCTTAATTGATTAGCGATCAAATTAAGTAAAAAGGCTAATTAGATTTCTATTTGGGTAATTAATTAATTATTTAATTGGATATGGACTCAATATGAGTGGATGTCGGGATGACCTATTTAGGAATAATGGGAACTTTAATGAGTCATCACACTATATATAGGCTATGGTCCCCAATATACCGGACACAAGGCATATCACCTATTCTCCCCATCTGAAGAGAGTTTAGGGCATAAGGAGTCCCGGTTGAGGAAGAACCACAAGCCAACAGATATTCGTTGTCCGTCTTTCTTTATGTTTCAGGATTGCTATCGGAGAGACTTACGGTTTGTTCATATTCATATATCCAGGTATTCATATAATCCTACAATCTTAATAAATCAACATGATGTAGATCCAATTTATATATACATGCTCATATAGTTTTGCCTTCCGCACTAAAGTAAGATTATAGATTTAATCTTTGTTATTGAACATGTCTATGATTAAGTTTAAATTAATTCCAACAAACCCATCCCCCAAGAATAAGCTACTCACAACTATTGCAATTTATAATGATATGCCTACTACATGTTTCAAAGTCAATGTCACATTAAAGAAAAAAGAAGAAGATCTTGTTTCAATGTCACATTAAACAAAAAGCAAAGCATTACAATGTGAGTAACAAAATTGTGAGCCACAAGCACTTAGCTACTGAAAATTGAAATCCATTTTGCAGTGATGAACCTCTCGATTGAAGACTTATATTGATTTCGAAGAAAAAATATGACACTTGCAAGTGATTGATCAATTGACACCATACATGAAAAATCAATAAACATACAATAGAAAAAAAAGAAGATGCACAAATTATGTCGGCCAAATCATCCACCTCTAACTCACCCTTACATTTCTCATTATAAACCATGATTGGGGCTTGCGATGAGCACTACAGACACTCAATGGAAATACTGACTAAGGCTTGCGATGAACACTTGACACACTCAATGGAAATACAATCACAACACAACAGGAATGACATATTTATAACCAAATAAAATGAGGGGATTTGAATTTCAAATTGAACTCTGCAACTTTGGGGGGAAATCTAGAAACAGATAAAACCTAAAGAATAGAAAACACCTCCACCAGAAGAACAATTTCCACTCCTATACAAATCACAGTACATACCTCCACCAGTAGATTTCACTCCAAGCATGCAGAAATCTTCACGCAATGAGGCATCGAGACACGTAAAGAGCTTCAGCGAAGAACATATGGCAAACGAATAGACGAAGCCTAGCGAATAGGGGAGGCTACGATCACGACAATGGAGAGAACACATAGAAAAGGGAATAAATAAAAAGCATTGTTTGGTTTTTTCTTTGTGTGACCTGGCATATGAATGGAAAATAACACAATGAAACGGGAGTAATCAAAACGCACCGTTTGGTTATTTTTTTTGTGGGTGACATGGCATATGGAAGTGAATCTACAGTAAGGTTTTAACCATCTATATTTGACAAGAGTATTGATTGTTGTTGGAAAGTTGTAATTTTAATTGTAATGTTACCATGTTTCAATGTTCTTGGAATGCTTGTGTTTCAATTTTAATTTTAATTTAATTGAGAGACCTTGATGGAATTTCAATGTAATTGTATTTTTTGCTTTTTTTTTCTATGGGTTTGGGTGGAAAAACCTGAACTCAATTTGTGTGGGCGTGGGTGTTAATTTACCACCCAAATAGACTTTGGGTTCAGGTTCGGGTGTGGGTTTGGGTAGTGTACAACCCGCACCCATGGGCACCCATTGCCATCCCTAATCACTAATAACCTTAATTTGTGCATTTCAATTAATGTTTGATTGCTAAAAAAATTTAAAAATTGATGTGCAATGGCTAAAAAATTAAATTAGTGTATATTATCTTAATTATTCATTTAGTGTATCAATTAAATAAATTTATTTAGTTATCAATTAAACAAATTTTGTATTTTTTCATTTAATGTGTCAATTAAATAAATTTATTTAGTATATTTTTTCACAATGTGACCTTTTTTATATGGCTAAGAAATTAAACGCAAGGAATCAAGGAATGTTAAACTATATGTGTGCTTCCCAACAATAAAAAATTAAACACCTTTCATTTTTCACATTACACTAAATAAATTTTCACTAGAACTTTCCACTATTTAATTCAATTTCAAAAATTGCAAATATACAATTTCAAAATAAATTAAAAAAATATTTTTCATATTTTCATTTAAGTTATGCCTAATTATTATCCTTAATTATATAATCTTATCTTATTGCATTAGCAAACTGATGACAGGAATTTCTACGTCATTTTTAGTATTATTATTAGTAGTAAAATGACCAAGATAGGCTCAAATACGAAGGAAAACCTACAAAAGCAAGAAAAAGCATCAAGGCAGAGTCCAAGATGCAAAAAGACAAGAAAAAGCCCAAAAAGTGAAGAAAATCAGCATTCCATCGCAGCACGATGGCTCCCATCGTGCCACGATGGGAACTGCTTGTTCGCCAAGAAATCAGAAGCAATAAATCTGAAGAGAATCTGTCCATCGCAGCACGATGTGTGCTATCGCAGCACCATGGAGTAACTTGGCGCCCAATCTGATGAAATACACAGGATCAGTTATAAAACTGAACTAAATCTTCACATCGCAGCACGATGGCCTCATCGTACTGTGATGCCTTGCTGAGGCCCATTACGAAAACTATAAATAGAGCCTCCCATTCATTGTTTTATTCATTCAGAAATAGTAGAACACTCTCTACTATAAGGAGAGGTTCAGAGGAGCTCTATTGGGCATAGTTTTCTCCCCTTACGGGAAAACTAACTCAGCAAGGTATGATTTCTTTAGGCTTTTGTATTTAGGTTATAATTTATTGTAATTTAAATATGTAGTCTTTATTATTTATGCCTTAGGTTGTGGTGGAGAAGATGAACTCCCCTATGAATATTTGGAGTCTGTGATTGAGTCTAAGTTATAATAAATGATATTTAGTAATTATGTTTGTTATTTACTTTCGTGCACTTTAATAACGTATTCTCGTAATCTGGCCGGATAAGCGGGAGCGCCCATAGAATTGATATCAGGTTTTGACTTGATATAGTCCGGAACTCGTAGTAAATAATGCTAGGTGTATAGAGACGGTAACATCCTGAACTAGTCGTGAACTGAGCGGTTAGAGGAGGAATCATGCACTAGGTGTGATCTGAGCACTTAGAAGATGAACAGCCCGATACTAGGACCTAGAGGTTAATTGGTGAAGGTTATAATGCGTGTTTATAAACAACTCACTTAGTAATTAAGGTATGTGACACATCGAGGTTAGGCTCTCGTAGGTACCTTAGTTGTTAACGTAGGGAAACTTTAATAGACATAGTGTAATAGTAAGGTATTACTACAACAAGGATAATTCACCGCCGAACATAATCTAAGTAACTATGTTATACACCGGTCATGCCAAATATGAAGAAGGGAGGGAGTCCAACCACCATACCTAGCCTCTATATTTCTTGAATCTATTATTTATACATTCTGCAATTTATATTTCTGCAAAGCATTACGCTTATTTTATAAAAACCTTTTCAAAAACCATGTTTCAATGTTCTTGGAATGCTTGTGTTTCAATTTTAATTTTAATTTAATTGAGAGACCTTGATGGAATTTCAATGTTATTGTATTTTTTGCTTTTTTTTTTCTATGGGTTTGGGTGGAAAAACCTGAACTCAATTTGTGTGGGCGTGGGTGTTAATTTACCACCCAAAGAGACTTTGGGTTCAGGTTCGGGTGACACCCGATATTTCGGGTGTGGGTTTGGGTAGTGTACAACCCGCACCCGTGGGCACCCATTGTCATCCCTAATCACTAATAACCTTAATCTGTGCATTTCAATTAATGTTTGATTGCTAAAAAAATTTAAAAATTGATGTGCAATGGCTAAAAAATTAAATTAGTGTATATTATCTTATTTATTCATTTAGTGTATCAATTAAATAAATTCATTTAGTTATCAATTAAACAAATTTTGTATTTTTTCATTTAATGTGTCAATTAAATAAATTTATTTAGTATATTTTTTCACAATGTGACCTTTTTTATATGGCTAAGAAATTAAACGCAAGGAATCAAGGAATGTTAAACTATATGTGTGCTTCCCAACAATAAAAAATTAAACACCTTTCATTTTTCACATTACACTAAATAAATTTTCACTAGAACTTTCCACTATTTAATTCAATTTCAAAAATTGCAAATATACAATTTCAAAATAAATTAAAAAAATATTTACATATTTTCATTTAAGTTATGCCTAATTCTTATCCTTAATTATATAATCTTATCTTATTGCATTAGCAAACTGATGACAGGAATTTCTACGTCATTTTTAGTATTATTATTAGTAGTAAAATGACCAAGATAGGCCCAAATACGAAGGAAAACCTACAAAAGCAAGAAAAAGCATCAAGACAGAGTCCAAGATGCAAAAAGACAAGAAAAAGCCTAAAAAGTGAAGAAAATCAGCATTCCATCGCAGCACGATGGCTCCCATCGTGCCACGATGGGAACTGCTTGTTCGCCAAGAAATCAGAAGCAATAAATCTGAAGAGAATCTGTCCATCGCAGCACGATGGAGTAACTTGGTGCCCAAGCTGATGAAATGCACATGATCAGTTATAAAACTGAACTAAATCTTCACATCGCAGCACGATGGCCTCATCGTACTGCGATGCCTTGCTGAGGCCCATTACGAAAACTATAAATAGAGCCTCCCATTCATTGTTTTATTCATTCAGAAATAGTAGAACACTCTCTACTATAAGGAGAGGTTCAGAGGAGCTCTATTGGGCATAGTTTTCTCCCCTTACGGGAAAACTAACTCAGCAAGGTATGATTTCTTTAGGCTTTTGTATTTAGGTTACAATTTATTGTAATTTAAATATGTAGTCTTTATTATTTATGCCTTAGGTTGTGGTGGAGAAAATGAACCCCCCTATGAATATTTGGAGTATGTGATTGAGTCTAAGTTATAATAAATGATATTTAGTAATTATGTTTGTTATTTACTTTCATGCACTTTAATAACGTATTCTCGTAATCTGGCCGGATAAGCGGGAGCGCCCATAGAATTGATATCAGGTTTTGACTTGATATAGTCCGGAACTCGTAGTAAATAATGCTAGGTGTATAGAGACGGTAACATCCTGAACTAGTCGTGAACTGAGCGGTTAGAGGAGGAATCATGCACTAGGTGTGATCTGAGCACTTAGAAGATGAACAACCCGATACTAGGACCTAGAGGTTAATTGGTGAAGGTTATAATGCGTGTTTATAAACAACTCACTTAGTAATTAAGGTATGTGACACATCGAGGTTAGGCTCTCGTAGGTACCTTAGTTGTTAACGTAGGGAAACTTTAATAGACATAGTGTAATAGTAAGGTATTACTACAACAAGGATAATTCACCGCCGAACATAATCTAAGTAACTATGTTATACACCGGTCATGCCAAATATGAAGAAGGGAGGGAGTCCAACCACCATACCTAGCCTCTATATTTCTTGAATATATTATTTATACATTCTGCAATTTATATTTCTGCAAAGCATTACGCTTATTTTATAAAAACCTTTTCAAAAACCAAAGCGAATGCAAACTATCACAAACTTAAATAACGCTAGTGAAGTTTCGGCACGATCCCTGTGGATACGAACTCATTCTAGACACCTAGAGTATGAATTATTACTCGACGACAGACTGGTGCACTTGCCAGACCGTAGTCACAAACCTAAACCAAAACCTAATTATATAACCTAATTTGTTCCCTCTCTTTTTTTGAGCGGCTCACATTCTTAATTTTGCTGTCAATCAACCTTAACCTGTGCATATCAATTAATGTTTGGTTGTTAATTTTTTTTTTTGCCTATAATAAGTCAGTCTACATTCTTAATTTACGTGTGTCAATCAACCTTAATATATGCGTATCGGTTAATATTTGCTGCTAAAAAAATTGATTTACGCCTATAATAAGCATAATTTTTTCACCGTACATGTTGAAAAAAATTACATTAGAAAATTCTTAGTTGACTAATCCATCCATATTTTAAAAATTTCGTTTATGTATCTTCTGTCGATTAAAGGAAATTTCATTTATTAGTTTTGATATTTTTTTTATAATTTATAATATAATTATTATGTTTACTACTTTTTTCAACCCGTTATCTAATTTTCACCCATTATGCTTTTGGATGTCTTTCATTTTTTACATTGTCATATTTTTTAATGCATTCACCTTCCCATTTTCATATTTCTTAATTTGAAAGTTAATTAATATATTTATTGTAGTATAATTTGAGAAAAATATTTGCTTCACATTCACATTCATTTTTAATGACATATATTATTTTAATGAAAACATATTTTTTTTATCATTTTTAAAATATTAGTGATTGTGAAAAAACACACCCACAAATACAAGCTCATATTATATAAAAATAAAATTGATCCATATTATTAACTATGAATATTACAATTTATTGATTTAAAAATTTCTAAAATAAATTAAACACACATATATAATTTCTAAAATAAATTAAACACACATGTATAAAAATTATGTTAAGAAAAGTTACGAAACAAATTATTCACTTACTCTAAAAATGTTATTGTTTAAACGAAAACTGTGAAGATGTAAAATAACTTAACAATGTAGTTTATAAAGAAATATTTTGTAATATATCATAAATTTTGTTGTATGAATATTTATCCAAATTTATTGTTAAACTAATATTTATATGTTTAATATTACTCTACTTTTTTTATTTATCTTTTATTTAGTATTGAAATTTTATATCGTATTTTTTATTGTTACATATTATGGTTAATTGACCCAGACAGAGTTGGCCTTCAAAATGGGATAACTAAACCCATCCTGCGATCATCCCGCAACTATACGACATTCCATTTTCTCTTTCGATGAATTCATATCCATTATAACCCCAGTTAAGCCCCCACGAGTTACAGATCTTCCAATACTTCTTCCCAGTGGTCGTAGTTTCAAAGTCAACAACCAAGACCCAATGCAAACAACAGTCGTCCCAATTTACCGTTCCTGGACAACAAACCATGTCTTCATAGATCCCACTTTTATACTGCAAAAACTTCTGCCCAACCATAATTCCTACTATAATAGCTGCTTTGACACAGCGATTTTTAATCACTCTTCGGCCAAGAAATCGTCTTGGTAAGGAATGACCTCAATATTGTCAATAAAAGTCTTGTTGGAATCATGTGGATAATCAAGGAATGAAGAAATAAAGTGTGATCTACATATATATTGTAACACCCCGTTTTTCGAAAGCCAAAAAGGGCATTATTTTATTTTTTTTTTCTTTTTCAACTAACACTCAGAGTGCGCATAAAATGTTTTAAATGAACCGGCATTCAAATATACAAAAGAACTCATTACTAAAAGGTGCTTCGACAAGCAAAGTGTATTCCTGAATAATTACAACCCAAGTCTAAGTATTCGAATACTTACAACAGAACAAGTTAGAGACCCTATGCTAACCAAAAAGCACGGTGCACAAAACACACCGGCGCATAGTCTAACTATTCTAGGCTACAGCTCCAACCGCTCACTGGGGCCTGGAACAGCCACCGTCGTCACCACGACCTAACCCATCATCTGGGTGGGATGAGCCCGCAAATGAAAGAAAGGGTCACCACAAAATATATAGTATGTATATATATAACCGGTGCGAAAGATGTACACATAACAAATTTCCACGAAACACAAGAGAAAGCTCTTTAACTCAAAAGTAATTCCCACCAACGGGTTTATATAAATAAATCACCAATCCTAATGCAGACTTCTACAATGGGTGTGACAACCGATTACTGGTTCGTCACATGCATGATTTTCCGGAAATTAACCTCTCCTCGAAGAGTCGTGGGGTAGGCAAAGCCACACAGAAATATACGTACCCGCACCAAAAATGCCACAAAAGGCAGGTGAAGTCACACAGACAAACACCAGGCGAAGTCACACAGACATACACCAACTCAATATAAATCCAGAAGGATTTGGCGAAGCCACACAGTCAAACGCCCGGTACGTAGGCAAAGTCACACAGACATACACCTAGGCACGCAACTATGAAATGCATGGCATATATTCTCTTGGCATATACAGGATAGTCACACAGACAAAATCCTCGCGTAGTCCTATCCGACGTACGCATTCATATATGCTCATGCAAACAATCACATAGCCTAAAGCTTATGCACAAGTCGTCACAACCTACATACATTTTCCTAATCATATGTAAATTGCACACGAATTTATAACCACGTTCTCATCAACGAGAATACATAAGTACAAACATGCCAAGCACACAGCAAATGCATAAACAGCAAATTCAAGCATGTCGTAACCGTTTTAAAAGACGGAAATAAAGTGGAGCCCTTACCTCGTCAAGCACTCAACTATCACACGATCGCACAACACTTACTTGCTTCCTAAAACAAGCAAAGTATTCAATCAAAACCATAATCAATCAACCCTTAATGAATTGAACTCTAAAACCCCAAAAACCAAAGGTTTTCTAAGGTAAAATCCCTCTTTCGGATACTATACCAAAAACTACCGTATTGATCAACCCCCATGAGTTATTTGTACTATTTTTAGGACCCAAAACAATAGGCCAAAGTCTTAAATAATTTGAAATGCAAAATGGCCGTTTTCTTGCGTTATAAGCTACGTACTTTCCGAGTATCCGAAAAACTCGTTTCCAAACCCAACCACTTCCATAAATTAATAAAAAGGGATTAGAAAGTTAAAAACCAAGTTAGGACATCAGAATCCAAAATTTTAGGTCTCAGGGGTCGCTAGAGGTCGCTGGGCGACCACCTGGCGATGGCAAGTCAGAACTTCCACGCCCAGGGCGAAGGCTGGCGACCAACTGGTCGCTAAGCTACCATCTGGTCGCTGGGCGACCACACCAGGACAGAACTGGTTTTCTTCATGACAGCAACAGCAAAACTTGGTTTACTCAATTTTCACCCAAAACAACTTTTCACGCAACACACCACATACGCATAGTATTGGTTCCCAACAACCGTTTTCACAACAAAGCATTACATTTCCGAAAGTATGTTGGTTGCTTCGAGTGCAAGTTATTTGGTTTTCATTTCCAAAATCAAAACCAAATCCAAGCACAAGTTTTATTACGGGCCTCAATCGTCCGGTAATCATTTTCAAACACGTTTTCAAAGTAAAAAGCGACACCACATGTCACAATAGTTTTAAACCACTTTGACCCCAAAACACTACTCAAAAACACTTTTGCTCAAATGTTTTTCATCGGATTTTCTAAAACAAAACCATACAACGCATTTCCCTTTTGCTCAAATGTTCAAAGACAACTTTTCTTTTCAAAACCTTACAACTTAACCACATGTTATTGATCAATACTTAACCAAACCAAAACCCTAACTTTTCTCATGAGATTTCTCACCAACTCATGGAAAACAAAAACAACAAAGCCTACACATGCTTACTAAACCTCATGAACAACATTCATGAAATAAAAACCATGTAAAGTAACATTTCCTAACAAACCCTCATGAGAACATAAACCCAAAAACTCTTAAACTCTATAAGTCTACCAACCTAAGAGATGAGAAGAGAGGGTTACCTTTAGAAAGTGATTCTCTACAACTTTCCTCTAAGCTCCAAAGCTTGAAATGGAGTGAAATGGTGAAGAATGGAAAATTTGTGAAGGTTGGAAAGTTAGAATGGAGTTCCACGTGAAAGAGAGAAAGAATGGAGATGATTTGTGATGTTTCCAAGTCCACAAGTGCCACTAAACCTCCTTACTATGCCAAGGCTCTTGATAGCCAATCCACCATTGGATCAAAGTCAAAAGTCCAAGCTTAAACCCTAGCCATTGGATCAATTTGCTTCATGAGAAATCACAAGATTTAATCAAATCTTCCAAAACGAGTCACGTACTCAGCTCTCGCGCGTCGCGACGAACGTAAAACACAAAAACGTAAAACCTACGGAAAGAACGTCTAACGTTTAACATTTCCAAAACTTATCGCCGAATCTTTTTCCGCGACTGTAATTTTCTTCCATACCTTAGAAAATTAATCTCAGAATATATCCTAACTCGCGCAGATATATAAAACTTCCATCCGAAACCTCACTTAAAACAGACGCAATAAGATTTTACAACGACGGGTAAAATCCTACTCGTTTTTCCAAAAACAAGAATAATCCAAAACTTATTATTCTAAAACCACATATAACTTCTTATTCAAGCAACAGGATCACAAGACAAAAGTCTGTACAATTACAGTGCACGAGCACAAAACAGACTCGATTACAGCAAAACCTAATAATTACACGATGTTTCGTCACACGAACACATCGAAACCCTAAAAATTCCTTAAACCAACTATACAAAGAAATCTTGGGTCTTACAATACTACCCCCCTAAAAGAAGTTTCGTCCTCGAAACTTAGACATCGTCAAACAAACCGGGATATAATTCCCTCATCTTACTTTCTAGCTCCCAGGTGGTATCTCTCGTAGCTTCATTCCATATTACCTTCACCAAAGGTATCTCTTTCGTTCTCAAACGCTTCATCTTCCTATCCGCAATCTTGATCGGCGGAACTTCAAATGACAAGTTATCCCTCAGCTGGATGTCATCTGGTGTGATCACATGTGATGGATCCGGCGTATATTTCCGCAATTGCGACACATGGAACACGTCATGAATCAAAGATAGTACCGGTGGCAACGCGATCCGGTAAGCTACCTTCCCAATCCGTTCCAAAATCTGATAAGGCCCTATAAACTTCGGAGTCAACTTCTTCGCTTTCAAAGCCCTTCCAACACCCGTTGTTGGAGTAACACGGAGAAATACGTGATCTCCCTCTTCAAACTCTAAAGGCCTCCGACGCCTATCCGCATAACTCTTTTGTCGATCTTGAGCAACCTTCATCATTGCCCTTATCTTTCGGACCTTGTCCGTCGTCTGTTGTACCATTTCCGGCCCTACTATCATACTCTCCCCATCTTGGTACCAACACAAAGGAGTCTGACATCTTCTCCCATACAAAGCCTCATATGGTGCCATTCCAATACTCGCGTGGAAACTGTTGTTGTATGTGAATTCTATCAAAGGTAATACATCATCCCAACTTCCACGATCATCCAATACACATGCTCTCAACAAATCTTCTAAAGATTGATTTGTTCTCTCGGTCTGCCCATCTGTCTGAGGATGGTAGGCGGAACTCAATCTCAGTTTCGTCCCCAACGCCTCATGCAAAGTCCTCCAAAAGTGTGAAGTAAACTTTGGGTCTCGATCCGACACTATACTTGACGGAATCCCATGTAACCTCACAATCTCAGCAATGTAAATATCGGTCAACCTTGCCGCTGTATCCGTAGTTCTTACCGGTAGAAAATGAGCGGACTTAGTCAAACGATCCACTATTACCCAAATGGAATCATGCTTCCTCCTGGTCTTAGGTAAACCAGTGATGAAATCCATAGAAATGCTATCCCACTTCCACTCGGGGATATCTAATGACTGCAGCATCCCTGCGGGTCTCTGATGCTCAATCTTCGCCTTCTGACAAGTCAGACACGACGCCACATACTCGGCCACATCCTTTTTCATACCCGGCCACCAGAAATCATGCCTCAGGTCTTGATACATCTTTGTTGCTCCGGGATGTATACTAAGTTTACTCTTGTGTGCCTCCCCTAGAATGGTGTTTCTCAAGTTCATAGCATCGGGTACACACACTCTACCCTGACACCTCAAGATGTTGTCCGATCCCACCTTGAAATCTCGGTTGGTTTCCCGAACAATCAAAGCCCTTTTCTCCATGAGAAACTTGTCATCTTGACAATTAGCAATATCCTCCAACAAACCATTCGAGATGGTAATCATACCCAGTCTCATATTCCCTAAAGCAAACTCTACCTCTAGGTGCAAGTCACGAAACTCTCTCAACAGCTCTTGTTGACTAGCCATTTGTGCCGAACAAACCGACACACTCTTCCTACTCAAAGCATCGGCTACCACATTAGCCTTCCCCGGATGGTATTCTAAGGTGAAATCGAAATCTTTCAAAGTTTCCATCCATCTCCTCTGTCGCATATTAAGCTCTTTCTGATCGAACAGATACTTAAGACTTTTATGGTCACTAAACACGACAAAAGTGCAACCATAAAGATGATGTCTCCAAATCTTCAATGCAAAAACAACGGCCGCAAGCTCCAAATCGTGCGTAGGATAATTCTTTTCATGCACTTTCAGTTGCCTTGACGCATAAGCTACTGCTCTCTTGTGTTGCATCAACACGCAACCCAACCCTTGATGAGAAGCATCACAATAAACCTCATACGGTTCCTCCGACTGTGGTAACATCAAAACTGGTGAAGTCGTCAACCGTTCTTTCAACAACTGGAAACTCGACTCACACTTCTCAGTCCAAGCAAAAGGTTGATCTTTTCGCGTAAGTTGTGTCATAGGCGCCACAATTTTAGCGAACCCTTCAATGAATCTCCGGTAATAACCGGCCAAACCCACAAAACTCCTCACATCTGTCACTGTTTGAGGCTGCTTCCATGAAAGTACCGTATCAATCTTGGCTGGATCCACGGCTATTCCCTCTTTTGATATAACATGGCCAAGGAAATTCACCTCTTCCAACCAAAAGTCACACTTTGACGGATTAGCATACAACTTACTTTCCCGCAAAACTTGCAAAACTAGACGAAGATGCTCTACATGTTCCTCTTCACTCTTCGAATACACTAGGATGTCATCAATAAACACCACCACAAACTTGTCCAAAAATGAATGGAATATCCGATTCATGTAGGCCATAAAGATAGCAGGTGCATTCGTCACTCCAAACGGCATCACTAAGAACTCATAATGCCCATATCGCGTCCTAAACGCCGTTTTCTGAATATCCTCATCTCGTACCCTTATCTGGTGATAACCAGATTTCAAGTCAATCTTTGAAAACACTGAGGCTCCCCTCAACTGGTCCATCAAATCATCGATTCGTGGCAATGGATATCGGTTCTTGATAGTCACCTTATTAAGCTTCCGATAGTCCACATAAAGACGAGACTTCCCATCCTTCTTCTTAACCAATAAGACCGGTGCTCCCCAAGGCGACACACTAGGCCTTATGAAACCTTTCTCTAACAAGTCTTCAATCTGACTTTTCAACTCTACCAACTCAGCTGGAGCCATCCGATAAGCTGATTCCGAAATCGGACCCGTACCCGGTTGCAAGTCAATAAAGAATTCCACCTCTCTACACGGAGGAAAAGCTGGAATCTCCGATGGAAACACATCTTGGAAATCCTAAACCACTCGAATTTCCTCAATTCGGATCTCCGACGTCACTCCTAAGCTAGCAAGTGAGACTATCTCCGGCTCTCCATTACACATAACCACCGAAAGCCGATTTGCAGACAAGTACATTCGCACACCTGGCTCGGGAAAGAAAACCAATTTCCGAGCACAGTCTAGAATAACATAATGATAAGACAACCAATCCATCCCGAGGATGATCTCGAGAGATAAAAGCGGTAGACAAACCAAATTGACCAGAAAATCCCTATTCTGGATTACTACCAAACAATGCAAACATGCAGTATTTACCACCAAATCCTTAGCAGAAGTCAAAACATTCAAATCAAACGGAAGCACAGAAACATTCAAACTCAAACGATTTGCACATGCCAAAGATATGAATGAGTGGGTCGCCCCCGTGTCAATCAAAGCAGTTAAAGAATTACCTGCGATGTGACAGCTCTCGTGGATGGCATTGCTAGCCTGCCCACTCAACTCGGTGCCCATACAGAAAGCACGTGCCTTTGCCGCAGGTCTGGCACCCTGTGAACCTTGTGCCACATTTGCCGACGGCCCAGTCTTCGGGGCTCTGCAATCTCTAGCAAAGTGTCTCGGCTTCTTGCAATTGTAGCAGGTGTTTCCCACCTTAGGTTGCGTGCACTCATTAGAAAAATGCCCCGCTTCTCCACAGTTGTAGCAAGTCCCCTTACTACCCTCAGGTTTTCCCCGGTTCCCTTGATTCACCGATCGGCCCGGTCCTTTACTGTGTTGAGGACGGTTATAAGGCTTACTCCCTTGCCTCCCACTATTCTGAGTCGAACCACGATCATTGGTGCGACTTGGTCCCCCGGCATTAGAATTCCCTTGGCGGTTCACCCGCTTATTCTTCATGTCTTCGACCTCTTGGCACTTTTCAACCAATACCTGAAATTGTCGAATACCCAACGGCACAACCGCATCCTGCAGTTCGTACCTCAACCCATCTTGGAAACGACGGCACATATAATCCTCATCTATCCCATCCCTAAAGAAGCGGAAGAAACGGGATAGTGATTCGAATTTCTTGGCATATGCTTCAACATTCATGCCCGCTTGCCTCAGCCTCAGAAACTCTTCACCATACCTTTCCCTAGCTGTCTCAGGGAAATATTGGGCCAAGAACCTCCTTTTGAAGTTCTCCCAACTTAACTCTTCATGAACATTCTCCATGATCAGTCGGGTGTTCCTCCACCAATACTCAGAACCCCCGAGTAATTGATAGGTAGCTAAGACCACCTTCTCTCCTTCTGGACAATGAATTGCCCCGAATATCCTCTCCACAGATTGGAGCCACAAATCAGCAGTTTCCGGACCTCCCTCCCCATTAAACTTAGGAGGAGTTTGGTGGTTGAAACTTGAAAGAAGTCTAGATCCAGCCGCAAGTATTTCCCTTTCGCGCTTTTCCAGATCCCTCTGTGCCTTAGCATGGCTCTGAGCAGTCACAGCCGCTGCCATCGTATGCATGGCATAAGCCATCTGGTTTATATCCACATTATCCGCCATAGGTGTTGTAGGTGCCCTTCTTGGAGGCATTCTATTTCTGCACAATACCAATTCTGATTAGATTCCTTATCCAAACATTTCTGAGTCTCAACAGAAAATCTCACTCCACGGTTACTAACACAAAACCCGACACGGAACAACCACTAGAACTGACACTACTCTAGCTATGTTCTAACCGACTCTGGACTAACGACTCAAGTATACACTTTCCCTTTGAAGATTTAAAGCCGTGCTCTGATACCAATTTGTAACACCCCGTTTTTCGAAAGCCAAAAAGGGCATTATTTTTTTTTTTCTTTTTCAACTAACACTCAGAGTGCGCATAAAATGTTTTAAATGAACCGGCATTCAAATATACAAAAGAACTCATTACTAAAAGGTGCTTCGACAAGCAAAGTGTATTCCTGAATAATTACAACCCAAGTCTAAGTATTCGAATACTTACAACAGAACAAGTTAGAGACCCTATGCTAACCAAAAAGCACGGTGCACAAAACACACCGGCGCATAGTCTAACTATTCTAGGCTACAGCTCCAACCGCTCACTGGGGCCTGGAACAGCCACCGTCGTCACCACGACCTAACCCATCATCTGGGTGGGATGAGCCCGCAAATGAAAGAAAGGGTCACCACAAAATATATAGTATATATATATATATAACCGGTGCGAAAGATGTACACATAACAAATTTCCACGAAACACAAGAGAAAGCTCTTTAACTCAAAAGTAATTCCCACCAACGGGTTTATATAAATAAATCATCAATCCAAATGCAGACTTCTACAATGGGTGTGACAACCGATTACTGGTTCGTCACATGCATGATTTTCCGGAAATTAACCTCTCCTCGAAGAGTCGTGGGGTAGGCAAAGCCACACAGAAATATACGTACCCGCACTAAAAATGCCACAAAAGGCAGGTGAAGTCACACAGACAAACACCAGGCGAAGTCACACAGACATACACCAACTCAATATAAATCCAGAAGGATTTGGCGAAGCCACACAGTCAAACGCCCGGTACGTAGGCAAAGTCACACAGACATACACCTAGGCACGCAACTATGAAATGCATGGCATATATTCTCTTGGCATATACAGGATAGTCACACAGACAAAATCCTCGCGTAGTCCTATCCGACGTACGCATTCATATATGCTCATGCAAACAATCACATAGCCTAAAGCTTATGCACAAGTCGTCACAACCTACATACATTTTCCTAATCATATGTAAATTGCACACGAATTTATAACCACGTTCTCATCAACGAGAATACATAAGTACAAACATGCCAAGCACACAGCAAATGCATAAACAGCAAATTCAAGCATGTCGTAACCGTTTTAAAAGACGGAAATAAAGTGGAGCCCTTACCTCGTCAAGCACTCAACTATCACACGATCGCACAACACTTACTTGCTTCCTAAAACAAGCAAAGTATTCAATCAAAACCATAATCAATCAACCCTTAATGAATTGAACTCTAAAACCCCAAAAACCAAAGGTTTTCTAAGGTAAAATCCCTCTTTCGGATACTATACCAAAAACTACCGTATTGATCAACCCCCATGAGTTATTTGTACTATTTTTAGGACCTAAAACAATAGGCCAAAGTCTTAAATAATTTGAAATGCAAAATGGCCGTTTTCTTGCGTTATAAGCTACGTACTTTCCGAGTATCCGAAAAACTCGTTTCCAAACCCAACCACTTCCATAAATTAATAAAAAGGGATTAGAAAGTTAAAAACCAAGTTAGGACATCAGAATCCAAAATTTTAGGTCTCAGGGGTCGCTAGAGGTCGCTGGGCGACCACCTGGCGATGGCAAGTCAGAACTTCCACGCCCAGGGCGAAGGCTGGCGACCAACTGGTCGCTAAGCTACCATCTGGTCGCTGGGCGACCACACCAGGACAGAACTGGTTTTCTTCATGACAGCAACAGCAAAACTTGGTTTACTCAATTTTCACCCAAAACAACTTTTCACGCAACACACCACATACGCATAGTATTGGTTCCCAACAACCGTTTTCACAACAAAGCATTACATTTCCGAAAGTATGTTGGTTGCTTCGAGTGCAAGTTATTTGGTTTTCATTTCCAAAATCAAAACCAAATCCAAGCACAAGTTTTATTACGGGCCTCAATCGTCCGGTAATCATTTTCAAACACGTTTTCAAAGTAAAAAGCGACACCACGTGTCACAATAGTTTTAAACCACTTTGACCCCAAAACACTACTCAAAAACACTTAGAAAATATTTTCATAAACCACAAAATATTTTTCATCGGATTTTCTAAAACAAAACCATACAACGCATTTCCCTTTTGCTCAAATGTTCAAAGACAACTTTTCTTTTCAAAACCTTACAACTTAACCACATGTTATTGATCAATACTTAACCAAACCAAAACCCTAACTTTTCTCATGAGATTTCTCACCAACTCATGGAAAACAAAAACAACAAAGCCTACACATGCTTACTAAACCTCATGAACAACATTCATGAAATAAAAACCATGTAAAGTAACATTTCCTAACAAACCCTCATGAGAACATAAACCCAAAAACTCTTAAACTCTATAAGTCTACCAACCTAAGAGATGAGAAGAGAGGGTTACCTTTAGAAAGTGATTCTCTACAACTTTCCTCTAAGCTCCAAAGCTTGAAATGGAATGAAATGGTGAAGAATGGAAAATTTGTGAAGGTTGGAAAGTTAGAATGGAGTTCCACGTGAAAGAGAGAAAGAATGGAGATGATTTGTGATGTTTCCAAGTCCACAAGTGCCACTAAACCTCCTTACTATGCCAAGGCTCTTGATAGCCAATCCACCATTGGATCAAAGTCAAAAGTCCAAGCTTAAACCCTAGCCATTGGATCAATTTGCTTCATGAGAAATCACAAGATTTAATCAAATCTTCCAAAACGAGTCACGTACTCAGCTCTCGCGCGTCGCGACGAACGTAAAACACAAAAACGTAAAACCTACGGAAAGAACGTCTAACGTTTAACATTTCCAAAACTTATCGCCGAATCTTTTTCCGCGACTGTAATTTTCTTCCATACCTTAGAAAATTAATCTCAGAATATATCCTAACTCGCGCAGATATATAAAACTTCCATCCGAAACCTCACTTAAAACAGACGCAATAAGATTTTACAACGACGGGTAAAATCCTACTCGTTTTTCCAAAAACAAGAATAATCCAAAACTTATTATTCTAAAACCACATATAACTTCTTATTCAAGCAACAGGATCACAAGACAAAAGTCTGTACAATTACAGTGCACGAGCACAAAACAGACTCGATTACAGCAAAACCTAATAATTACACGATGTTTCGTCACACGAACACATCGAAACCCTAAAAATTCCTTAAACCAACTATACAAAGAAATCTTGGGTCTTACATATATTGAAGCAATGGTGTGATCCAGACGGCTCTTCCATAACCCTAGTACCCTCATAACGATCAATTATCTCATATGTTGATAGCTTCTGCAATGTTCCAGTCTCTATTTGTTTTATCGCTTCAACGGCCAAGGTGGCAGCGTATGTAGTACATAATCTAAACAATTGAAAATAAATAAATAAATAAATAGTTAATATACTTACCAAAACGTATTCCTATTGTATGAACATTTATCCAAATTTATTATTAAACTAATGTCTAATATATATTCCTCTACTTTTTTATATACTTTTTATTTAGTATTAAAATTTTATATTGTATTTTTTATTGTTACATATTATGATTAATTGACCCGTGCACCGCACTGGTCGAAGTTCTAGTTTGATTTTACTTGCTATTACATTTCACAATGCCTTTATTTATTGCATTGGTATCCTAATAGAATCTTCTAAAAAGCATGACTCATAACCTAATAATTATCTAATGCAACTTAGGCCTATTATATTCTTTTGGGCCTATGTTAACTTGGGAAATATGTCGGTCTAGCAGAAACAATTCGAGGGTTTAAATTGATTCTTTCTGGAGAATTCGATAGTCTTCCTGAACAAGCCTTTTATTTAGTAGGTAATATCGATGAAGCTACTGCGAAGGCTGCGAACTTACGAAATTAGAAATTAGAAATGGAGAACAAATTCAAGAAATGACTTTAAATCTTTGTGTACTGACCCCTAATCGAATTGTTTGGGATTCAGAAGTGAAGGAAATTATTTTATCCACTAATAGTGGACAAATTGGGGTATTAAAAAATCATGCGCCTATTGCCACAGCTTTAGATATTACACTCACATTGTATTTTTATTATCTCTCCATCTCACTGAAAGTAATTTTTTTGGTAAAATTTACAAAAAAGAAACGCAATAAAATTTATTTATATATTAGGCATTAATTATATTTAATTTTTAATCATTGTAATATATATGGTCAGAATCAAATGACACCAAAATATTAAAATTTCTCCGATAATTTTTTACCGGATAATCATATCGCAAAATTGACTGTTGGATTGAACTATGTTATAATATAGATCATGTCTATAAAATATAACATTAATTGTAAATTATTTTATATGTCAATGAGATACATCAAAATTAACTCATTTTTTGAATGTTCATAGGACGTTAATTGACATATCAAATAATTTCCGATTTAAGTTATATTTTATATATATGATCTATGTTATAGTATATTTCAATTCAACGGTAGATTTTGCAATACGATTATCCGGTAAAGAATTATCGGAGGTGTCATATAAAAAGTTTGACACCTTAGTGTCATTTGATCCTGGCCAATAAATATATTTTCATCCTTTAATCTCAATTGGTGCATAGTTTCGAAACGCAGGTGTTTGTTGTACTATAGCAGTGTTACACAAGATCGGTCGTTTGCAACCACACACAGAGTCACACGCAGGTGCAAGTTGCCCTATAACAATGACATCAATCGCTTTTGTTATGGTCGGAATATGCAGTTGGCCTTGCATGACTGGTGGTACGGATCCACCGTCACAGGTTGTTTCTCATGATCGATCCTTTTCCCAAGTTATGCAGAATTCTTGTGACATTTTAGTTAGTCAGCTACCTGTTCCCTCAATCAAGGGAGATGACCTATGCATTAAAATTACACATTATAAGTACAAAAAAAGTTTGGATGGTTGCAAGCGCAACCTTCATGGTTGATTAATGCTCAACGGAGGGGATAAGCCAGTTACGACCAGAGACTTAAAAGCAAAGCTGACTGCAATTCAAAAGCCTACTTGTCTACGACATATGGTGTCTCTTGGGGGAGGTTTTTATGAGTTTCAGTTTACCTCTTATGAGGACATGCACTTAGCATGGTCTATGGGAACCATTAATCTCAAACCAGGGATATTATGATTGTCGAAGTGGACAAATGATTTTAATATACATTCACCAAGGCAAACTCGTGCTCAAACGAGGGATATTATCCTGTGTTTTGTTCACATTGTGTTGTTATTGGGCATGATCTCGCTTCTTGTAGGTGGTTCCATCCGGCCAAGGTAATTCCATCCGGCCAGGGATATTAAGTTTGAATATTGATCAATGTAGGACATAGGCTTGCTTTACTCCTTCGTTGTTTGTTTTGATTAGTTCCACTTTTTTAGTTATCTTTTTTGGGTAAGGTCTAGCCTCCCCTTGTATATATTTATTTTCTTTTTTATTATTAATATAATATGAGATATAGATATAAGACGGGGTGCGTAGGGGTGCCAACATAGTTGAGATGATTACATATTTTCTGATATCTAGATGCTCTTAATTTATAAAAAAAAATATGTTTAAAATTATTTAAAATTGAAATAGTAATAGTTTGAATATTTAAAAGAATTAAAATTTGAATTGTTTTTTTTCTTTCAAATATAAGAATTAAATGCAAATTCATATGATGTTCGGAGGTGTGTGCCAAGTGTACATAACCATTAAAGCGGTCTTAGAAAATAAGCCTCAAATGTATATTATAAAGATTAAGATTAATAAACCAAGTTGCTTGGACTCCAGTGGCAAGGAGCTTCTTTCAAGGACGTATCCGATGAATATCGGGTTCGATACGCACAAGACGAATTAGTTGTCCACCTATGGTGGGTTGGAAACCACTGCGAAAGCAACAAAAAAACATTAAGATTAATCTTTGTAAAAACTAAAGATTAAGATTAATCACAGATCTTTTTAGTGTCGGGTTTGGTTCACTACAAGAAATATCGTATTTGGCAGCGACAAATGTCGCTGCCAAAAACGTAAAGTTGCTGCTAAAAGTGTTTTTCGCAGCGAAAAAATTGTTGCTGCATGTCGCTGGCATAAGTGCCGTTGTGAAAAGTTTTGCAAGGACAATTAATGTCGCTGCCTTAACTAGTGTTTTGCAGCAACAATTAATGTCGCTGACATAACTAATGTTTTTAGCAACAATTAATGTCGCTGGCATAACTAGTGTTATTTGACAACAACAATTATTGTCGCTGATAGAACTAGTGTTTTTTTGCAACAAAAATTATTGTCGCTGGCATAACTGGTATTTTTTGCAACAACAATTATTGTCGCTGGCAAAAGATGTATTTTTCGCAACGAAAAAGTTATTTTTGTGAACGATATAAATGATTGTTATATCTTTTATATCTCAACAACAAAATTGTTGGAATAAATTACAATTTCTAACTATAAATGTAATTATATATTTTTGTTATTTTTTATAAAAATTTAGTATCAATCACTTAATTTAAATTGTCATAATTTAAATTCTTTAACTAAGTTTTGTTTCTTCTTACCTTATTCTTTCTATTTTGCATATATCCTTTTCAACAAACTATAAATAATTTAATTAATGTATCTACAAACAATATAATTAAAGGATAAAACTTATATATATATATTACCCTAAATACATTTGTCTTGTTCTCCTATAAAGAAGTGATACGTGCTATTTATTCAAGTTAAATTTTAATAATCGCTTGTAACTCCGTTAAACCATTCATTCGGTGAACAATAAAAATCCTTTTCCTTCCTTTTGTGATGCATTGTATAATACTACAACCGTTGAACAATTGGAATATCTCTCACTTGTTTAATGAATCAAATGCATTCATTTAGATTTATCTTCCTTCTACAATTTTACCTCATTCTCTCACTCTGCTGCACAACAAGAATTGTGATTTAATTAAAACCTTGACTATTAGACATTTAAGAAAGAAAAATAATAATAAATTGACTATATAAAATATTGAGAATTGAGAGATAACAAGTGGAAGAGATAAGGGATAAAGTTTGTGAACATCTCCAACAAGATTAAACCTACAAAGAAACATTGACCTAAGAGGAAACATGACGATCTTGAATCAATCCTCTAGCTATTGAACTTGAAGCAAAAGGGATCTGAAAAATATTAAAAAAATTTAAATTTACTTATTCAATGAAAGTATACGATGAAGCTAGCAAACCTGATAGTAGTTTGTCAATGTATTGATTTGAATCTCAATGTCTCTTTAACTAAGTAATTGTGTGTGGTTACTATGAATGTTAATTTGACTTAAATATATTTAACTAAGTTTTGTTTTTTCTTATCTTTTTATTTCTATTTTACATATATCTCTCAACAAACTATAAATAATTCAATTAAAGTATATCTACTAACAATTTATTAAACGGAACTACCGTAAAAAAACTTAATTTGTCCTTATCAATTATAATAATATTTTTTTTATAAACTCCTCATATATTATAGAAAAGAAAAGTGGAGTACAAAGAGGGGGGACCAAACCAAACCCTCAACAAAATTAACAGACTCTAAAACAAGGGAGACCAAGTCTGTTGCTAGCTAGATCGTTTCTAATGATCGTAGGAGCAATGTTCCACCAAGTAAAACCAGTCGAAGCAAGCCCCAAAGATGCAAGCTTATCAGCACAGTGATTACCTTCCCGGTAGATATGAGAAATACAAAAACTCATGGACTTAATCTTTGTAATGCAATTTAGCCAACGATTCTTCAATTGCCAAGGGATAACATGAGGGGACTTGAGAGCCATGGAAACAATCTTGGAATCACATTCAACCCAAAGTAAATTCCAATTCTTATCATAAGCATATTCAATAGCTAAAATAACTCCCATAAACTCAGCATACAAGGCATTAAAAATTCCTAAGTTTTGAGTAAAACCACCAATAAATTCACCTTTGAAATTTCTAAAAATACCAGAACAAGCAGCAGGGCCTGGATTGCCAATGGAGGCACCATCAGTGTTGCACTTGTACCAACCCAGAAGAGAAGGACACCAAAGAACTTCAATGATTTTAGGGGGCCTAGGATGATGAATGGACACTTTGAAAAACTTTAAGATCTCAAAATCTGATATAGCAGGCCCTGAAGTCAACCTAGTGACATTACCAAATAAGGAAACATTGGCTAAGATCAAAGAAGTAAGAGAGTTGAGGTTGGGCTTGATGCTCTTAAATCTGAGATTGTTTCTACAAAGCCAAATTGTGTTAAAAATATAAATGACAGCAGCAGTGACAATTAACTTGCATTGTGGATTCCAACTGTTGTAAGTAATCTGCCATAGAGTTGTTACAGATGAGAAATCCAGTCTGAGATTAATAATAGAGGCCAACCAATGCCATAGAGTTAGAGAGAAAGGACAATGCAAAAACAAATGTGAAGTGCTTTCAGGTTCCTTGCTGCACAGGCTACACATAGAAGGTAAATGCAAACCTCTAGTAGACAAAATTTCATCAGTGGACAATTTGTTGTGAAAAAGCCTCCAAACCATAAATGATTTTGAAGGAGGGATAGAAATATCCCTAATGGATTTTTCCCAACTAAGCTTTTGGCCAGGATTCATAAAAAAAGAATATGCATCTTTGAGAGTAAGATCACCATGGGCACTGTGAACCCTAATCAACTTGTCTGCCTTATCTTCTAACGGAATGATGATTTGATTCAAGTAAGGTAGCTGATGACAGGAATTTCTATGGTATTTTTAGTATTATTATTAGTAGTAAAATGACCAAGACAGGCCCAAATACGAAGGAAAACCTACAAAAGCAGGAAAAAGCGTCAAGACAGAGTCCAAGATGCAAAAAGACAAGAAAAAGAGCAAAATGTGAAGAAAATCAGCATTCCATCGCAGCACGATGGCTCCCATCGTGCCACGATGGGAGCTGCTTGTTCGCCAAGAAATCAGAAGGAATAAATCTGAAGAAAATCTTTGCTTCGCAGCACGATGGAGCATATCGCAGCACGATGACATAACTTGGCGCCCAAGCTGATGAAATGCACAGGATCAGTTATAAAATTGAAAAGCTTCCACAGGAAGCAATGGTCAGGAGGATCATTTGACTAAAGCTTCCACAGGAAGCAAGAGAAGAAAAGGGTTGTTACAGGAATGGTTCGGAGACAAGGGAACCATTGATGACGAGAGAATAGAGAAAGGCCATCAAGGATGAACTACTACAATCAGGAAAACCAGTCTGCAAAGTCACCTCAGAGAACAACTTCTTCCTTGAAGAAAGAATCAAAAAGAGAGACATGCACGAATATAAGTTTGGGGTGAAATCATTGCGTTCTATGAAACTGCACCGGTAAATTAGTCGCCAACCGGATAGTTGAGGATATGGTGAAACAGACCTGGTCCTTCCTGACAGTAATTAATGAAAAAGGAAGATGGTCAGTGCTTCAAGCTGGAACAAAGGAGCACAAGAGAAACATGCGAACCTATCCTCTGTAATGGGGGAAATGCCTCAAGCTAATGAGAGGCTAAACAAGCGCTGCTTGGGAGGCAACCCAAGGATAAGTATTTTCAATTCAGTATTTTCAATTCAGTTTTTCAATTCAATAAAGTATGCCTAGAATTCTGCATGTCATCTTCATCTGTAAACAACCCTTATTCAAACTTACAAAAAGTTAAATAACTGTTTGCTGTTTATTATCTAGTGCATGATAAACTATTATAGGTAAGATTGCGGCGAAGTAAGTTATAAATTCTGATGAGCCGAATTTCACGCCTTCATACAGAAACCAAAGGTGATTGCTCCGAAGTGCGAAGTTCGGGAGGCAGAGAGACGAGTAATGAAGCTGGTGTCTGTGAGACAAGTGTTCAACTTTCAGATACCTAAGCCATGTGAGGATTTGAGCCAAATATTTCCAAACGGTATTACCACTTTCTTTCAAATTACTATGAGAGTACCGTGCACTTGTTTATTCTCTAGAACTTGCTCTAATTCTCTGCAGACTAGTTGATTTGATATTATATGCATTGAGGCAATTGTTTGTTATAACCCAGAGCCTTTTCAAGCCACCCTTTATTATATTATATCCTTTGCTATCCAATTTTGAGCCGTAAAAAAATAAATTATCCCTTTTTGTTTCGGTGACAAACCACGTTACAAGCCTATAGACCAGAAAAACAATGAAATTACCCTCTTTGGAGTTAAGGTAATAGTTCTCAAGTCTTGGCAACAAAATAAGTTTTGGGATGCTCATGGAACTAGCAACGTTTAAGTTTGGGGTGGGTATACGGAGAACTATCACTACAAAAAAGAAAAAAAAATGAAAAAGAGACGGGAAAACATAAAAAAAACTAGTCTCTTCAAAAAAATGAATGAAAAAGAAAGAGCCAAAGGGAAAAAGAAAGAGCCAAAGGGCAAAAGAAAGAGCCAAATTGCAAAAGAAAAGAGCCAAAGGGCAAAAACAGTGATAGAAAAGAAACACACAAAGACACATCCGGTTCTTATTTTCCAATACCAACACAAAAGGCACCCTAAGGAACAAAGGTTGCGTACACAAAAAGGAACAACAAAGTAGAACTTAACTCCAATGTTTAGCCTACTATTCCCAAAAAAATGTCCTACCTTGACCTAAGCCACGTTATAACCCTTAAAAGACCTCCAATAATGCATGAATATTGAATTTTGACTGGTTGCTTAGAGTTCTTGCAAGCCTATGGTAAAATGGCTGGTTGCACGATGATTGAGAGATAACCCTTTCAATTATGAGCGAAAAACACAAATGTGAGAGAGAGAAAAAGTTGAACATGGACTCTTGCAGGCATTTGTCCGATTTGCTACTATTGACGTCTCCCGAGCCTAGCAGGACTGAGCATGATCGCTGCGGTAAGAAATCAGCGGTACCATTGCTGAAATACAAGCAAGGTTGTGAAATTACTATCATCTTTATTTATCTCTTATTTCTCTAATGATCTTGTCTGACAGCATGTTACTTGAGGACAAGCAACAGTTTAAATATGGGGTTGTGATGACAGGAATTTCTATGGTATTTTTAGTATTATTATTAGTAGTAAAATGACCAAGACAGGCCCAAATACGAAGGAAAACCTACAAAAGGAGGAAAAAGCATCAAGACAGAGTCCAAGATGCAAAAAGACAAGATAAAGCCCAAAATGTGAAGAAAATCAGCATTCAATCGCAGCACGATGGCTCCCATCGTGCCACGATGGGAGCTGCTTGTTCGCCAAGAAATCAGAAGGAATAAATCTGAAGAAAATCTTTGCATCGCAGCACGATGGAGCATATCGCAGCACGATGACATAACTTGGCGCCCAAGCTGATGAAATGCACAGGATCAGTTATAAAATTGAACTGAATCTTCACATCGCAGCACGATGGCTTCATCGTGGTGCGATGCCTTGCTGAGGCCCATTACGAAAACTATAAATATAGTCTCCCATTCATTGTTTTATTCATTCAGAAATAGTAGAACACTCTCTACTATAAGGTGAGGTTCATAGGAGCTCTATTGGGCATAGTTTTCTCCCCTTACGGGAAAACTAACTCAGCAAGGTATGTTTTCTTTCGGCTTTTATGTTTAGATTATAGTTTCTTTATTGTAATTTAAATATGTAGTCTTTTGTAATAGATGCCTTAGGTTGTGGTGGAGAAGATGAACTCCCCAATGAATATTTGGAGTCTGTGACTGAGTCAAAGTTATAATAAATGATATTTAAGTATTATGTTTGTTATTTACTTTCATGCACTTTAATAACGTTTCTCGTAATCTGGCCGGATAAGCGGGAGCGCCCATAGAATTGATATTAGGTTTCTAACTTAATATGGTCCGGAACTAGTAGTAAATAGCGCTAGGTGTATAGAGACGGTAACGTCCTGAACTAGTCGTGAATGAGCGGTTAGAGGAGGAATCATGAACTAGGTGTGAACTGAGCACTTAGATGATGAATAGCCCGATACTAGGATCTAGAGGTTAATTGGTGAAGATAATAATGCATGTTTATAAACAACTCACTTAGTAATTAGGGTATGTGACACATCGAGGTTAGGCTCTCGTAGGTACCTTAGTTGTGAAAGTAGGGGAACTTTATTAGACATAGTGTAACAGTAAGGTGTTACTACAACAAGGAAAAGTCACCGCCGAACATTAATCTAAATAACTATGTTATACACCGGTCATGCCAAATATGAAGAAGGGAGAGAGTCCAACCACCATACATATCCTCTATGTTTCTGAATCTATTATTATTATTATTATTATTATTATTATTATTTATTTAAGCAAGCATTACGCTAATTTTATAAAACCTTTTTCCAAAAACCAAAGCGAATGCAAATTATCCAAACTTAAATAACGCTAGTGAAGCTTCGGCACGATCCCTGTGGATACGAACTCATTCTAGACACCTAGAGTGTGAATTATTACTCGACGACAGACTGGTGCACTTGCCAGACCGTAGTCAAGTTTTTGGCGCCGTTGTCGGGGATTGTGTTTACAAAGCATTACTAGATTTATTTAAGTTTGCCAAAAAAAAAATTTCAAAAATACAAAAAAATTAAAAAATCAAAAAAATCTTGTTGATGATTGTGGATTTTGATCTGTGAAAGTTCTGGCTAAGGATAAGTCTTGGTATTTAAGCGATCCGTTGTGATCCGTGACAAAGACACATGAGACAAACCAAAAATAGTTCCACAGAAAAATATTTATCCAGTGCTACTGAGGTATTTGTTTAAAGTGCATGCAGACAGGTACTCAAGAGCTAAGGATTACAAAGGCTGGCAACGGCAGAATCAAAGACAGCATTCTCGCAGGAAAACTCTCAAAATGATGAGAGATGGAGCAAATTGAGAAAGAGAAGCTGCAACAAAAAGTCAATGGTCAGGAGGATCATTTGACTAAAGCTTCCACAGGAAGCAAGAGAAGAAAAGGGTTGTTACAGGAATGGTTCGGAGACAAGGGAACCATTGATGACGAGAGAATAGAGAAAGGCCATCAAGGATGAACTACTACAATCAGGAAAACCAGTCTGCAAAGTCACCTCAGAGAACAACTTCTTCCTTGAAGAAAGAATCAAAAAGAGAGACATGCACGAATATAAGTTTGGGGTGAAATCATTGCGTTCTATGAAACTGCACCGGTAAATTAGTCGCCAACCGGATAGTTGAGGATATGGTGAAACAGACCTGGTCCTTCCTGACAGTAATTAATGAAAAAGGAAGATGGTCAGTGCTTCAAGCTGGAACAAAGGAGCACAAGAGAAACATGCGAACCTATCCTCTGTAATGGAGGAAATGCCTCAAGCTAATGAGAGGCTAAACAAGCGCTGCTTGGGAGGCAACCCAAGGATAAGTATTTTCAATTCAGTATTTTCAATTCAGTTTTTCAATTCAATAAAGTATGCCTAGAATTCTGCATGCCATCTTCATCTGTAAACAACCCTTATTCAAACTTACAAAAAGTTAAATAACTGTTTGCTGTTTATTATCTAGTGCATGATAAACTATTATAGGTAAGATTGCGGCGAAGTAAGTTATAAATTCTGATGAGCCGAATTTCACGCCTTCATACAGAAACCAAAGGTGATTGCTCCGAAGTGCGAAGTTCGGGAGGCAGAGAGACGAGTAATGAAGCTGGTGTCTGTGAGACAAGTGTTCAACTTTCAGATACCTAAGCCATGTGAGGATTTGAGCCAAATATTTCCAAACGGTATTACCACTTTCTTTCAAATTACTATGAGGGTACCGTGCACTTGTTTATTCTCTAGAACTTGCTCTAATTCTCTGCAGACTAGTTGATTTGATATTATATGCATTGAGGCAATTGTTTGTTATAACCCAGAGCCTTTTCAAGCCACCCTTTATTATATTATATCCTTTGCTATCCAACTTTGAGCCGTAAAAAAATAAATTATCCCTTTTTGTTTCGGTGACAAACCACGTTACAAGCCTATAGACCAGAAAAACAATGAAATTACCCTCTTTGGAGTTAAGGTAATAGTTCTCAAGTCTTGGCAACAAAATAAGTTTTGGGATGCTCATGGAACTAGCAACGTTTAAGTTTGGGGTGGGTATACGGAGAACTATCACTACAAAAAAGAAGAAAAAAAATGAAAAAGAGACGGGAAAACATAAAAAAAAATAGTCTCTTCAAAAAAATGAATGAAAAAGAAAGAGCCAAAGGGAAAAAGAAAGAGCCAAAGGGCAAAAGAAAGAGCCAAATGGCAAAAGAAAAGAGCCAAAGGGCAAAAACAGTGATAGAAAAGAAACACACAAAGACACATCCGGTTCTTATTTTCCAATACCAACACAAAAGGCACCCTAAGGAACAAAGGTTGCGTACACAAAAAGGAACAACAAAGTAGAACTTAACTCCAATGTTTAGCCTACTATTCCCAAAAAAATGTCCTACCTTGACCTAAGCCACGTTATAACCCTTAAAAGACCTCCAATAATGCATGAATATTGAATTTTGACTGGTTGCTTAGAGTTCTTGCAAGCCTATGGTAAAATGGCAGGTTGCACGATGATTGAGAGATAACCCTTTCAATTATGAGCGAAAAACACAAATGTGAGAGAGAGAAAAAGTTGAACATGGACTCTTGCAGGCATTTGTCCGATTTGCTACTATTGACGTCTCCCGAGCCTAGCAGGACTGAGCATGATCGCTGCGGTAAGAAATCAGCGGTACCATTGCTGAAATACAAGCAAGGTTGTGAAATTCCTATCATCTTTATTTATCTCTTATTTCTCTAATGATCTTGTCTGACAGCATCTTACTTGAGGACAAGCAACAGTTTAAATATGGGGTTGTGATGACAGGAATTTCTATGGTATTTTTAGTATTATTATTAGTAGTAAAATGACCAAGACAGGCCCAAATACGAAGGAAAACCTACAAAAGGAGGAAAAAGCATCAAGACAGAGTCCAAGATGCAAAAAGACAAGATAAAGCCCAAAATGTGAAGAAAATCAGCATTCAATCGCAGCACGATGGCTCCCATCGTGCCACGATGGGAGCTGCTTGTTCGCCAAGAAATCAGAAGGAATAAATCTGAAGAAAATCTTTGCATCGCAGCACGATGGAGCATATCGCAGCACGATGACATAACTTGGCGCCCAAGCTGATGAAATGCACAGGATCAGTTATAAAATTGAACTGAATCTTCACATCGCAGCACGATGGCTTCATCGTGGTGCGATGCCTTGCTGAGGCCCATTACGAAAACTATAAATATAGTCTCCCATTCATTGTTTTATTCATTCAGAAATAGTAGAACACTCTCTACTATAAGGTGAGGTTCATAGGAGCTCTATTGGGCATAGTTTTCTCCCCTTACGGGAAAACTAACTCAGCAAGGTATGTTTTCTTTCGGCTTTTATGTTTAGATTATAGTTTCTTTATTGTAATTTAAATATGTAGTCTTTTGTAATAGATGCCTTAGGTTGTGGTGGAGAAGATGAACTCCCCAATGAATATTTAGAGTCTGTGACTGAGTCAAAGTTATAATAAATGATATTTAAGTATTATGTTTGTTATTTACTTTCATGCACTTTAATAACGTTTCTCGTAATCTGGCCGGATAAGCGGGAGCGCCCATAGAATTGATATTAGGTTTCTAACTTAATATGGTCCGGAACTAGTAGTAAATAGCGCTAGGTGTATAGAGACGGTAACGTCCTGAACTAGTCGTGAATGAGCGGTTAGAGGAGGAATCATGAACTAGGTGTGAACTGAGCACTTAGATGATGAATAGCCCAATACTAGGATCTAGAGGTTAATTGGTGAAGATAATAATGCATGTTTATAAACAACTCACTTAGTAATTAGGGTATGTGACACATCGAGGTTAGGCTCTCGTAGGTACCTTAGTTGTGAAAGTAGGGGAACTTTATTAGACATAGTGTAACAGTAAGGTGTTACTACAACAAGGAAAAGTCACCGCCGAACATTAATCTAAATAACTATGTTATACACCGGTCATGCCAAATATGAAGAAGGGAGAGAGTCCAACCACCATACATATCCTCTATGTTTCTGAATCTATTATTATTATTATTATTATTATTATTATTATTATTATTATTATTATTATTATTATTATTTATTTAAGCAAGCATTACGCTAATTTTATAAAACCTTTTTCCAAAAACCAAAGCGAATGCAAATTATCCAAACTTAAATAACGCTAGTGAAGCTTCGGCACGATCCCTGTGGATACGAACTCATTCTAGACACCTAGAGTGTGAATTATTACTCGACGACAGACTGGTGCACTTGCCAGACCGTAGTCAAGTTTTTGGCGCCGTTGCCGGGGATTGTGTTTACAAAGCATTACTAGATTTATTTAAGTTTGCCAAAAAAAAAATTCAAAAATACAAAAAAATTAAAAAATCAAAAAAATCTTGTTGATGATTGTGGATTTTGATCTGTGAAAGTTCTGGCTAAGGATAAGTCTTGGTATTTAAGCGATCCGTTGTGATCCGTGACAAAGACACATGAGACAAACCAAAAATAGTTCCACAGAAAAATATTTATCCAGTGCTACTGAGGTATTTGTTTAAAGTGCATGCAGACAGGTACTCAAGAGCTAAGGATTACAAAGGCTGGCAACGGCAGAATCAAAGACAGCATTCTCGCAGGAAAACTCTCAAAATGATGAGAGATGGAGCAAATTGAGAAAGAGAAGCTGCAACAAAAAGTCAATGGTCAGGAGGATCATTTGACTAAAGCTTCCACAGGAAGCAAGAGAAGAAAAGGGTTGTTACAGGAATGGTTCGGAGACAAGGGAACCATTGATGACGAGAGAATAGAGAAAGGCCATCAAGGATGAACTACTACAATCAGGAAAACCAGTCTGCAAAGTCACCTCAGAGAACAACTTCTTCCTTGAAGAAAGAATCAAAAAGAGAGACATGCACGAATATAAGTTTGGGGTGAAATCATTGCGTTCTATGAAACTGCACCGGTAAATTAGTCGCCAACCGGATAGTTGAGGATATGGTGAAACAGACCTGGTCCTTCCTGACAGTAATTAATGAAAAAGGAAGATGGTCAGTGCTTCAAGCTGGAACAAAGGAGCACAAGAGAAACATGCGAACCTATCCTCTGTAATGGAGGAAATGCCTCAAGCTAATGAGAGGCTAAACAAGCGCTGCTTGGGAGGCAACCCAAGGATAAGTATTTTCAATTCAGTATTTTCAATTCAGTTTTTCAATTCAATAAAGTATGCCTAGAATTCTGCATGCCATCTTCATCTGTAAACAACCCTTATTCAAACTTACAAAAAGTTAAATAACTGTTTGCTGTTTATTATCTAGTGCATGATAAACTATTATAGGTAAGATTGCGGCGAAGTAAGTTATAAATTCTGATGAGCCGAATTTCACGCCTTCATACAGAAACCAAAGGTGATTGCTCCGAAGTGCGATGTTCGGGAGGCAGAGAGACGAGTAATGAAGCTGGTGTCTGTGAGACAAGTGTTCAACTTTCAGATACCTAAGCCATGTGAGGATTTGAACCAAATATTTCCAAACGGTATTACCACTTTCTTTCGAATTACTATGAGAGTACCGTGCACTTGTTTATTTTCTAGAACTTGCTCTAATTCTCTGCGGACTAGTTGATTTGATATTATATGCATTGAGGCAATTGTTTGTTATAACCCAGAGCCTTTTCAAGCCACCCTTTATTATATTATATCCTTTGCTATCCAATTTTGAGCCGTAAAAAAATAAATTATCCCTTTTTGTTTCGGTGACAAACCACGTTACAAGCCTATAGACCAGAAAAACAATGAAATTACCCTCTTTGGAGTTAAGGTAATAGTTCTCAAGTCTTGGCAACAAAATAAGTTTGGGGATGCTCATGGAACTAGCAACGTTTAAGTTTGGGGTGGGTATACGGAGAACTATCACTACAAAAATGAAAAAAAAAATGAAAAAGAGACGGGAAAACATAAAAAAAATTCCCTAAAAAAATAGTCTCTTCAAAAAAATGAATGAAAAAGAAAGAGCCAAAGGGAAAAAGAAAGAGCCAAAGGGCAAAAGAAAGAGCCAAATGGCAAAAGAAAAGAGCCAAAGGGAAAAATAGTGATTGAAAAGAACCACACAAAGACACATCCGGTTCTTATTTTCCAATACCAACACAAAAGGCACCCTAAGGAACAAAGGTTGCGTACACAAAAAGGAACAACAAAGTAGAACTTAACTCCAACGTTTAGCCTACTATTCCCAAAAAAATGTCCTACCTTGACCTAAGCCACGTTATAACCCTTAAAAGACCTCCAATAATGCATGAATATTAAATTTTGACTGGTTGCTTAGAGTTCTTGCAAGCCTATGGTAAAATGGCAGGTTGCACGATGATTGAGAGATAACCCTTTCAATTATGAGCAAAAAACACAAATGTGAGAGAGAGAAAAAGTTGAACATGGACTCTTGCAGGCATTTGTCCTATTTGCTACTATTGACGTCTCCCGAGCCTAGCACGACAGAGCATGATCGCTGCGGTAAGAAATCAGCGGTACCATTGCTGAAATACAAGCAAGGTTGTGAAATTCCTATCATCTTTATTTATCTCTTATTTCTCTAACGATCTTGTCTGACAGCATGTTACTTGAGGACAAACAACAGTTTAAGTTTGGGGTTGTGATGACAGGAATTTCTATGGTATTTTTAGTATTATAATTAGTAGTAAAATGACCAAGACAGACCCAAATACGAAGGAAAACCTACAAAAGGAGGAAAAAGCATCAAGACAGAGTCCAAGATGCGCAAAAAGACAAGAAAAAGCCCAAAATGTGAAGAAAATCAGCATTCCATCGCAGTACGATGGCTCCCATCGTGCCACGATGAGAGCTGCTTGTTCGCCAAGAAATCAGAAGGAATAAATCTGAAGAAAATCTTTGCACCGCAGCACGATGGAGCATATCGCAGCACGATGACATAACTTGGCGCCCAAGCTAATGAAATGCACAGGATCAGTTATAAAATTGAACTGAATCTTCACATCGCAGCACGATGGCTTCATCGTGTTGCGATGCCTTGCTGAGGCCCATTACGAAAACTATAAATAGAGCCTCCCATTCATTGTTTTATTCATTCAGAAATAGTAGAACACTCTCTACTATAAGGAGAGGTTCAGAGGAGCTCTATTGGGCATAGTTTTCTCCCCTTACGGGAAAACTAACTCAGCAAGGTATGTTTTCTTTAGGCTTTTATGTTTAGATTATAGTTTCTTTATTGTAATTTAAATATGTAGTCTTTTGTAATAGATGCCTTAGGTTGTGGTGGAGAAGATGAACTCCCCAATGAATATTTGGAGTCTGTGACTGAGTCAAAGTTATAATAAATGATATTTAAGTATTATGTTTGTTATTTACTTTCATGCACTTTAATAACGTTTCTCGTAATCTGGCCGGATAAGCGGGAGCGCCCATAGAATTGATATTAGGTTTCTAACTTAATATGGTCCGGAACTAGTAGTAAATAGCGCTAGGTGTATAGAGATGGTAACGTCCTGAACTAGTCGTGAATGAGCGGTTAGAGGAGGAATCATGAACTAGGTGTGAACTGAGCACTTAGATGATGAATAGCCCGATACTAGGATCTAGAGGTTAATTGGTGAAGATAATAATGCATGTTTATAAACAACTCACTTAGTAATTAGGGTATGTGACACATCGAGGTTAGGCTCTCGTAGGTACCTTAGTTGTGAAAGTAGGGGAACTTTAATAGACATAGTGTAACAGTAAGGTGTTACTACAACAAGGAAAAGTCAATGGTCAGGAGGATCATTTGACTAAAGCTTCCACAGGAAGCAAGAGAAGAAAAGGGCTGTTACAGGAATGGTTCGGAGACAAGGGAACCATTGATGACGAGAGAATAGAGAAAGGCCATCAAGGATGAACTACTACAATCAGGAAAACCAGTCTGCAAAGTCACCTCAGAGAACAACTTCTTCCTTGAAGAAAGAATAAAAAAGAGAGACATGCATGAATATAAGTTTGGGGTGAAATCATTGCGTTCTATGAAACTGCACCGGTAAATTAGTCGCCAACCGGATAGTTGAGGATATGGTGAAACAGACCTGGTCCTTCCTGACAGTAATTAATGAAAAAGGAAGATGGTCAGTGCTTCAAGCTGGAACAAAGGAGCACAAGAGAAACATGCGAACCTATCCTCTGTAATGGAGGAAATGCCTCAAGCTAATGAGAGGCTAAACAAGCGCTGCTTGGTAGGCAACCCAAGGATAAGTATTTTCAATTCAGTAATTTCAATTCAGTTTTTCAATTCAATAAAGTATGCCTAGAATTCTGCATGTCATCTTCATCTGTAAACAACCCTTATTCAAACTTACAAAAAATTAAATAACTGTTTGTTGTTTATTATCTTGTGCATGATAAACTGTTATAGGTAAGATTGCGGCGAAGTAAGTTATAAATTCTAATGAGCCGAATTTCACGCCTTCATACAGAAACCAAAGGTGATTGCTCCGAAGTGCGAAGTTCGGGAGGCAGAGAGACGAGTAATGAAGCTGGTGTCTGTGAGACAAGTGTTCAACTTTCAGATACCTAAGCCATGTGAGGATTTGAGCCAAATATTTCCAAACTGTATTACCACTTTCTTTCGAATTACTATGAGAGTACCGTGCACTTGTTTATTTTCTAGAACTTGCTCTAATTCTCTGCTGACTAGTTGATTTGATATTATATGCATTGAGGCAATTGTTTGTTATAACCCAGAGCCTTTTCAAGCCACCCTTTATTATATTATATCCTTTGCTAGCCAATTTTGTGCCGTAAAAAAATAAATTATCCCTTTTTGTTTCGGTGACAAACCACGTTACAAGCCTATAGACCAGAAAAACAATGAAATTACCCTCTTTGGAGTTAAGGTAATAGTTATCAAGTCTTGGCAAAAAAATAAGTTTGGGATTGCTCATGGAACTAGCAACGTTTAAGTTTGGGGTGGGTATACGGAGAACTATCACTACAAAAAAGAAAAAAAAATGAAAAAGAGACGGGAAAACATCAAAAAAAATTCCCTAAAAATAATAGTCTCTTCGAAAAAATGAATGAAAAAGAATGAGCCAAAGGGCAAAAGAAAAGAGCCAAATGGCAAAAACAGTGATAGAAAAGAACCACACAAAGACACATCCGGTTCTTATTTTCCAATACCAACACAAAAGGCACCCTAAGGAACAAAGGTTGCGTACACAAAAAGGAACAACAAAGTAGAACTTAACTTCAATGTTTAGCCTACTAATCCCAAAAAAATGTAATACCTTGACCTAAGCCACGTTATAACCCTTAAAAGACCTCCAATAATGCATGAATATTGAATTTTGACTGGTTGCTTAGAGTTCTTGCAAGCCTATGGTAAAATGGCAGGTTGCACGATGATTGAGAGATAACCCTTTCAATTATGAGCGAAAAACACAAATGTGAGAGAGAGAAAAAGTTGAACATGGACTCTTGCAGCATTTGTCCGATTTGCTACTATTGACGTCTCCCGAGCCTAGCAGGACTGAGCATGATCGCTGCGGTAAGAAATCAGCGGTACCATTGCTGAAATACAAGCAAGGTTGTGAAATTCCTATCATCTTTATTTATCTCTTATTTCTCTAACGATCTTGTCTGACAGCATGTTACTTGAGGACAAACAACAGTTTAAGTTTGGGGTTGTGATGACAGGAATTTCTATGGTATTTTTAGTATTATTATTAGTAGTAAAATGACCAAGACAGACCCAAATACGAAGGAAAACCTACAAAAGCAGGAAAAAGCATCAAGACAGAGTCCAAGATGCAAAAAGACAAGAAAAAGCCCAAAATGTGAAGAAAATCAGCATTCCATCGCAGCACGATGGCTCCCATCGTGCCACGATGGGAGCTGCTTGATCGCCAAGAAATCAGAAGGAATAAATCTGAAGAAAATCTTTGCATCGCAGCACGATGGAGCATATCGCAGCACGATGACATAACTTGGCGCCCAAGCTGATGAAATGCATAGGATCAGTTATAAAATTGAACTGAATCTTCACATCGCAGCACGATGGCTTCATCGTGTTGCGATGCCTTGCTGAGGCCCATTACGAAAACTATAAATAGAGCCTCTCATTCATTGTTTTATTCATTCAGAAATAGTAGAACACTCTCTACTATAAGGAGAGGTTCAGAGGAGCTCTATTGGGCATAGTTTTCTCCCCTTACGGGAAAACTAACTCAGCAAGGTATGTTTTCTTTAGGCTTTTATGTTTAGATTATAGTTTCTTTATTGTAATTTAAATATGTAGTCTTTTGTAATAGATGCCTTAGGTTGTGGTGGAGAAGATGAAATCCCCAATGAATATTTGGAGTCTGTGACTGAGTCAAAGTTATAATAAATGATATTTAAGTATTAT